>JBAMAX010004507.1:0-169428 GCA_037043745.1 Chymomyza amoena
GCTTAAAATTTTGGTCCCATTGCAGCTGACGACGCCACTGATTCGAAAATGCGGTTATTTTTGCTCTATCTCTTCTCGTTTAGAAGTTATGGCCATTTGAAGTTAAAAACATCAACTTTGTCCGATTGGCTTAAAATTTGGTCCTATTGCAGCTGACGACGCCACTGATTCGAAAATGTAGGTTATTTTTGCTCTATCTCTTCTCGTTTAGAAGTTATGGCCATTTGAAGTTAAAAACGTCAACTTTGTCCGATTGGCTTAAAATTTGGTCCTATTGTAGCTGACGACGCCACTGATTCGAAACTGAGGTTATTTTTGCTCTATCTCTTCTCGTTTAGAAGTTATGGCCATTTGAAGTTAAAAACATCAACTTTGTCCGATTGGCTTAAAATTTGGTCCTATTGTAGCTGACGACGCCACTGATTCGAAAATGCGGTTATTTTTGCTCTATCTCTTCTCGTTTAGAAGTTATGGCCATTTAAAGTTAAAAACATCAACTTTGTCCGATTGGCTTAAAATTTGGTCCCATTGTAGCTGACGACGCCACTGATTCGAAAATGCGGTTATTTTTGCTCTATCTCTTCTCGTTTAGAAGTTATGGCCATTTAAAGTTAAAAACATCAACTTTGTCCGATTGGCTTAAAATTTGATCCCATTGCAGCTGACGACGCCACTGATTCGAAAATGCGGTTATTTTTGCTCTATCTCTTCTCGTTTAGAAGTTATGGCCATTTAAAGTTAAAAACATCAACTTTGTCCGATTGACTTAAAATTTGGTCCCATTGCAGCTGACGACGCCACTGATTCGAAAATGTGGTTATTTTTGCGTCTATCTCTTCCCGTTTAGAAGTTATGGCCATTTAAAGTTAAAACATCAACTTTGTCCGATTGGCTTAAAATTTGGTCCCATTGTAGCTGACGACGCCACTGATTCGAAAATGCGGTTATTTTTGCGCTATCTTTTCTCGTTTAGAAGTTATGGCCATTTAAAGTTAAAAACATCAACTTTGTCCGATTGTCTTAAAATTTGGTCCCATTGTAGCTGACGACGCTACTGATTCGAAAATGCGGTTATTTTTGCGCTATCTCTTCTAGTTTAGAAGTTATGTCCATTTGAAGTTAAAAAAACATCAACTTTGTCCGATTGGCTTAAAATTTGGTCATATTGCAGCTGACGAAGCCACTGATTCGAAAATGTAGTTATTTTTGCTCTATCTCTTCTCGTTTAGAAGTTATGGCCATTTAAAGTTAAAAACATCAATTTTGTCCGATTGGCTTAAAATTTGGTCAAATTGCAGCTGACGACGCCACTGATTCGGAAATGCAGCTATTTTTGCCTCTATCTCTTCTCGTTTAGAAGTTATGCACATTTACCAGTTAAAAACACTCGGACCTTGTCCGATTGGCTTAAAATTTGGTCATATTGCAGCCGACGGGGCCACTGATTCGAAAAATGCAGTTATTTTTGCTCTATCTCTTCTCGCTTTAGAAGTTGGCGGCCATTTAAAGTTAAAAACATCAACTTTGTCCGATTGGCTTAAAATTTGGTCCCATTGAAGCTGATGACGTCACTGATTCGAATCTGAGGTTATTTTTGCTCTATCTCTTCTAGTTTAGAAGTTATGGCCATTTGAAGTTAAAAACATCAACTTTGTCCGATTGGCTTAAAAATTTGTTCATATTGCAGCTGCTGACGAAGCCACTGGATTCGAAAATGCGGTTATTTTTGCTCTATCTCTTCCCGTTTAGAAGTTGTGGCCATTTCAAGTTAAAAACATCAACTTTGTCCGATTGTCTTCAAATTTGGTCCCATTGTAGCTGACGACGCCACTGATTCGAAAATGCGGTTATTTTTGCGCTATTCTTTTCTCGTTTAGAAGTTATGGCCATTTAAAGCTAAAAACATCAACTTTGTCCGATTGTCTTAAAATTTGGTCCCATTGTAGCTGACGACGCCACTGATTCGAAAATGCGGTTATTTTTGCGCTATCTTTTCTCGTTTAGAAGTTATGGCCATTTAAAGTTAAAAACATCAATTTTGTCCGATTGTCTTAAAATTTGGTCCCATTGAAGCTGATGACGTCACTGATTCGAATCTGAGGTTATTTTTGCTCTATCTCTTCTTTAGAAGTTATGGCCATTTAAGTTAAAAACATCAATTTTGTCCGATTGGCTTAAAATTTGGTCAAATTGCAGCTGATGACGCTCACTGATTCGAAAATGTAGTTATTTTTTCTCTATCTCTTCTAGTTTAGAAGTTATGGCCATTTGAAGTTAAAAACATCAACTTTGTCCGATTGGCTTAAAATTTGGTCATATTGCAGCTGACGAAGCCACTGATTCGAAAATGTAGTTATTTTGCTCTATCTCTTCTCGTTTAGAAGTTATGGCCATTTAAAGTTCCAAACATAAATTTTGTCCGATTGGCTTAAAATTTGGTCAAATTGCAGCTGACGACGCCACTGATTCGAAAATGTAGTTATTTTTGCTCTATCTCTTCTTGTTAAGAAGTTATGGCCATTTAAAGTTAAAAACATCAATTTTGTCCGATTGGCTTAAAATTTGGTCATATTGCAGCTGACGAAGCCACTGATTCGAAAATGTAGTTATTTTTGCTCTATCTCTTCCCGTTTAGAAGTTATGGCCATTTAAAGTTAAAAACATCAACTTTGTCCGATTGTCTTAAAAATTTGGTCATATTGTAGCTGACGACGCCACTGATTCGAAAATGCGGTTATTTTTGCGCTATCTTTTCTCGTTTAGAAGTTATGGCCATTTAAAGTTAAAAACATCAACTTTGTCCGATTGTCTTAAAATTTGGTCCCATTGTAGCTGACGACGCCACTGATTCGAAAATGCGGTTATTTTTGCGCTATCTTTTCTCGTTTAGAAGTTATGGCCATTTGAAGTTAAAAACATCAACTTTGTCCGATTGGCTTAAAATTTGGTCCATTGAAGCTGATGACGTCACTGATTCGAATCTGAGGTTATTTTTGCTCTATCTCTTCTAGTTTAGAAGTTATGGCCATTTGAAGTTAAAAACATCAACTTTGTCCGATTGGCTAAAATTTGGTCATATTGCAGCTGACGAAGCCACTGATTCGAAAATGTAGTTATTTTTGCTCTATCTCTTCTCGTTTAGAAGTTATGGCCATTTAAAGTTAAAAACATAAATTTTGTCCGATTGGCTTAAAATTTGGTCAAATTGCAGCTGACGACGCCACTGATTCGAAAATGTAGTTATTTTTGCTCTATCTCTTCTTGTTAAGAAGTTATGGCCATTTAAAGTTAAAAACATCAATTTTGTCCGATTGGCTTAAAATTTGGTCATATTGCAGCTGACGAAGCCACTGATTCGAAAATGTAGTTATTTTTGCTCTATCTCTTCTCGTTTAGAAGTTATGGCCATTTAAAGTTAAAAACATCAACTTTGTCCGATTGGCTTAAAAATTTGGTCATATTGCAGCTGACGAAGCCACTGATTCGAAAATGCGGTTATTTTTGCTCTATCTCTTCCCGTTTAGAAGTTGTGGCCATTTAAAGCTAAAAACATCAACTTTGTCCGATTGTCTTAAAATTTGGTCCCATTGAGCTGATGACGCCACTGATTCGAAAATGCGGTTATTTTTGCGCTATCTCTTTCTCGTTTAGAAGTTATGGCCATTTGAAGTTAAAAACATCAACTTTGTCCGATTGGCTTAAAATTTGGTCCCATTGTAGCTGACGACGCCACTGATTCGAAAATGCGGTTATTTTTGCTCTATCTCTTCTCGTTTAGAAGTTATGGCCATTTAAAGTTGAAAACATCAACTTTGTCCGATTGGCTTAAAATTTGGTCCCATTGCAGCTGGCGACGCCACTGATTCGAAAATGCGGTTATTTTGCTCTATCTCTTCTCGTTTAGAAGTTATGGCCATTTGAAGTTAAAAACATCAACTTTGTCCGATTGGCTTAAAATTTGGTCATATTGCAGCTGACGACGCCACTGATTCGAAAATGTGGTTATTTTTGCTCTATCTCTTCCCGTTTAGAAGTTGTGGCCATTTAAAGTTAAAAACATCAACTTTGTCCGATTGGCTTAAAATTTGGTCATATTGCAGCTGACGAAGCCACTGATTCGAAAATGTAGTTATTTTTGCTCTATCTCTTCTCGTTTAGAAGTTATGGCCATTTAAAGTTAAAAACATCAACTTTGTCCGATTGGCTTAAAATTTGGTCATATTGCAGCTGACGACGCCACTGATTCGAAAATGTGGTTATTTTTGCTCTATCTCTTCCCGTTTAGAAGTTGTGGCCATTTAAAGTTAAAAACATCAACTTTGTCCGATTGTCTTAAAATTTGGTCCCATTGTAGCTGACGACGCCACTGATTCGAAAATGCGGTTATTTTTGCGCTATCTCTTCTCGTTTAGAAGTTATGGCCATTTGAAGTTAAAAACATCAACTTTGTCCGATTGTCTTAAAATTTGGTCCCATTGTAGCTGACGACGCCACTGATTCGAAAATGCGGTTATTTTTGCGCTATCTCTTCTCGTTTAGAAGTTATGGCCATTTGAAGTTAAAAACATCAACTTTGTCCGATTGGCTTAAAATTTGGTCATATTGCAGCTGACGAAGCCACTGATTCGAAAATGGTGTTATTTTTGCTCTATCTCTTCTCGTTTAGAAGTTATGGCCATTTAAAGTTAAAAACATCAACTTTGTCCGATTGGCTTAAAATTTGGTCAAATTGCAGCTGACGAAGCCACTGATTCGAAAATGTAGTTATTTTTGCTCTATCTCTTCTCGTTTAGAAGTTATGGCCATTTAAAGTTAAAAACATCAACTTTGTCCGATTGGCATTAAAATTTGGTCATATTGCAGCTGACGAAGCCACTGATTCGAAAATGTAGTTATTTTTGCTCTATCTCTTCTCGTTTAGAAGTTATGGCCATTTAAAGTTAAAAACATCAACTTTGTCCGATTGTCTTAAAATTTGGTCCCATTGAAGCTGATGACGTCACTGATTCGAATCTGAGGTTATTTTTGCTCTATCTCTTCTAGTTTAGAAGTTATGGCCATTTGAAGTTAAAAACATCAACTTTGTCCGATTGGCTTAAAATTTATTCATATTGCAGCTGACGAAGCCACTGATTCGAAAATGCGGTTATTTTTGCTCTATCTCTTCCCGTTTAGAAGTTGAGGCCATTTAAAGTTAAAAACATCAACTCTTGTCCGATTGTCTTAAAATTTGGTCCCATTGTAGCTGACGACGCCACTGATTCGAAAATGCGGTTATTTTTGCGCCATTCTTTTCTCGTTTAGAAGTTATGGCCATTTCCGGTTAAAAACATCAACTTTGTCCGATTTGTCTTAAAATTTGGTCCCACAGTAGCTGACGACGCCACTGATTCGAAAATGCGGTTATTTTTGCGCTATCTTTTCTCGTTTAGAAGTTATGGCCATTTAAAGTTAAAAACATCAACTTTGTCCGATTGTCTTAAAATTTGGTCCCATTGAAGCTGATGACGTCACTGATTCGAATCTGAGGTTATTTTTGCTCTATCTCTTCTAGTTTAGAAGTTATGGCCATTTGAAGTTAAAAACATCAATTTTGTCCGATTGGCTTAAAATTTGGTCAAATTGCAGCTGGAAGCCATGATTCGAAAATGTAGTTATTTTTTCTATCTCTTCTAGTTTAGAAGTTATGGCCATTTGAAGTTAAAAACATCAACTTTTGATTGGCTTAAATTTGGTCATATTGCAGCTGACGAAGCCACTGATTCGAAAATGTAGTTATTTTTGCTCTATCTCTTCTCGTTTAGAAGTTATGGCCATTTAAAGTTAAAAACATAAATTTTGTCCGATTGGCTTAAAATTTGGTCAAATTGCAGCTGACGACGCCACTGATTCGAAAAATGTAGTTATTTTTGCTCTATCTCTTCTTGTTAAGAAGTTATGGCCATTTAAAGTTAAAAACATCAATTTTGTCCGATTGGCTTAAAATTTGGCTCATATTGCAGC
Organism: Chymomyza amoena; assembly: GCA_037043745.1. Taxonomy (NCBI): domain Eukaryota; kingdom Metazoa; phylum Arthropoda; class Insecta; order Diptera; family Drosophilidae; genus Chymomyza; species Chymomyza amoena. Next base: position 6,004 of record JBAMAX010004507.1, read on the forward strand.
TGACGAAGCCACTGATTCGAAAATGTAGTTATTTTTGCTCTATCTCTTCCCGTTTAGAAGTTATGGCCATTTAAAGTTAAAAAACATCAACTTTGTCCGATTGTCTTAAAAATTTGGTCATATTGTAGCTGACGACGCCACTGATTCGAAAATGCGGTTATTTTTGCGCTATCTTTTCTCGTTTAGAAGTTATGGTCATTTAAAGTTAAAAACATCAACTTTGTCCGATTGTCTTAAAATTTGTCCCATTGTAGCTGGATCGACGCCACTGATTCGAAAATGCGGTTATTTTTGCGCCATCTTTTCTCGTTTAGAAGTTATGGCCATTTGAAGTTAAAACATCAACTTTGTCCGATTGGCTTAAAATTTGGTCCTATTGAAGCTGATGACGTCACTGATTCGAATCTGAGGTTATTTTTGCTCTATCTCTTCTAGTTTAGAAGTTATGGCCATTTGAAGTTAAAAACATCAACTTTGTCCGATTGGCTTAAAATTTGGTCATATTGCAGCTGACGAAGCCACTGATTCGAAAATGGAATTATTTTTGCTCTATCTCTTCTCGTTTAGAAGTTATGGCCATTTAAAGTTAAAAACATAAATTTTGTCCGATTGGCTTAAAATTTGGTCAAATTGCAGCTGACGACGCCACTGATTCGAAAATGTAGTTATTTTTGCTCTATCTCTTCTTGTTAAGAAGTTATGGCCATTTAAAGTTAAAAACATCAATTTTGTCCGATTGGCTTAAAATTTGGTCATATTGCAGCTGACGAAGCCACTGATTCGAAAATGTAGTTATTTTTGCTCTATCTCTTCTCGTTTAGAAGTTATGGCCATTTAAAGTTAAAAACATCAACTTTGTCCGATTGGCTTAAAAATTTGGTCATATTGCAGCTGACGAAGCCACTGATTCGAAAATGCGGTTATTTTTGCTCTATCTCTTCCCGTTTAGAAGTTGTGGCCATTTAAAGCTAAAAACATCAACTTTGTCCGATTGTCTTAAAATTTGGTCCCATTGTAGCTGACGACGCCACTGATTCGAAAATGCGGTTATTTTTGCGCTATCTTTTCTCGTTTAGAAGTTATGGCCATTTTAAGTTAAAAACATCAACTTTGTCCGATTGTCTTAAAATTTGGTCCCATTGTAGCTGACGACGCCACTGATTCGAAAATGCGGTTATTTTTGCGCTATCTTTTCTCGTTTAGAAGTTATGGCCATTTAAATTTGAAAACATCAACTTTGTCCGATTGTCTTAAAATTTGGTCCCATTGTAGCTGGCGACGCCACTGATTCGAAAATGCGGTTATTTTTGCGCTATCTTTTCTCGTTTAGAAGTTATGGCCATTTGAAGTTAAAAACATCAACTTTGTCCGATTGGCTTAAAATTTGGTCATATTGCAGCTGACGACGCCACTGATTCGAAAATGTGGTTATTTTTGCTCTATCTCTTCCCGTTTAGAAGTTGTGGCCATTTAAAGTTAAAAACATCAACTTTGTCCGATTGTCTTAAAATTGGTCCCATTGTAGCTGACGACGCCACTGATTCGAAAATGCGGTTATTTTTGCGCTATCTTTTCTCGTTTAGAAGTTATGGCCATTTAAAGTTAAAAACATCAACTTTGTCCGATTGTCTTAAAATTTGGTCCCATTGTAGCTGACGACGCTACTGATTCGAAAATGCGGTTATTTTTGCGCTATCTTTTCTCGTTTAGAAGTTATGGCCATTTGAAGTTAAAAACATCAACTTTGTCCGATTGGCTTAAAATTTGGTCCCATTGCAGCTGACGACGCCACTGATTCGAAAATGGAGTTATTTTTGCTCTATCTCTTCTCGTTTAGAAGTTATGGCCATTTAAAGTTAAAAACATCAACTTTGTCCGATTGGCTTAAAATTTGGTCATATTGCAGCTGACGAAGCCACTGATTCGAAAATGTAGTTATTTTTGCTCTATCTCTTCTCGTTTAGAAGTTATGGCCATTTAAAGTTAAAAACATCAACTTTGTCCGATTGGCTTAAAATTTGGTCCTATTGCAGCTGACGAAGCCACTGATTCGAAAATGCAGTTATTTTTGCTCTATCTCTTCTCGTTTAGAAGTTATGGCCATTTAAAGTTAAAAACATCAACTTTGTCCGATTGTCTTAAAATTTGGTCCCATTGAAGCTGATGACGTCACTGATTCGAATCTGAGGTTATTTTTGCTCTATCTCTTCTCGTTTAGAAGTTATGGCCATTTGAAGTTAAAAACATCAACTTTGTCCGATTGGCTTAAAATTTATTCATATTGCAGCTGACGAAGCCACTGATTCGAAAATGCGGTTATTTTTGCTCTATCTCTTCTCGTTTAGAAGTTATGGCCATTTAAAGTTAAAAACATCAACTTTGTCCGATTGTCTTAAAATTTGGTCCCATTGTAGCTGACGACGCCACTGATTCGAAAATGCGGTTATTTTTGCGCTATCTTTTCTCGTTTAGAAGTTATGGCCATTTTAAGTTAAAAACATCAACTTTGTCCGATTGTCTTAAAATTTGGTCCCATTGTAGCTGACGACGCCACTGATTCGAAAATGCGGTTATTTTTGCTCTATCTCTTCTCGTTTAGAAGTTATGGCCATTTAAAGTTAAAAACATCAACTTTGTCCGATTGGCTTAAAATTTGGTCCCATTGAAGCTGATGACGTCACTGATTCGAATCTGAGGTTATTTTTGCTCTATCTCTTCTAGTTTAGAAGTTATGGCCATTTGAAGTTAAAAACATCAATTTTGTCCGATTGGCTTAAAATTTGGTCAAATTGCAGCTGACGAAGCCACTGATTCGAAAATGTAGTTATTTTTGCTCTATCTCTTCTCGTTTAGAAGTTATGGCCATTTAAAGTTAAAAACATCAATTTTGTCCGATTGGCTTAAAATTTGGTCAAATTGCAGCTGACGACGCCACTGATTCGAAAATGTAGTTATTTTTGCTCTATCTCTTCTTGTTAAGAAGTTATGGCCATTTAAAGTTAAAAACATCAATTTTGTCCGATTGGCTTAAAATTTGGTCATATAGCAGCTGACGAAGCCACTGATTCGAAAATGTGGTTATTTTTGCTCTATCTCTTCTCGTTTAGAAGTTATGGCCATTTAAAGTTAAAAACATCAACTTTGTCCGATTGGCTTAAAAATTTGGTCATATTGCAGCTGACGAAGCCACTGATTCGAAAATGCGGTTATTTTTGCTCTATCTCTTCCCGTTTAGAAGTTGTGGCCATTTAAAGCTAAAAACATCAACTTTGTCCGATTGTCTTAAAATTTGGTCCCATTGTAGCTGACGACGCCACTGATTCGAAAATGCGGTTATTTTTGCGCTATCTTTTCTCGTTTAGAAGTTATGGCCATTTAAAGTTAAAAACATCAACTTTGTCCGATTGGCTTAAAATTTGGTCATATTGCAGCTGACGAAGCCACTGATTCGAAAATGTAGTTATTTTTGCTCTACTCTTCTCGTTTAGAAGTTATGGCCATTTAAAGTTAAAAACATCAACTTTGTCCGATTGTCTTAAAATTTGGTCCCATTGAAGCTGATGACGTCACTGATTCGAATCTGAGGTTATTTTTGCTCTATCTCTTCTAGTTTAGAAGTTATGGCCATTTGAAGTTAAAAACATCAACTTTGTCCGATTGGCTTAAAATTTATTCATATTGCAGCTGACGAAGCCACTGATTCGAAAATGCGGTTATTTTTGCTCTATCTCTTCCCGTTTAGAAGTTGTGGCCATTTAAAGTTAAAAACATCAACTTTGTCCGATTGTCTTAAAATTTGGTCCCATTGTAGCTGACGACGCCACTGATTCGAAAATGCGGTTATTTTTGCGCTATCTTTTCTCGTTTAGAAGTTATGGCCATTTTAAGTTAAAAACATCAACTTTGTCCGATTGTCTTAAAATTTGGTCCCATTGTAGCTGACGACGCCACTGATTCGAAAATGCGGTTATTTTTGCGCTATCTTTTCTCGTTTAGAAGTTATGGCCATTTAAAGTTAAAAACATCAACTTTGTCCGATTGTCTTAAAATTTGGTCCCATTGAAGCTGATGACGTCACTGATTCGAATCTGAGGTTATTTTTGCTCTATCTCTTCTAGTTTAGAAGTTATGGCCATTTGAAGTTAAAAACATCAATTTTGTCCGATTGGCTTAAAATTTGGTCAAATTGCAGCTGACGAAGCCACTGATTCGAAAATGTAGTTATTTTTGCTCTATCTCTTCTCGTTTAGAAGTTATGGCCATTTAAAGTTAAAAACATCAATTTTGTCCGATTGGCTTAAAATTTGGTCAAATTGCAGCTGACGACGCCACTGATTCGAAAATGTAGTTATTTTTGCTCTATCTCTTCTTGTTAAGAAGTTATGGCCATTTAAAGTTAAAAACATCAATTTTGTCCGATTGGCTTAAAATTTGGTCATATTGCAGCTGACGAAGCCACTGATTCGAAAATGTAGTTATTTTTGCTCTATCTCTTCTCGTTTAGAAGTTATGGCCATTTAAAGTTAAAAACATCAACTTTGTCCGATTGGCTTAAAATTTGGTCATATTGCAGCTGACGAAGCCACTGATTCGAAAATGCGGTTATTTTTGCTCTATCTCTTCCCGTTTAGAAGTTGTGGCCATTTAAAGTTAAAAACATCAACTTTGTCCGATTGTCTTAAAATTTGGTCCCATTGTAGCTGACGACGCCACTGATTCGAAAATGCGGTTATTTTTGCGCTATCTTTTCTCGTTTAGAAGTTATGGCCATTTGAAGTTAAAAACATCAACTTTGTCCGATTGGCTTAAAATTTGGTCCCATTGAAGCTGATGACGTCACTGATTCGAATCTGAGGTTATTTTTGCTCTATCTCTTCTAGTTTAGAAGTTATGGCCATTTGAAGTTAAAAACATCAACTTTGTCCGATTGGCTTAAAATTTGGTCATATTGCAGCTGACGAAGCCACTGATTCGAAAATGTAGTTATTTTTGCTCTATCTCTTCTCGTTTAGAAGTTATGGCCATTTAAAGTTAAAAACATCAACTTTGTCCGATTGGCTTAAAATTTGGTCATATTGCAGCTGACGAAGCCACTGATTCGAAAATGTAGTTATTTTTGCTCTATCTCTTCTCGTTTAGAAGTTATGGCCATTTAAAGTTAAAAACATAAATTTTGTCCGATTGGCTTAAAATTTGGTCAAATTGCAGCTGACGACGCCACTGATTCGAAAATGTAGTTATTTTTGCTCTATCTCTTCTTGTTAAGAAGTTATGGCCATTTAAAGTTAAAAACATCAATTTTGTCCGATTGGCTTAAAATTTGGTCATATTGCAGCTGACGAAGCCACTGATTCGAAAATGTAGTTATTTTTGCTCTATCTCTTCTCGTTTAGAAGTTATGGCCATTTAAAGTTAAAAACATCAACTTTGTCCGATTGGCTTAAAAATTTGGTCATATTGCAGCTGACGAAGCCACTGATTCGAAAATGCGGTTATTTTTGCTCTATCTCTTCCCGTTTAGAAGTTGTGGCCATTTAAAGTTAAAAACATCAACTTTGTCCGATTGTCTTAAAATTTGGTCCCATTGTAGCTGACGACGCCACTGATTCGAAAATGCGGTTATTTTTGCGCTATCTTTTCTCGTTTGGAAGTTATGGCCATTTAAAGTTAAAAACATCAACTTTGTCCGATTGTCTTAAAATTTGGTCCCATTGCAGCTGACGACGCCACTGATTCGAAAATGCGGTTATTTTTGCGCTATCTCTTCTCGTTTAGAAGTTATGGCCATTTGAAGTTAAAAACATCAACTTTGTCCGATTGGCTTAAAATTTGGTCATATTGCAGCTGACGACGCCACTGATTCGAAAATGTGGTTATTTTTGCTCTATCTTCTTCCCGTTTAGAAGTTGTGGCCATTTAAAGTTAAAAACATCAACTTTGTCCGATTGTCTTAAAAATTGGTCCCATTGTAGCTGACGACGCCACTGATTCGAAAATGCGGTTATTTTTGCGCTATCTTTTCTCGTTTAGAAGTTATGGCCATTTAAAGTTAAAAACATCAACTTTGTCCGATTGGCTTAAAAATTTGGTCACATTGCAGCTGACGACGCCACTGATTCGAAAATGCGGTTATTTTTGCTCTATCTCTTCCCGTTTAGAAGTTGTGGCCATTTGAAGTTAAAAACATCAACTTTGTCCGATTGGCTTAAAATTTGGTCATATTGCAGCTGACGACGCCACTGATTCGAAAATGTGGTTATTTTTGCTCTATCTCTTCCCGTTTAGAAGTTGTGGCCATTTAAAGTTAAAAACATCAATTTTGTCCGATTGGCTTAAAATTTGGTCATATTGCAGCTGACGAAGCCACTGATTCGAAAATGTAGTTATTTTTGCTCTATCTCTTCTCGTTTAGAAGTTATGGCCATTTAAAGTTAAAAACATCAACTTTGTCCGATTGGCTTAAAAATTTGGTCATATTGCAGCTGACGAAGCCACTGATTCGAAAATGCGGTTATTTTTGCTCTATCTCTTCCCGTTTAGAAGTTGTGGCCATTTAAAGTTAAAAACATCAACTTTGTCCGATTGTCTTAAAATTTGGTCCCATTGTAGCTGACGACGCCACTGATTCGAAAATGCGGTTATTTTTGCGCTATCTTTTCTCGTTTAGAAGTTATGGCCATTTAAAGTTAAAAACATCAACTTTGTCCGATTGTCTTAAAATTTGGTCCCATTGTAGCTGACGACGCCACTGATTCGAAAATGCGGTTATTTTTGCGCTATCTTTTCTCGTTTAGAAGTTATGGCCATTTAAAGTTAAAAACATCAACTTTGTCCGATTGTCTTAAAATTTGGTCCCATTGTAGCTGACGACGCCACTGATTCGAAAATGCGGTTATTTTTGCGCTATCTTTTCTCGTTTAGAAGTTATGGCCATTTGAAGTTAGGAAACATCAACTTTGTCCGATTGGCTTAAAATTTGGTCATATTGCAGCTGACGACGCCACTGATTCGAAAATGTGGTTATTTTTGCTCTATCTCTTCCCGTTTAGAAGTTGTGGCCATTTAAAGCTAAGAACATCAATTTTGTCCGATTGGCTTAAAATTTGGTCATATTGCAGCTGACGAAGCCACTGATTCGAAAATGTAGTTATTTTTGCTCTATCTCTTCTCGTTTAGAAGTTATGGCCATTTAAAGTTAAAAACATCAACTTTGTCCGATTGGCTTAAAATTTGGTCATATTGCAGCTGACGAAGCCACTGATTCGAAAATGCGGTTATTTTTGCTCTATCTCTTCCCGTTTAGAAGTTGTGGCCATTTAAAGCTAAAAACATCAACTTTGTCCGATTGTCTTAAAATTTGGTCCCATTGTAGCTGACGACGCCACTGATTCGAAAATGCGGTTATTTTTGCGCTTATCTTTTCCTCGTTTAGAAGTTATGGCCATTTGGTTAAAAACATCAACTTTGTCCGATTGTCTTAAAATTTGGTCCCATTGTAGCTGACGACGCCACTGATTCGAAAATGCGGTTATTTTTGCGCTATCTTTTCTCGTTTAGAAGTTATGGCCATTTAAAGTTAAAAACATCAACTTTGTCCGATTGTCTTAAAATTTGGTCCCATTGTAGCTGACGACGCCACTGATTCGAAAATGCGGTTATTTTTGCGCTATCTTTTCTCGTTTAGAAGTTATGGCCATTTGAAGTTAAAAACATCAACTTTGTCCGATTGGCTTAAAATTTGGTCATATTGCAGCTGACGACGCCACTGATTCGAAAATGTGGTTATTTTTGCTCTATCTCTTCCCGTTTAGAAGTTGTGGCCATTTAAAGTTAAAAACATCAACTTTGTCCGATTGTCTTAAAAATTGGTCCCATTGTAGCTGACGACGCCACTGATTCGAAAATGCGGTTATTTTTGCGCTATCTTTTCTCGTTTAGAAGTTATGGCCATTTAAAGTTAAAAACATCAACTTTGTCCGATTGTCTTAAAATTTGGTCCCATTGTAGCTGACGACGCTACTGATTCGAAAATGCGGTTATTTTTGCGCTATCTTTTCTCGTTTAGAAGTTATGGCCATTTGAAGTTAAAAACATCAACTTTGTCCGATTGGCTTAAAATTTGGTCCCATTGAAGCTGATGACGTCACTGATTCGAATCTGAGGTTATTTTTGCTCTATCTCTTCTAGTTTAGAAGTTATGGCCATTTGAAGTTAAAAACATCAACTTTGTCCGATTGGCTTAAAATTTGGTCATATTGCAGCTGACGAAGCCACTGATTCGAAAATGTAGTTATTTTTGCTCTATCTCTTCTCGTTTAGAAGTTATGGCCATTTAAAGTTAAAAACATCAACTTTGTCCGATTGGCTTAAAATTTGGTCATATTGCAGCTGACGACGCCACTGATTCGAAAATGCGGTTATTTTTGCTCTATCTCTTCTCGTTTAGAAGTTATGGCCATTTAAAGTTAAAACATCAACTTTGTCCGATTGGCTTAAAATTTGGTCCCATTGTAGCTGACGACGCCACTGATTCGAAAATGCGGTTATTTTTGCTCTATCTCTTCTAGTTAAGAAGTTATGGCCATTTGAAGTTAAAAACATCAACTTTGTCCGATTGGCTTAAAATTTGGTCATATTGCAGCTGACGAAGCCACTGATTCGAAAATGTAGTTATTTTTGCTCTATCTCTTCTCGTTTAGAAGTTATGGCCATTTAAAGTTAAAAACATCAATTTTGTCCGATTGGCTTAAAATTTGGTCAAATTGCAGCTGACGACGCCACTGATTCGAAAATGTAGTTATTTTTGCTCTATCTCTTCTTGTTAAGAAGTTATGGCCATTTAAAGTTAAAAACATCAATTTTGTCCGATTGGCTTAAAATTTGGTCATATTGCAGCTGACGAAGCCACTGATTCGAAAATGTAGTTATTTTTGCTCTATCTCTTCTCGTTTAGAAGTTATGGCCATTTAAAGTTAAAAACATCAACTTTGTCCGATTGGCTTAAAAATTTGGTCATATTGCAGCTGACGAAGCCACTGATTCGAAAATGCGGTTATTTTTGCTCTATCTCTTCCCGTTTAGAAGTTGTGGCCATTTAAAGTTAAAAACATCAACTTTGTCCGATTGTCTTAAAATTTGGTCCCATTGTAGCTGACGACGCCACTGATTCGAAAATGCGGTTATTTTTGCGCTATCTTTTCTCGTTTAGAAGTTATGGCCATTTTAAGTTAAAAACATCAACTTTGTCCGATTGTCTTAAAATTTGGTCCCATTGTAGCTGACGACGCCACTGATTCGAAGATGCGGTTATTTTTGCGCTATCTTTTCTCGTTTAGAAGTTATGGCCATTTGAAGTTAAAAACATCAACTTTGTCCGATTGGCTTAAAATTTGGTCATATTGCAGCTGACGACGCCACTGATTCGAAAATGGGTTATTTTTGCTCTATCTCTTCCCGTTTAGAAGTTGTGGCCATTTAAAGTTAAAAACATCAACTTTGTCCGATTGTCTTAAAAATTGGTCCCATTGTAGCTGACGACGCCACTGATTCGAAAATGCGGTTATTTTTGCTCAATCTTTTCTCGTTTAGAAGTTATGGCCATTTAAAGTTAAAAACATCAACTTTGTCCGATTGGCTTAAAATTTGGTCAAATTGCAGCTGACGACGCCACTGATTCGAAAATGCGGTTATTTTTGCTCTATCTCTTCCCGTTTAGAAGTTGTGGCCATTTAAAGTTAAAAACATCAACTTTGTCCGATTGGCTTAAAATTTGGTCCCATTGAAGCTGATGACGTCACTGATTCGAATCTGAGGTTATTTTTGCTCTATCTCTTCTAGTTTAGAAGTTATGGCCATTTTAAGTTAAAAACATCAACTTTGTCCGATTGTCTTAAAATTTGGTCCCATTGTAGCTGACGACGCCACTGATTCGAAGATGCGGTTATTTTTGCGCTATCTTTTCTCGTTTAGAAGTTATGGCCATTTGAAGTTAAAAACATCAACTTTGTCCGATTGGCTTAAAATTTGGTCATATTGCAGCTGACGACGCCACTGATTCGAAAATGTGGTTATTTTTGCTCTATCTCTTCCCGTTTAGAAGTTGTGGCCATTTAAAGTTAAAAACATCAACTTTGTCCGATTGTCTTAAAAATTGGTCCCATTGTAGCTGACGACGCCACTGATTCGAAAATGCGGTTATTTTTGCTCAATCTTTTCTCGTTTAGAAGTTATGGCCATTTAAAGTTAAAAACATCAACTTTGTCCGATTGGCTTAAAATTTGGTCAAATTGCAGCTGACGACGCCACTGATTCGAAAATGCGGTTATTTTTGCTCTATCTCTTCCCGTTTAGAAGTTGTGGCCATTTAAAGTTAAAAACATCAACTTTGTCCGATTGGCTTAAAATTTGGTCCCATTGAAGCTGATGACGTCACTGATTCGAATCTGAGGTTATTTTTGCTCTATCTCTTCTAGTTTAGAAGTTATGGCCATTTGAAGTTAAAAACATCAACTTTGTCCGATTGGCTTAAAATTTGTCTGTCTGTCTGTGGCATCACAACGCCCGAACGCATGCAGTGATTTCAATTTAGTTTATTTTTGTATTAAAGGTGACTAATGTGCGAGTGTTCCTAGACATGTTTGATGAAAATCGGTTGAGCCGTTTAAAAGTTGTGGGGAGTGAAATTGGGGAGAATGCGTAAAAAAAAGCAAACGAGCTTGACCTTAAATAATTATTTATTTTTTTTTTGTGTTAAAAAAAAATTCGCAATAAAATAAAAAATTAAAAAACCCCGACCCAAGAACTTAAGTAATTTCATTTAAAAAGTAAAAAATAATAAAAGAAACTTAATGTTAAAGTACCTAAGAATCTATTAATAATTCTAAAAAAAACGTCGCGTTGGGGGACCGCTCATAGAATTACTTCAAAAAATTTGCATGTAAGATACGACCGTCAACGACGTCTGCCCTCGCGTGTCCCCCAACGAGACGTATTTTTTTAGAATTATTAATAGATTCTTAGATACTTTAACATTAAGTTTCTTTATTATTTTTTACTTTTTAAATGAAAATTACTAAGCCTTGGGTCGGGGTTTTTTAATTTTTTATTTTATTGCGAATTAAATAATATATATATAATAATAATATATAAGCATACCATCACCACCGAATATTAGCTTTAATTTTTTTAAAACCGAATTGTAAATGAAGTCCAGAGACATAGAAATTAAGTTATAAATTTGTTACTGAAATTATCATGATGTGCCAATAATTTTGATATTTTCCTGGCTGGCATAGGCGTATAAGGTGTAGGCAACGTTTTGTTTAGGGGGCTTTGACTATTTTTGTAGCCAAAACCATGATAGGTAATAGGGTATAGACTACGAGGGGCATCTACCACCTCAGCCCTCGTCGCAACTGGACCAATTAATTAATTCCCTCTACTTTGTTTTTTTTTTATTATAAAGCAAGACCCGTGTAAACAATTCAAGAGTGAAACTTTTCTTTTTGGGGACTCTATAAAATCAAGATATGCTATCTGGAGGCAAAGGTGTAGCAAAACCCACCCCACGCACCCAAGAGCTAGGGAATTAAAGGGTCCCGCCTCGCTACTTCTATGTCGTTCCGTTGTTTTGTTAAAACAAAAATATAACGAGTAGTTTAACGATATAATGTAAGTTGCAATATATATATTTTATACCTATATATATATATATTTAGTATGTACCTATATATTTTTATTATATTACATAATGTTGCCTTATTGTTGCACTAGATTTGAATCTGCAATTCAATTCAATGCCTTTTAGTAAAATATGTCAAAAGAGCATTAAACCGTCGCACTGTGGCACGGAAGCTAAAAATCCGTTGCAAAAATCATATCTTCTAAACCAATTGAGATATTTTTATGAAATAAATTGCAAATGAAAGAAATTTTTAGGCTTTAAAATAAGTAATCATAAATTCTGATACGATATCTGAGAGCTGCGCAATATGTTGTTGAAGTTGGATTTTGTTGTCTGTGCCATATTTGCCATATTTACGAAGAAAATTGTGATGATATACCTTTTGTTCATAATATAACAAAAATTGTTATATCAGTAGTTTTTTGTAAAATAATCATCTACATTTACATTTGAGAGGATATCCAAGTGACTTAGCATTGCTTTTGAATAACTTTTCAATTCTGTTTTGGATCTCACATGTCTAAGGGATGCAACTAGTGGATCTAAAAAGGCTGCCAACATATTGTACATATACAACATATATCCAGGTTTTCCCCTGATCTTGATATTTTACGGCTCTGAATTTGTTATAATCCTTGTTTCTTGATTCCTGGGCTTCTTCTGACATCTCCCCACATTCACCAAATTTGTTGCCGTTAATTTTTTCCTTGCTGTTGAGAATATTTAAAATAACCAATCTTTTGATAATTTCTTGATCCACTCCAGTTATTTCTGATGTAGTTTTGAATTTGGCGGTGTGGGTATGCTTACTTTAATCCTTTTAAGTCGCAAAGGGCAGCCATCAGCAACCGCTTTTGTTATAGGTGTCCAAGTTTTTTTTTTATAGAACCTCCGAAAGATAATTCGTCGACTGTGGCATCGAAAAGCTTTCTCTTTCGAATAAAATTTGAGCAGTCGTCCAAACATTTTGTAGGACTTCCTCTGTTTCGGTGCGTAGACGTCTGAGGTTCTTTTGACATATTTTCAATAAGGGTAAGTCCTTTTAGCCAGTTTTCGTTTTTCTTACTAAAATTTTCTTGATTGCGATAAGTGTTTTGCCACTTTGTTTTTATTTTGGCATAAATAAGACTAAGTTTGCTTTATAAGGTATCAAACTTCTCTGTATTTGCTTTGACATTAAGTTCCTTTCTGAAGGCCGAAACGAATTCCTTCTCGTTTAGTTTTTGAACAACTCGAATAATTTTACGTTTTCCAAAGACAGCGTTATACTTATAAAGTCACTGCTAACGAATTTTATTTAAAAATACACTTTTACTGCAATGTGTATTCTTATAAAATCAAAACAAAACTATGATGTTTCTGAAGCATTCAGGCAATATACACAATTTAAAAGCCTATATCCAGAAAGCGTGTAACAGGAACAAATTAAATTACATTAAATGTTTTAGAACTACCTGGAAACACAAGAAATTGGATGATAAATCCTTTTTCTTAAATGTTACAGGCTTTCAAGTGAAAATATAAGCAAAAACCTCTAAATTTAGTTGCTGCTTCTGCTGCGTGTTCATACCTGCGGCAGTATATTTTGGAGTTGGATTTTTAGGCTTTTACTGGTCTTACAGCCAAACATGCAAATTAGGGCAAATAATCTTTTTAGAGTAGGTAAATAGAGTAATAACAAACATATTTATGTTAAAAAAAATATATATAGTATTTTGTGTTTTTTTGTATTTTCTTTCAAATTTGAAAAAGTGGTCCAAATATAGTGGTTCAGGCAAACGAAAATAATAAAAAAACTAGAAAAGATTCGAAGTGTTTTATTTTTCGTTTATGTTAAAATTTTATATACCTTTTTATAGAAACTAAAAAAAAAAAAAAAAAAAAAAAAAAAAACAATCGGCTTCATAGTTTTTTTACGAAGGAAGTTTAAACATTAACTTGTATTCCAAAAATTAAGATTTTTTTATAGTTGAAAATTTACTCAACTTTGAGCGGCTGTAGGAACTAAACTATTCTGCCGAATTGAATAAAATTTATATATTCGTTATCCTTGGCACATTCTAAATCAGATACATGTATTGATTTTATCAAACGTTTACATCAAAATTGTGATTTTTGCAACGCTTTTGCGGCTTCCGTGCCACTGTGCTTCGCTGCAAAGTTCTCCGATGCATTTTCTTTTAAAAGTTTTTTTTTTATTTGTTTCCCTTTGGAAAATTGCTGTTGAAAGCAAATTTGGTCGAGAAAATCGATTTTTATTTACATCCCTTCATTTAAAGCATGTTTGAAAAGATTTAATTTTTTGTATGGGTTATACCAACAATATATGTACATGAAAAATTGTTAAATTGTTATTTTCAAAATCAAATCGGAAAAAAATTAAATCACGTTCACGTTTCCCATTCTGATTTAGTATAAGCCACAGAGAATCTCATTAATTTCAATAAAGCAAAAACTTTTTTCATTTCATTTCACAACAAGAGGCTGGAGAACTGAAATTCGGGGACGATGTTCGGCCTTCAGAGGCAGACAAAAGCCGCTTTTTTAATTTCGTCGTATAAAAATGCTTTTAACAATCAAATGAGGAAGTTTGCATGTATTTTCATCATGCCACAAATAATTGCCAGCCTTCACTTTCTTTTCGGCCAAATTTGAAAGAACCTTCCGTACAATATATTCTAACTGATATCTAAATAGTTCAACAAGATTCCTTTTAAAATGAATCTTTGGGTAAAATCATGACTGTCCAAGTCTTTTAATTTCTGAGATAAAGGTGTTCATAGACAGAGCCCAATCGCAACATGAGATGTGGCTAAAAGTTTTGTTATAAAGAAATTAAGGTTTGCCATTAGTCACTTTCTTCCACAAATTTATAATTCCTTTAGTTCTGGCGATATAGGGTATAAAAAATATATGGCATGGGCTAAAAAGTGCCAAATAAAAATCTGCAGGAAGTACTTGCAACTATGTGGCACAACGCAAAACTTAACTTATACAAAATTATGGAAAAGTTTTATTTCCACACACACACACACACATACATGGTATATATTACTTTACTTTTCGCCCTGTTAAATTTTCGACTTTTTATACATTTTAATATATACAAAAATTTATTCTTTTATATAATATAGTAAGTAAAAGTTGTGCAAACATAGCGTTGAAAATTACGTCAAAAGATGGAAAATTTCAACTAGAAATAATTAGCGAAGAAGAACACTTCAAAATTGGTTTCGATCAAAACTATTTATTGAGATTCTCATTTCTAAACATGTTCGAAATGTTATACCGATTGCAAGTTATTATGATGTATGCAATGTTAATGTGTATTTTTCTCGGGAATCCAGATGAATTGGAAATCTGGCCACAAGGAAAAGACCCGAACCGTCCTCTGATTGAAGAAAACCCGATATTGATGGCTTTTACGAATTTTTCGAAGCCCCAGCATTGTCTTATAAAGCGCCTTATAAATAAGCGCGTTTTAATAGCAATAATAATTTCAATTTTACTATATTAAGGACTAAAATAAAATGAGCCAAGTACAGGCTATTCTTTTGCGCCTTGAGCAGCGCATCAATCATGACCAATATAGATGAAATGAGCGAGGGCAGGACAATTAGTTCGTAAGTATGCAACTATCCATCAAGATATTTGTGCAAACCTATTTCATACTGCTTTTAGTCGGGCATTTTTACTTTTTTGCCCAGTTAAGAACGAAAAGATTTAAACTAATTTATTTTTTATTTGTTTAATTCCGATTACTTCTCGACTATCTGATTGCTTTTAACATTATAAAAAAACTTTGATATCATTGTTAGTTAGTTAGCTTGAATAAAATCTTTCCTTGGACCACACAAGCCGTAGAAGGCCCAGACCTTAAAGTGCGTTGCGTTTGC
This sequence comes from Chymomyza amoena, assembly GCA_037043745.1. Lineage (NCBI taxonomy): Eukaryota > Metazoa > Arthropoda > Insecta > Diptera > Drosophilidae > Chymomyza > Chymomyza amoena. The sequence continues at coordinate 21,583 of JBAMAX010004507.1, forward strand.
AACTCTACCGGAAAAATCAGAACTCTCAAACCGCCAACTGGCGACTGACGATTGATTTAGTTTTCAAGAAATCGTCCGACGACGCACTTGAAAGCCTATAACAGAGGCGGGACAGATTTATTTATGTGGTCTCAGCCAAGTGGCTAAAATCGACCAGAGAACTATATACGTACATATAACGTCTGTCACTGTGCTATATTCCGCTGATAACCCAGTTGCCCAGATCTCAGTTAAATGCTATATACCAAATGATCAAAAGTCGTAAGCAAAATCAGTGAATTAAAATAAATTTACGTATTGCAACAGTCAAAATGGCGCCAAAAGTAGGTGATCAGAAGAGAGAGAGAAAATAAATCAAACAATTGCGATGGCGATAGTAGGGACATCCCGAATATAGTATATACTGTAATTTCCCTTAATTTACACAGTTTTCATACGTTTAAAAAACATGGTTGACAATGGCAAGATTTTTTTAAAATTTTAACATAATTACACTATAAATATAGGAGATTTTTCTTTTTCTGCTATCCTTGACTCCCAGTGGAGCAATATACTATTTTTAAGGCGGAAACTTCATTGGCCTCAGTTCAAAAGAGCGTTTATTGTATACAGGGCTTAAAGCTTGCCATATGCTTTTATTCACTTAGAGAAAGGTTAGCTTACATTTCTTTCAAATTTATAATTTTTACTCAGGAACCAATCTATGAAAATGTAATTTCATAACCTTGACATGCCCAAGTCCTCAACAAAGTAACTCTAGTGGGTGGGTGGGGTCCCATGGGTGGGGTCCCAAATAATTTGGTGATTTTTTAGGCTCTTTTGTAAAGCTTTTGCATCTACTTTATCCACCCGATGTTGTTGTTTCTATCAAAATAAATTGCTGCTCACTTTCGATTATTTTTTGACGCAAAAACAGAAAATTTCTGCTGCTGACTCCATCTAGCTGTTAACTGCCTTTGTTTTTTGTTATATTAAATTAATTAAATTAAAAAAATTTTGTCATCTTTTTTTTTTTTATATGAAGTTCTGTATCGTCACTTTTTTTCAGCGTACTTACCTTGGACAAAAAGTTTTATATTTTATTGAAGTTGTCTGACTATATTATATAGCCCCCAAATGGCCGATCGGTCAACAAAAAATTTTTATATCGCAACCAATTTTGGAAATCAAATGTCTTTTCAGCAATATATCAGATTTAATAGCAATATGGTAAATAGGCATCACAAAGTCGTCCACGCCCTGCTTTAACGTACGCCATCTTTTCTTAATGTTCTTTTATATATCCTTTTAAAATATGTCTTACTATGGAGATATAACTTATTTTGAAGCAGGTAATTCTTGTTTTTATTTACAATTCTTAAAATAAAAAATTAAATAAAAAATTTGAAAAACCCCCGACACAAGAACTTAAGTAATTTTCATTTAAAAAGTAAAAAATAATAAAAGAAACTTAATGTTAAAGTACCTAAGAATCTATTAATAATTCTAAAAAAATACGTCGCGTTGGGGGACACGCGAGGGCAGACGTCGTTGACGGTTGTATCTTACATGCAAATTTTTTGAAGTAATTCTATGAAAGTTTTTGAAGTATTTTCTTAATTTTGTTTTTAAGTTCATCTTTGTTGCTTAATTAGACTATTTGTATTTTAATTGTTAGTTTAGGAGTGGTCCCCCAACGCGACGTATTTTTTTAGAATTATTAATAGATTCTTAGGTACTTTAACATTAAGTTTCTTTTATTATTTTTTACTTTTTAAATGAAAATTACTTAAGTTCTTGTGTCGGGGGTTTTTTAAATTTTAAATTTAATTTTTTATTTTATACTTGTTATAGGTAGGTTAGGTTAAGTTAGACTTTAGTATATTATAATATACTTACAATAGTTTAGATTCTTGTTAAGGTATAGATTACATTTAAGGTCAAGCTCGTTTGCTGTTTTTTTTACGCATTCTCCCCACTTTCACTCTCCACAACTTTTAAACGGCTCAACCGATTTTCATCAAACGTCATCATATCTAGGAACACTCGCACATAAGTCACCTTTAATACAAAAAAAACTAAATTGGAATCACTGCATGCGTTCGGGAGTTACGATGCCATAGACAGACAGACAGACAAACAGACACGTCAAACTTATAACACCCCTCTTTTTGCGTCGGGGGTTAAAAACAAATAATTTTGCATTTCATTGAATTAAAGTTACTAAATTATAAGCTAATAGTAGAAAATTAAATGTTTTTGCAAAACAAAAGTCGCATATAGTATTTTTGGGATCCACGATTTATTCTATGTATATAATTCACAGATCATGTCTGCCAGGTCTTAGCCTCCCATAAAGCGATTGTTGGACAATTCTAGGTATTGTTATGTCAATTGACTTTTTTTCTTTCTGGCACCACCGCTGGCATGCAGATATTGGTTCAATGATCTGTTGATTATAATTGCAACGGTTTATTACCCTACTATTTTATAGCAATAAATATATATATAGTCATATTTCTTTCATTTTGTTTCAGAGTCCAAATTACGGTTTCCCAAACGATTGCTACGAACTGTTCCAGTTGCCGAAATTCCTTTTTTTTTTAAAGCTTTTAACAAATGTATCGATGTGAACCAGATATCGAAAAATACCTCAAAGCTCCGATATCCTTTAACAAGTGAATAACTATATCAGATGAAAGGTCAAAACCATAATTAGAGCAAGTTGCATCTCTTACGTACATGGCGGAGTCATATATTATTGTATATCTTGTAAACATTTAAAAACCCCATTTGTGCGGCTTCTTTGCGTTGTATTGTTTAAATTGTCCTCAAAAGGGTATAGTCTGCTCATCTACGCAGTCATGTTGCTCTGGAGGAATCCTGCGACAATTTTTGCGGAAGCCTTCTAAAATGGGCCTAATCTTATGCATTTTACCATATTTAGAGTCATTCAGCGCATTATAAGTTGTGGATATTTAACTATGTCCAATAGAAGTAAAATACATAAATATTGTTCAATTCCAGATTCTCGAACGGCATATAGATTTGTTTCCTCAGCAATTTTCCTACTTTCTTCGCTCTCTGAGCCCATGATCACAGGAACAACCCTTGCGTATATTTTTTGTTGGCCCACTGATTTTTTATGTATACAAATGCTCCGTTATCAATCAATTTTACGTTGTATTAATACAGGGTGCGCCATTTGAATGTGGTCGATGGAAATATTGAATAACTTTGACAGATTTCAACCGATTGATGTCGTCGAACACATTTTGGAAAGGTTATTGCATTACAATTTTAACCATGAATCGATTCACGCCCAAAGAACGCGCGGAAATAGTGACAATGTTCATTAAATGTAATCGTTCAGTTGTTGCAACACAGCGTGCGTATCGTCAAAAGTATCGCGGTCGTTCTGCGCATAAAAGTGACACTATTCGTCGCTTAGCTTCAAATTTCGAGAATCACGGGTCTGTAGCGGACCGTCCACATTCAAATCAACCACGTCCTCGACGATCAAATGAAAATATTGAAGCTGTTCAACGGAGTGTTGCAGAGAATCCTTCTGTCTCGTATCGCCGCCGGTCTCAGCAACTAAACATTAGTGGAACTACTTTGAGGAGGATTCTGAAAGATGATCTGGATATGTTTCCATATAAAGTGCAGTTAACCCAAAGATTATTGGAAACAGACAATCCGCGACGCGTGGCTTACGCCGATAACGTTATTCGAGTGAGTGAATCGGAGCCCGATTTTTGGGAGCGAATTTTAATGACTGATGAGGCCCATTTCACGCTATCTGGCACTGTAAACAAACAAAACTGTCGGTAACGATGGATGTTGGCACACTCTGTTTTACCAGAAATGCGTGAATAAGGTCTTAAAGGCTTTTGGTTTCAACAAGACGGCGCGACATGTCACACCGCGAAATCAACGATGAACTTCTTGCGTCAAAAGTTCCCATGACGTGTGGTATCGAAAGGGGGGGATATTGACTGGCCACCGAGATCGCCCGATTCAACGGCACCGGACTTTTTTTGTGGGGATTTTTAAAAAGCAAAGTGTATGCCAACAATCCGAAGACTTTAGACGAGCTTAAGGACAATATTCGAGCCGAAATCACTGCGATATCACCCGAGATGCTGGCAAATGTCATGGAAAATTCTAGAAAAAGAGCTGAATTTTGTATCCGCAATAAAGGAGGTCATTTGATTGACGTTGTTTTTGGCAACTGAATGGAAAAAATTGTAAAGCTTCTAATTTTATAAAAATAAATAGTTTTTCAAAATCGATTGAGAATTGTTCAAGTTATTCAATATTTCCATCGACCACATTCAAATGGTGCACCCTGTACTATGTGCATTAAATTTACGTATTTTTTGTTATATTTCGCTTTTTCATAAAATATTTAAGCAGTAAAAAATTTACCAATGCTCTGGTGTATTATTAAGTTAATAATTTTATCATCTAAAAGTTTAATTTTTTCGCTGCTCAAAAAAAGTCCGATTCAACTCAACAAAAACCAAAATATGACACTTTAACTCTTAAAAATCGGGCTAAATAATAATGCACAATTTAAGTCAGGATCTCCAAGTTTCGTTTTTGCTTTAATTCACCAAAAAATTCGCAGTAGCTTAGAAGATATACGCATTCAAACTAGAATGTTGTACAGAAACAACAAGTGTATGAAAGGGTTAATGTTTTGCCTCAGTGCATTTTCACATATTTTGTTTAGCTTCATATAATTTTGTCTCCTTTTTAAATTAAATTAAATGCCAATTTATACTTGCAGTGGTAGAAAACTTATTTATATAAATGTAATTAAATTTATTTCTTATCTTTACCATTTAATGCCTGAGGGGAGCATTTATAATTAAAAGCGTTTTCAGTGAAGCAACACTGAGCGTATTAATTACACAAAGTTCAATTTATTTTTATGCAGCTAATGAATATTTCAACTTCAATTTTCAATATAAAAACAATTGTATGAAAACCGAAAAAATGCAACAAAGTCTGTTTCCATGTTACAAAGCTTTATAACTAAAAAATATTTTCACTTTGTGTGCTGCTTTCAACATTTACAAAAACAAGTATGAGAAAAAAAAAGGTATCTGCAACTTTTTTAGAATTGTTTTCTTTACCACTGTGCATTGCGGTTGAATGCAAATTTTCCATGTGAGCCTTTATTGACGTGCGTAAATTGTGTCCAGTGTAACCATCCGCAGATCTCTGAGCTCACCAATCGACTCTCGTCATGTCCTTTAGTAACCGAGCAATTTGAGATGGAGCCTCAAACAATGAATATTGCATGAGCAACTAAAAAAAAAAATTAAAGCTGAAGTCATCCGCAAAACTTTGCAGACGCTTTCTTCAACATCCAAAATGACTAAATTAAAATAAGCCTAAAGGAATATGTTGCTAAAAAAAAACAATAATAAATTAAAATAAAAGACACGAAACAATCAAAAAATTACCTAATAATAAAGTAAAAATAATGTCTTCTTTTTAGTAACTAATTTTGAAGCGTCTGAAATCGATCACTTTTTAGGTATGAAACCCAACTCAGTATACTATTAAATATCCTCTAAATATAAAAGGTAACAATAATAAACAAAGACTAGTTCCCGATTTTTAAGGTTCAATATATTTTTAAGAATTTTACTACAAACGAGATATACATATGTATGTAAAGTTTATTTTTTCGAAATAAGAATGTTAATAATGCTAAAAATCTTCTATATAAACTCAAACTCATAATTCTCCACATAAGTCTCACATTAAATCTCCAAAGTTGTCGTTCGATTGCAATAAACCAAATGGATGAATTTTTTATCTGTGGCATTTTCAATTTTTATAGAAGGCCTGAAGCTCTGGCGGCTAGCATTAACGAATTGAAATGCTCTCTCTCAGTACTCATAAAGTACAGTAGGTACAGTAGAACAGCTAACGAAAGATTAAAATAGTTGAAAATTTCAGCTCTCTTGGCTTTGTAATAGTTACCAAGCCAACCTAAAGCTAACCAAAAAGTTAAAAAGAGCTACAAAAAAAGTGGAAAAAAAAGGAAAGCGGAAAATAATAAAAATGCCAAACATATGCACAAAGGGTAAAGGCAATGAAAACTTGATTTTATTATAGGAATTTTGATTGGTTGCTTAAAACAGGCCCAAAAAATTGCCCGAAAGAGCCAAGGCCGATACTAAAAAGAAACACCAAAAAAGTGTCTAAATGTGTACCATACAGTCAGAAAATAGACGCACATCCCTGCAGGCAAACATTACAGTCGCAAACTGGTTTTCAACCACCCCGTTGTTCAACTGTGTGTCCCAAACCTAGTATGCTCGCATACGAAATTCTAGTATGTTTAACATGGGCTTGTCATTGCAGGCAACCAGAATTTTCGGGTATGATGTTCAACTGGTTCCAAACTGGTTCGGCGCATATTGAACAAAACTAGTAGCTCCTTATTAGAATGTAACAAGTCGCTTCTAACGAATTCAAAACTAGTCCTTTTGATATAGAAAATATGGTCTTTAATTTTAGTAGTAATTTTTGTTCCAGACTGAAATAAATTGCCCAAAAATGAAACTACTTTAAATTTACAATTTGAACATTATTGTTATTATTATTATACAAGTTATATAAATAAAATTAATTACTACACAAAAATAATAACAATTTAAATTAAAAACATTAAAAATCATCTTAACATATAAACATACAATTTTACTTAAAATATTGAATACAATTAATTTTAAATACACATTAAAAATATAAATTAATTAAATTACAAAACAAATACAATTATATAATCAAACAAAATATTACATAACAAATAATTTATAATACAACTTAAAATAAGGAAATTATTATTACTGAAAAATACTACAAGGTAGTTTTTGTTTATTAGTTGCCGTTCTGGGGAGCTGTTGTCCAAGGGACTTAATATTGCCGACTGAATTTGTATTGCTTCTGTAAAGAGAGTTTTAATTATTATTTATTTTTTTAATTTCGTATTGTATATTTTACTTTCTTTATAAAATGCCACAAAAGTTTTCGAAATGGCTTAGAGACTTTTTCCCCAAATATGTAAAACTCCATTAAAACGTCTTTGTGCAAGATCTCACACAAATATCGAAGCACGAAATGACGGACCTGATTCCTCATAGCCATCAACTAATAGATGCACGGAATTTCTCCATAGAGCACAAAAAACCATTTTTTTTGTAAATATGTACATATATATTTATGTATATTTAAACAATAAAAAAACAAATTATTGCTATTTTTACTTACTTTACCTTACCGTTGATATGCATCTGTGAGCAGAAATAGATAAAATTGCGTTATATAAATATTAAAAGATTTTATGCACATGCAATACATAAATATAAAAATTAAATAACTCACTTTGTGTTTTGGCAACTTTTGGTTTTATTATATTTAAATAATGCTTTTTCAATTATCGCACTGATTATTACTTAAATTATTAAAGCAATTGATTTTCGATATATTTACAATCGATCGCACTGATTTGCACTTTGTACTGACGCCTAATTTTTGCAGTAGCTTCTTTTGCCTTTTATTCCTTTGTTGTTTTTATGCACACTCAAAATTCCTCGCAGAAAAATAACAACAACCCACCCCTAAAAAATGCTGGTTTGTTGTTGTTGCGTTAAAAATATACAAAAAAACGAGAGAGCAGCTCGCTCAATTGAGCTAACACAAATTTGAGAGCGTAAGCCGTGAGCGAAGCGCGATCTCGTTTACCGCATTTTCCTATCCCATTTTTGAATCTTTTAAGAACTAGTAACGTTTAGAGTAGTTGAGGCCACTTATATGACACCGAATTCCATCAATTAATTGTTGCAACTCTATTAATGTGTGCGTTAAAGCGATTTTAATTGCCAGAATAGTTCCATTCAATATGGAAGGAAGTTAAAGTGTTGCAATATGGGTTGCAACCAATTGGACAAAGATTTAAGGTGCGTCATGCACCCTATCAAATTTATACAGTGAACACTCGTCCATTGCGACTTTTAGCGTAAGCTATGTACGAACTTTGGGTAACACAGATACCGAGTATGTTATAAGTAAGTATTATTTTAATTTAGCTATTAAAGTATTTTTATTTCCATTTTTTATAAGCTAAGTCCCTAAAGAGTCCATAAAGGCCAAAATTACGAATACAATTTTTTTAAACTAATAATATGCATCCATACTACGGTAAAGAATTAAATTTATTTGAAAATTACGTGGTGAGTGTTTTTTTCCTTTTTGGTATACAGCACATCTTCGGAAAAGGAACAAATTTTATTTTGATTTTCTTTATTTTGATAATTCCCTTACTCAGGTTAGCAAACATCTGACCCTTGCCACAGCTTCATATCGCTAACTTTTTAATTGAAATAGTGATTATATTTTATTTTAATGTCTTTCAAATCTATTATTATATTAATTATATCATAAGAAAAAATAAGTATTTTGGCACCTTATGCTTCAACAGAAGATAACGGAAATTATATATATAATAATATGTATTGAAATTATCAACGATTTTTATTCCAATTGATTACCAATAAATATTTTACTTGAAGTTGGTATACATACACTTAACGAATATTAAAGAATGTTTAATAAATAATTTTTGGTTTGAAATGCAGACATTTTTAAACCAATTTATTTAAGTTTCTCTTGCTACAAAAACAGATTAAAATTACTTAAAAAAGATCAAATTCGTCTGAATAAAATACCAGAAATTGAATTAATTTTTAAACATATATAACTTTTTTTAACCCCCGACGCAAAAAGAGGGGTGTTATAAGTTTGTCTGTCTATGGCATCGTAGCTCCCGAACGCATGCAGTGATTTCAATTTAGTGCAACAAGTGCAATTCATTAATGGTAGCTAAAATTTATTTTTTATTTAAGTAAAAATTTTATAGAAATTTTAATAACATTGGGCTATGTAAGGTTAAAGCGGGATAAAAACGATGTTGACTTTTTCAATAACTTGCATTTATTAAAATTATTTTAAATCACCCTTAAAAAATTGTGTACCAAAAAACTAGACTAATTCGCTTGTGATTTTGTAATTTAAGTCAAATCCTACCTCTATTTTGTGTAACGTAACGCCATGCGTAGTTTTGCTTGACTGTTTTAGTCAATAAGAGTAATACTTGTAGTTTATACTAACATATATATATTACTTCTCGATTTTGACATAAGTGCTATTGTTTATATTTTGTGGTAGAAACGTAACGTCACGCTAAGTTGAAAAATCCTATACATAGAGGCGGAACGCCTTCTTGCTGTCAGTATTTAGTACAATAAGCTTTTTTATGCTTTATTTATTTCTTTATTTTGAATAATTTACAAAAATATATTGGCCTAAGTAAGTGAGCTTAAATAATTTTTACAAATTTCGGCAAATAAAAAAAAAATTATTTAAAAATATAAAATACTATTCCATTAAAAATCGATTCTTGGATCTTATCAAAGGATGAAGAATTTTTCCGACGCGGGATTCGTTTGTTGAAACTTTACTTACTTACTTTGAAACATAAATAAGATACCATTTTTTTTAATATATAATTTTTAAAATTAAAAAAAAAACGCAAAGTTGTAGACCTAATATTTTATTTACTTAATAAAAATATTTTTTTAATTAATATATTTTTATTTGGAATTTGTCTAGTGAAACAAAAATATGCACGAGCTTAAATTTACTTGTTATAAAATTCAATCTCTTATGAGTATGTGTTGTAAATTTCATATTTCTAAAAAAAATATTATGGAAACACCAGAATTTTTTTAAATTTAGTTTTTGTTTTAAAAGGCTTCCTTTTACCCCGTATTCTGACAACCTATAAAACACACCCTGACAGACACACTTGGCCAATTTTTGAGCTTAAACGAAAAGTTTCAGAATCTAATTTTTTTTTTTTAAGTCAAAAATTGTTTGTGTTCCTTTTAAAAAATTCTTTAATTATGCTTTACTCATCTGAAGCTTCTCCAATTGTCGAGCATTGCGCCAGCGTTGCGTATACGTAATATGATGGCACGGCCTTCCTAAGTGCTGGAAAATTATTAAATTTTGCAAGTAAGTAATTCAAGGCACACCCCTACATTCATTTCATTTCAATAAAAATGTTTCTTACGAAACAGTCTATAGTTAACACCTGTGTAGGACCGCATTGCGTATACGTAATATATTTCAAAGCCACATGATTTTGGAAAGTATTTTTCCATTTAAACATTATTAAAATACGGCTTAAAATTATTAAATTATGTTTTAATTTTGTATCAATCAGCTAATTTTATAAGTAAGAACAAAAAAATGGCAGGATTGTTTGTGCTCGAGTGAGTCTAATCAATATACAATAAAACTATTTGCTAAAGATTATTATACATTATTATACAAATCGATCTGGAAGGTCCAGAATATGAAATCCTTCAGACGTCTTACATCTATACTATTGTCCAGTAAGTTAAGAGCCTACAAATTTCCATGGTCCACAGTCTCTCTAAATATCTTAGCGATGATTTGCTTATTTCATCTTTGACCTAAGGAACATTCATTTGTGTATTTCTTGGTGCTTCTAAAAGTTATCGATTGATATCTTTGCAGGATTTCGATGTTTCAGGTGTTCGCCGTCCCCCAGACCTGCATGGCCGCGAGTTGCGACAACGGGACACCATATCCCATTTTCTTTCCGTATCTTTCCATATATCGATAAATGTGTAGTGACAATATCACAAATTTTGGTCAGCTGATTCATATATACATATGTCTTTTTTGGGCCTCGAATACGTGTTAGTGACTCAAAATTAATTCTCTAACAAAACATTTTTTTGTGGACCTGATTATGAAAAGAATTTCTTTTGAAGCTGTATCGATGGTCAGTAAGATATCCGAAACTTAGTTATTAAAAATATTTATTGGGACTTTGTGTTGGGTTGGATTAAAAAGAAATAGACGAGGATTTACTTTCTTTATTGGCAATTTCAAAAGTTTTTCGAATGTATCGATATGCGAGTGAATGCATGCTTTAGTGTTGCAAAACTTTGTAATTTCACTATTTTACTACACCAAAGTAAACGTGTTGTGGGCTGTCAGTTTAACGTCAAATCTACGAGTTAATACAATTGTTATCCGAGTAAAAAAAAACCCCAAAATGTTTGTTGGCTTAATTGAAAATACCCCTGGGTTGTCTACCGCCTGGGAACATGCATTGGCGCTCTTGATTTTTATATGGATTATTGACATAATCATGTGGATAATGTACGACTATGGTCCCACACTGGAGCAGCAGAACTGGAGCGGAGCCGACGCCCATACAAGCCCTATCAATATAGTTTCAAACAACGTTTATGCTAACTACTTCGGAAAATCCCTAACGTGGTCCCATTATGACACACTGCCTACTGGCATACGTTTGGAGAGCGATGGCTGTACACTGCTCCTGAGTGCCACCTACAATGACAAAGTGCCATCAATTGCCGGTGCCAATCTGGAGGACAGCTTCAACTTTGTAGAGATAACTTTTCGTTGGAGTTATCAGAGTGACGATGGTTCGGAGCACACGCTGGACAATATGCACTTTCCTTTAGAGATGCAGTGCAAGCACAAGAGCGCCTCCAACTCCTCTATACTCATTATTTGCTATATGTTTGACCTTTCCGGCGAAAATCCCTACATTAACGAAATCACGCAGCACCTGGTTTCCGTGCAGCAAGCTGGAGAAACTGTGGAGATACCACCATTTCCGTTGAGCTATTTGATGCCAGCATTCTACACCGGATTCTATAGCTATCATAAATCCCTGACTGAACAGTTTGAACTACGAGAAACTGAGTGGTTTGTTTTTCCTGAGCCCCTGGAGATAAGTGAACGCCAACTGGAGAAGTTTCAACAGCTCCATGCTTTTGAGCTTGAACGAGTTGTAAGCGGAAGACGCGTGAAATTATTGGGCGGACGCCCCCGTTGCTCAATCAATATCGTGCTTCGGAAAATTAATTTATCATTAATTCACTTTTATTTAAAAATTTGTTGAGTGGTTTTTATTTTTTACAACAAAGAAACGATTTTTATAATACATCGCAAAAATTTTGGCAAAATTATCCACTCTTTAGTATTATTTTTTAGTTTTTAATAAATACTAATTGCCAGTTAATGCAGACTTACTGCGTCTTTGGTTTTGTAATGCCATTCATGACTGTGGAACTAAAAGGAAAATAATTTCGAATTTATTTTTAAAAACACGTCAAAATCGTGAGCACCTCAGAAAACAAGAGTAGCCTGCTGGGTATTCCGTCCAAGGTGCTAATAAGTCTAACCACTTGCCAGACTGCGTATATCTCTGCTGGAAAAACGCTCCACTAGTCGGGGAGCCGAAATGAAAGCTTCGTCGAAAGATCTTCAGAAAAGATGCCACATCAGGTGCCGTCATCCATCTTTGAACCATTAGTATAGATCGACAGCTTGTTCCTTTCTAAGATGGTTCTTGTATCCAATCTTTATTTTACATATTTTCCATTAAGACGAATTTTATAAGCTCTTATTGGTATGTATAATAATTCCTTAACGTGCGAATAAAGTGTACGAATAATTTTTAGCCTGACTGTGTATGCATACAAACAAGCGAGTTTAGTGCATTCTTCTAACTCATAATTCCAAGCCTAAGCTCGTTCACTCTCCTGGCCAACTTTTGTCTAAACAAAACGCCAGCGAAAAAGAGAGCCAGGGACTGCGAGAGAGATAGCGAGCCAAAAGAAGAGTAGTAAATTGAGAGAAGTGTTAAGTGAATGAGCTAGAGAGAGAACGCAATACCTGTCCATTCACAGTAGTGCGCCGTGTATGTGTTAAGTGTGACGTAGTTACTTCCTTTCAATTTCATGTTTTCATGGTGCAAACAAAAGCCGATAGCGCAATAACAATTTTTCGCAGCTTCAAAAAAAATTAATGCAACATACACATCATGTGTGTGTGTGAGTGTGCGTGTGTGTGTGTGTGTGTGTTTGTGGTGTGTGTGTGGAGTTTGTGTGTGTGTGTTTGCCCCATACATTGGGGCATATGGCCTGAAGAGCTTGGACTTTGCCTTCTGAAAGTCACCGTCCTCACTTCAGCATCAGTCAAATAAACCTAGCAACGAATTTGAAGATACACTATAAAGAAATTTCGCAACTTTCTGAAGTGTACTCTAATAAAAAAAATTTGAGTTGTGCGTAAAACCTTCAAGCGGATAACAATTGGGACATCGTGGCTGTACATTATTTTAGCAGAAAGATTCCTGATTTTTGATTTTCAGAGATAATAACCTTAGAGAATCTGTAGTTATTATATTCCAGCGGTATGCTTTTTAATAGGTTTGATTATCTTTTCGCCTCGGAAGGTAACGTTGGTATCTAAAGCGGGAAGTGGTGAGTAGGTGGTACCCCTACCTATATTATAAAACATCCAAACTCAAACTTAGTTAAGCTTCATAGCAATATATTTTTTTTAAGTGTACATAAAGTATAAAATGTTGTGATGATCCCACGCAGAACGATTTTGCCACCTCAATATACTGGAAACAATTTGTTGCGCCAGCAGAAGAAAAACTGTTGAAGAAAGAAAGATAAAGTTTGATATTTTCCAAAATATTTATAAAATTACCCTAAGGTATTTATTCAGTACGGCAAGCAGTTCATTCGAAGAGTTCATTATTATATTTCATTCAGTACGGAAAGCAAGTTCCTTCGAAAAGTTTATTTTATTTTTTTCAATATGGGAAACAAGTTAAGCTACTTTTCATCCACGTTCGAGGTGCTGGTCACGATATTATGCGGAATGGGCTTGCTCTGGATGTTGCCCGGGGAAGACGTTTTCATACTTCGCTATTTTCAGCGCGCTACTAAGGCCTACAACAATTATAGCCGTACAAAATATCGGCAAGTTCCTTTATCGCCCATTAACATGCGCCAACTACAGCTGGTGAGGCGTAAGACTTTGATCCTAGACATGGATGAGACATTCATCACAAGCGTGGCAAAGAGAAAGAAGCGTCTCGGAACTGAGCACTATTCCTATGATCATAGTTTTTGCCTAAAACAATTGAAACTTCACTTTTTTGTTTATAAACGTCCCCATGTGGACTATTTCTTAGAATTTGTCTCCTGTTGGTATGATGTGTACGTCTTCACTACCTCTGAGGCGATTTATGCAGATCCCGTACTCGATTTTTTGGACGATGGGCGTGGCATTTTGCGCAATCGCAGATATCGCGAACATTGCACGTTCCACATGAAGCGTGTCGATGCAATTAATGAGGATCTGTCCAATGCTCTAATCATAGACAATTCACAAACAGTATGTGAAGATAATCCAGGCAACAGCATCAAGATAAAGTCCTATGAAATCGGCACCAAGGATGAGGAACTACTAAAATTATTGCCCTTCCTGGACGGCCTGCGATTTGTCGCCGATGTGCGTAGCGTTCTAGGTAGAGGGAACAAATCAATTAAAAATATTTGATTATAAACTTAAAAGTTTTACGTTTTAACGAAAAATTTTAGATGTTGCTTCTAGGAGCTGCCGAATGAGACTGATGAAAAAAATTACTTTACTTAGGCATTACAAATTTTGACGTTTGATTTTGAAAGTTTTTTCAAGGCAGAGCTGATTTAGTTTAGTTCGAGTTATGTTCAGTTTTTCAGTTATATAACGGAGCTTCAGCAGATTCGTTGGATTGTCCAGCTGATGATCTGATTCAGCACAAAGTCTTTGTGGTTTCTTGATTAAGCTCACATGAAAATATATGCATTAAAAAAACATTGGCGTCACCTTGTTGGCTAGCTGAGCCTCCTTAAACTACTTAGACGATTGCACAATAATCAATTCCCTGCTTTTGATTACTAACTATCGTAACCTTATCATTAAAAATAATCTTACGATCGTTGTCCTCATCTTGTTAGCAAAAAGATACCATGTGACCTGCGATTTGTTTATGGACACAGCCAACTAGTAGGTGACTCTACCAAGTTACGCTAAGCTGATTTCAGTCTAAGCCAACTTTGAACTCACGTCAGCCAATTTTCTTAATGGCTCTCTCTCGCTTTTCCTATATCTTTATATAAGTGTCACTTAACTTTTCAAAATGTATCTTATACCTATGCCGTGACGTCGTTGAGAGTATTAAAAATGGTTTGTTGCTGTTGAAGTTGACGCCAAACCAAGTACCCTACACCTCGTTCAGTTAACGTTCCGTACGTGGCTCCTTAACTCTCTCTCACACTAGCTCTTCCTCGTTCTCTCTCTCGTTTTCTCTTTGGCTGGAAAAAATGCAACAAAGATAAACCAACTCACACACACATGCCGCTGATCTGACACACACACACACAGACACACGCACACACACTCTTTTGAATACATAATCCAGCAGCCATGTTTGTTGGCTTTTGTTGTATGTACTTGCAACTTTTTGTTGTTGTTGCTTAAATGCGAATGCACTTCACCGGTAGCTGAAGACATTCGTTTCTAAACAGCGTATGTAGGCAGTGCCACGCCCCCAACCCATGCACCAGAGTCTGCCCTATGTGCCCCCACCATTAACAACCCTATACGCTTCACCTGCTTAGCCTGAACGTTCTGCAAACTGGCGCAAAACCGACAACAGCTATAAATATACAGTAGTTATTGGCTTAGGACGAACTTGCAGTTTGTCATAATATGACCATATATATAATCGAAAATAAATACTTTGTTCCTTCTGTAAGGGGTATGGAAAATTTTCACGGTTGGATTCGAAAAACCAAAGATATGACTGTGACAGACGACCGACGCGACATGCTGGACGTCTTTGACGAGCTCTCAACTCTCCCGCAGCGACTTATGATACTCTATAACTGCTTCTACGCAGGCATCTTTAATCATTTCGAGTCTCTACCCCGCAGTTTTCCCGAGTTTGACTGGCTACAACACTTCCTTACATGGGTTTGCGGAAATCGTCCTGATGCCTTTCCGCTTACCTGCAGACGACTGGAAAATATATTGGTCCCGCTTTCTTCTACCAACCACAGATGGTTTGGCCACTTTCCACTGCTACAGACGTCCATAATACTTTGTGATCCTTCCAGAAAATAAAAGTGGAAATAATAAAAAAGGCAATGAAAAATGTACTTACAGGCTGTGCGGTCAACTAAAGAGACTGTATCAAAGATACTCCATGGGATTACAAAAGAAATATAATTGAAAATTTTTCATAAATGGGTTTTCCAGAGGAGAGAACACTTTATACATAACCAGGCCGTAGCTCAGGGGGAAAAATGTACCTGCGCTTCTATTACACCTTTAGCTTCAAACAATATGTTCTGTTAGTACGGACGTAGTTCCACCAGGCCCCTGAGAAAGCTCCGGGGTCGAAAGGAGTTCCCACTTTTCTCCCTCTCTCATCGGCTCATCGCCTGAGTATAACCCATACTTTGCTTACGTCAAGCTACCCCGTACTCGTCGTCGAATAAAATCAATTTTTTTTTTATATTGCCAAAGTTTCCTTTTTAGCCGGTATTTACTGTAGCCGCAGCAACAAGAACTGCAGCAACATTGGCAAAGAAGTCTCGCTGCTAACAGGAAGCAACTAGCTGCAGAAGTTGCAGTTAAGATACGTGCAGCAAAGCCAGCTGCGACTGCAACTGCGGCCGAGGCAGAGGCAGCGTTATAATGAATAAACTCCTTGGCAAATTAAAGTTTATATTTTGAGTTGAAAGTTCAGTGATTTTTTACTGCAGCAGTAAATTTTCTTAGAAAAACTCTACTAGGTTAGGGAGGTAACAGATCACAAAGGATCTACTCTTTACCACACATACGCCAACTTAACTATTAGGGCTTAGATTGAATTTTAAATTTCTTGCTTCATCTTTTTTTTCAGAAACTACTTGGAACAAAACTTAAGCCGATTAAGGTGCATACGTGGCCGTCACTGGTATGGAACATTTTACACTGATGAAGGATACTTTATAGGCGGTGGCATTATTAAAATTGTGAGATGCCGCAGATGTGGATGTTGCGTGTAAAATATACATATATGAAAGGTACATATTTTCTGACAATCATATTTACGAGGTGTGTTCAAAAAGTATCACGAATTTTGTGATTTTTAAAAAATTATTTATTCATTATTTAATCCCCATGAGATATTATACACTTGTGCCAAGGGTTTTTCCAATCTTCGAAGCACTTAAAAAATTAATTTTTTTTTTATTTTGTTCAGCTCCTCCTTCGATGCCGTCTTTATCTCGTCAATCGTAGCGTAGCTTCGTCCTTTCATGGGCCTCTTCAGTTTAGGGAACAAGAAAAAGTAACAGGGGGCCAGATCTGGGGAATACGGTAGCTGCGGCATCATTACTGTGTTGCTTTTGGCCAAAAGCAACGATGTGTGAGCAGGGGCGTTATCGTGGTGCAAAAGCCAATTTTTGTTCTTCCACAAATCCGGGCGTTTCTGGCGGATTGCTTCGCGCAAATTGCGCATAACTTGCAGGAAATATTCCTTATTGACCGTTCTACCCTGTGGCAAGAACTCATAATGCACCACGCACCTGCAATTGAAGAAAACGGTGCGCTTTTTTCGGTCTTGGTTCGAGCGGCAGCTTCCATTAAGATGATTGAGCTTTGGTTTCCACGTCATAGCCATAAACCCATGATTCGTCACCAGTTATGACTCTCTGAAGCAAATTTGGGTCGTCGCGGACAGACTCCAACATCTCATTCGCAATGTTCATGCGATGCTGTTTTTGGTCGAAATTGAGTAATTTTGGTACGAATCATTGATAAAATCGAATGGCACGAGCCAGCAACTTCTCAAACGGTGATTCGACAATTGGCCCATATCATTTTCTTTACTTCATCAATTTTTTCGTCTGTTGTTGAAGTGCTCGGGCGTCCGGCACGCTCTTCGTCGTTCACATCTTCTCGGCCTTCTGAGAATATTTTGTACCACTGATAAACGTTGCTTCGTTCCAAGGTAGCTTCTCCGTATGCCACAGTCAATATTCGAAATCCATCCGCGCACTTAATTTCCTTTTTAACACAAAATTTGATATAGGTTCTTTGATCCATCATCGAAGACGAGCCAAAACACGTGCAAGCAAAGCAGCTGTCAACAATTAAGTGAACATTCAAAATGGCCGAGCTTGTCGGCATAAGTGAGAGCTATGAGTACCAACATAACGGCACAAAAAAATAGAAATTCGAATATACGTAACCCGCGAAAATTTAAAATTCGCAATACTTTTGAACACACCTTGTATAAGTTGGATAAGAACAAAAATACATTGTCGAGCTCAAAAATCAGACAATATTTAGTCGATTTTTTTTTGGGAGCCGCTGAATCCTAGTCCGCAGATTAGGTTCGGAGAAAATCTCAAACAATGGTTGGGCTGTTTATACCAAAGACAACAGCACGTTCTTCTGAGCAAGTCCTGAGATAATTCTATGAAGCGTCGAGCATTCAGATTCAGGTTGTTGGAGTGACATTGCTTAAGCATCCTTCTTGGAACGAAAGCAGTAGTACGGAATGTGGTTCCGTGGTTCACGATTCTACTTAAAAGTATCTTTTTTATTTATGTATTTAATTTTTTATTTATTTATATATACATGAATGAATGTATAATTATAATTACATGTATGCAATTAAAAATGCGAGTGTATGTGGGAGGGGGAGACTGAAGATCGCAATTAAAATGTCTCACATAAAATTAAAAGCCAGCAACTGAGCAATGAGTAAGTGCATCCTATCCAAGTAATTGAATGAGCACAATGAACTATAAATATAAATATTTTTTAAAATAACTTTGAAGTCCACTGTCCACCCGTCTTAAGCTTTGCCAGCATTTCGCACAAAATCACTTTCCATCACTTGTTTTATGGTTAGACGTCGTTTGGGCTGCTTCAGCAGCAGACCAGTCAGCAGTATTTTAAATGGTCTGCTTAGCAAACTCTTTATGTCCGGCTTAATCCGAAACGGTTGATTTAGCACTACGTCACTACTACAGAAGGGCGCCTCACAACAGAGTAGGTAGTATAGGAGCACGCCCAGCGCCCAAACATCCACAGGATAGCTATAGCTGTGACGTTCAATAAGCTCAGGTGCCATGTATTGCAGCGTGCCGCATTGTAGCTTCAGCTGCTTATTGCCACAATGCATGGCCAGGCCAAAGTCCGCAATCTTAATAATGGCCAGCGGATTGTTGTCCACAGTTCGCGTCAGTATATTCTCCAGCTTGATGTCGCGATGCACAAATCCCAGCTGGTGCATGTGCTGCAGGCCGGCGCCCACTTCACGCAGCACTGCGACAGCTTGCGGCTCCGTAAAGCGACCCAAGCGGTTCACCAAGTCGCACAAGTCTCTATCCATGAGTTCCATTACGATGTAGTGGAGCAAGGCATGCTCTATGCACAAGTACAGCTCCAGTATATTATCATGTGTCTGCAGCATACGCAGGCAATCAAGCTCGGCTAGCGGCGACTCCAAAATCGCAATGTTCGGGTGGCACTTGTTCACAACTTTAATAACGCACCGAAGCCCCGAGGATTTTTTGCTGCGACCTTTAAACAGCACTGCGGATTCGCTGCGAGAGATGGGTGCACCTATGTGAAAGTAGCAGCTAATGGCGGGCATGTGGCAGGGTCGCAAATCAGTCAAGTTACCTTCGAATCCTGTCGAGGATGTCTCAGCCAGCTGCTTTTGCTGCAGTTGTGCTATTTGTATTTGAAGCAGCTGCAGCTCCTTTTTATTAACGTTATAGCCTACATCTTGAAAATCTTCATGTTGGCAGCAGCAAACCACAATATCACCATCCAAGAAGTCAGCCATCTTATTAATGTGCTCACCCGTAATCCTATAGAGCTTGTACAGGACGAGTGCCATTTTCAAACGTTTGTGTAGCGCCTTGTTCAGTTCACGCAGCAATATTTTGAAGCTGCCGTAGAAGGAAACGTCCAGTATCAGGCCACTGAAGATCGTATTCATATTTCGCAAGAAGCGCACACGACGCTGCTTAATAGGCAAATGCTCCAATGTTGGGAAACCGTTGAAGGTTTTATGTCTTTTGTCAGGTAGTGTCTTTAATGCAGTCCCTCCTCGATTGAGTGCGTGGGGAACACCAGCATATGATGAACGCCTAGCTTGCAAATTCATTTTTTGAGCTAGTCCTTAATTTTGAATATATTTTTTTTACTAATTACTGAATTTGAATCTTTTTCAAGATTAGAAAAATTATCACTTAGATGACTTGTTATGCTCAGTTTGAGTGTTAGTTTGTAAATGATATAAAAACGATAGCATGCTTGTTATAGGCTTATAGAATCCATTAAATTGCAGTGTGATTGTGTTCATATTTACAGGCTATGTCCGGTATGTTGTCAAGAAGGTGTACAACATAAGTAAGGACACCCTTCGATAGGGTGCGCTGAGTACTGAGCATAGTTTTCAAATGCAAGAAATAAGGATTTGCGAGCACAAAAAAACGAACAAAATTTATTCCTTTTGGTTTGTTCATTAAAGAAGATAGAGCGAGGATATAGATATGAACTGAGCCCGATTTAATGATATGCAACGACTAACATCAAGAATTAGCCAGACAGTTTTTTTACAATGTAAAAGATCAAACAAGAAAGCAAGATAAAAAGTTAAACATTATTTCACAAAAAGAGCCAAAAGGTCACCATAGGATTGGTCGAGTATGCTCGAAGTAGCAAGTCAAGATGACTTAAGTTAGAAGAAGTAATGGATTGAATAGACCATTCATAGAAGTGGAAATTGTAAAGGTTATTATAGTTACGGAAATGATCGTACAAACCCTAATTATATATAGAAATCTTATATTACTTTTAAGAAGGTGCATAAACGAATGGGAGTTTGAGATATTTGTCTTTGCTATCATAATCTACGTGCTTCCATTGGATAGGACAATAATCGAGTCTTAAGGATAAGTGTTAAAAAGCTATTCCATTTAGAGGAAACGTTTGTTTATTAACAAAATTTTTCCCATTTTAATTTGGAGCTATTTTTACATTTGAAATATCTTGCCCCATCTGGAATCTCGTCGAGCAATATAGGACGAGTGAGGCAAGCCAATTCCCATGATGAGTACAGAAAGATTAAATCTCTCTAAGGTAAAGTTAGGTTGAGTAGGCAGCTCAGTCAGTGACTAAGATCACCCTGTGACCATGTGGTCCATTGTGTTGCCTAATTGTGATAGAAGGAGGAAAGAAATTAGAGAAGGTGAGGAGGACGGGTGGTGGATGATCAAACCTGTAGGGCACTCCTAGTCACCTAAGTCTCTCTTCTTGCATAAACCATTTTGAGGATTAGACAAACTCAGACAGATCCACTGTGGGCACATAAGCTGGACTACCCAGTTCCCGAATGGTTTGCCCAGAATCTGGGTTCGTCTTTTTAGCAGTGCCGAGCTCACGCATAGCAGGTGTTGGTTGCTTTCTGTCTCCTCCTCGTCTTTGCAGCTGCGGCAGAAGTTGTGATGTGGGGAGGGTCTCTCTCTTAGTTGTCATATAGTATAAGCCCCTGAGACAAGCTGTTAGCTGTTTTCTTCACCTGCAACAAGGTCCTTAAATGAACAACATTGCAGCACTCCTTCCATGTCGGTTCAGATTCCCTAAATATTGATTATTCTTACTACTCTTAGTCTCTACTCTCTTACAGCTTTGTTTAAAATCCTTTTTCCGACCTTTCTTAGTTTTTTGATAAGGTCTCAACTCTTTCCAAGAAAGAGTCTGCTTGGTTATTCGTTCTTCTTCATCAATCTTATTTTGTGACCGATTCCATTACTAAAATAGATTATCGGATTTTTATCCAGAAATCTCAGTATTCTAGGCGTATTATGCCAAAATTTACAAAAATTTGACAATCTCCTAGTTGCCTCCTAGTGGGGCAAAGGGTCGCAACCGATATATAATTTTGTCTTTACCCCGATTCTTTCTGTGTTCAGATTTTTTTGAATCGTTTCGGTTCAATTCATCAATATTTTTTGCCCAAGCAGGAGGACATTACGTCTGTCGATGGGTGCCCCTTGGAGTAAATAAG
The DNA here is from genome assembly GCA_037043745.1 of Chymomyza amoena. Classification (NCBI taxonomy): domain Eukaryota; kingdom Metazoa; phylum Arthropoda; class Insecta; order Diptera; family Drosophilidae; genus Chymomyza; species Chymomyza amoena. The sequence continues at coordinate 43,640 of JBAMAX010004507.1, forward strand.
CCGTCATTGTTTGATTTCAATGCACTTAGAACTTAATAAGATTTGAGGAATGAGCTCAAAGACTGATTTCTTGTCTAGGATAGTGACTTACTTTTGAAGCCAGAGAACTGCCGTTGACCATTTGGGCTCCTCCGCTACATTCTCTTCTGCATATTCCTATATAAAAAGCACGCAACACCAGATATAGCCCGAGTCCAAGTAATATGGTTTACCCAGCCTATGTTGCGGGTTTCCAAATTAAGTTTTATATCTCCCGCCTGTGTGATCTGCGGAAGCTATTTCATTTCCCTCCTACCACCGAAATCTGACAAGCTTTATCCTATCTGCCACTTGGGGACGAGACTTCTAGGGATTTCAGCTTTTCCCCGAGGGAAAGATTTTCTATATGTATTTAGAATTGGCATCGTTTAGGTACCTTGCAGCTAGTCTCAAATCGAGGTCTCTTTGTAGATGTTCTTCTGAAAATATCAGCAATGTGAAGAACGTTTCTTAACGACCTACCACATAAAGTATTTGCTATCCACAGTTATTCCAAGATATATTTGGCTTGCATTATATACCAGCAGATTACCATATAGGAATATCCCTTCGATATGAGAGCAGATCGCATTGCAGACTTATTAGGATTTATCAGCACAGCACACATATTATATTCTTTGAAACCTTGATGGGCTAAAGGGATCCAAGAAATATGTAGCGAGAGTACAGATATCTACCTATCAGATAATCCCCAATTGCTAGATAACGCAGAAAATAATCACCTAACTAGATGTGAAAACTGTTCCATAATTCTACCAAGCAGTGCAACCTTTATTATTATAATTATTATTGGGTGTATAAATGTACTGCGACCCAGGTGAATTAATTATATCCCCTTCATGGCTCAGAGCTCTCCCAAAAGTCGTAAGGCCTGCATGTATTGCAGTATTTGGTTTGGACTTATAGTAACAACAATCTCCGGTGGGAGAACGTACATGCCCAGGAGCTTATTTCTTTTTCCGGCGAGTGTCATACATTCACATAATACATGCGAAGAAGTTTCTTTCTCCATGCTACAGAAGCGACATAGTCCCTTATCCACTATGCCAATTTTGTTTGAGTTGCTGCGGAACCTACAATGTCCTGTCAGAAGGTCCGTTTCACGATGTTCTTCCCGTGAGTTACCATGACTTTGAACCCCTTACGGTTGTAGTTGGAGAGGAGGATTTTTGACTGTTTAAGCCCTGGTATCTGTGCCTAGTGAAGTAGTCTTTTATCACTATCCTCTATTCTTAGTAGGGCTCGTACCACGTGGTTACCAATCCCACAGTGTAGTTCAGGACCTATTACCGGTGTTGCTGCACCGGTCCTTGCAAGTTTATCTGCCAGCTCATTTCGTGGAATGTTATGTCCTGGAACGCTCCCTTCCGTAATATTTGGTTCTGGGTCCGACTACCCCCAGGCCACTTCCTTATTCAGTGAGTGATCTGTCTGTGTACCACTTTATTGTATGTGGTTTCATATGGTGAACTGCCGCAAGGGAGTGGAATCTTATACCCCCCGAACTAAAATAACATTTTAAGTTCCATCTCATTATATATTTAGTTTTAACTCATAAAATATGTGAGGTTCCATCTCTTTACATTTTGTTTTAGTGTAAAGTATAAAATTTTGTGAAGATCCCACGCAAAAGGATACGATATCACAATGGGTTGGAAGACATTTCAACAAAACCTTTTAAGTTCCAACTTATTATATATGTTGCTTTAAGTGTAAAGTATAAAGTGTAACACTTTGTGAAGATCCCACGCAAAAGGATACGATATCACAATGGGTTGGAAGGCATTTCAACAAAACATTTTAAGTTCCAGCTTATTATATATGTTGCTTTAAGTGTAAAGTATAAAGTCTAACACTTTGTGAAGATCCCACTCAAAAGGATATGGCCATCACAATGGTTTGGAATAAATTTTATAACGCAAGTGTAAGAATAACTGTTGGAGAAAGAAAGATAAATTTTAAATTTTTCTTATTATTTTTTTTATAAAATATTACCTTAAAAGTAGGGAATAATTGGCTAATTGTAATACTAAGCTGGGTTGACTGTTAGTATCTATGCAGTGTCATGGCCACGACTCTGTCCAAGTATTTTTTTTTATAAAAAATATAAAAAGGTATATCTATTCACACATTAATTTAGTTTAGACGTTAGCACTTTTTTAATTTTGAAAACCAGTAATTGTTACGCGAGAATTTTGTAAGTTTTGTTTTTATAGCTAACAAAACTAGTTTATATCTGGAATGAAAATCAAAGCATTAATACAAAGTAGGGGTATGTGCAGACAATTTGTACTTACTGTAACGACGGTAGAATACATTTATCATAATCGGTCCAGAAACAAAAAAACGGCGACGATTATCATGAAGCTGATTGTAAACCAATCGTTAACATTTTTGCACCAAAATATTTTATTTCACATACTAAAATTTTGAAATTTTTTTTTTCACTAATTTTATTTAAAAATATTTCATTATAAACATAAAGTTTTACTTTTTAACGAAAAAATTTAGATGTTGCTTCTAGGAGCTGCCGAATGAGACTGATGAAAAATATTACTTTACTTAGGCATTACTAATTTTGACGTTTGATTTTGAAAGTTTTTTCAAGGCAGAGCTGATTTAGATTAGATTCAGTTAATCAGATTCCTTGGATTGTTTAGCTGATTATCTGATTCAGCACAAAGTCCTTGTAGTTGCTTGATAAAGCTTACATGAAGAAACTATAAAATAAATAAACTTGGCGTCACCTTGTTGGCTAACTGACCCTCCATAAGCTACTTAGACAATGATTGCTCGAAACAAATCCACTGCTTGGATCTTTAGTCCCCAGATGAAACTAATGTAACAATCATTGTAAATAAGCGTTGACGCCATTTTGTTGACTGACAGACCTTCCGTGAGCTTTATTTAATCGTTTTAAATGCTTTTCATAATATTTTCTACGACAGTCGGAATCTAATGAAAATATTATCGTCAACTTGCTGGCGAACAGACCCTTCATAAATCCACTGCTTTGATTACTACTTTAACTTCTGCCTAGTATCGAATTTGAAGATACATGTTAAAGAAATTTTTTAACTTTGTAAACAATGCACTAATTTACTTAGATAGCCAAGCAGATATAAGGGCATTATCATCTTGGAGCATCTCCTCCAGGAGGGTTAAAGAATGCCGTAACTACCTCAAAGCCCTGTCCTCCCGGAACAAAGTCGTGCTATATTGGATACCTAGACACTCAGGAGTGAATGGTAACACGATCGCTGCCTCCACCATGACTACATCTCCTACGCCTTTCTGTGGTATGAGTTGGTCCACAATCAAAATCATGATAACAAATAGTCTGCAGGGGAATAGAGGAGATATGGGTTCTCCTTACCGTGGCTGCGTCAAGCAAAAGTACTTGTCAAACTTCTGGATATGCTCAAGACAAAAGATTTTGGCAGATCGGACTTCAAACTCTTGGTAGCATACCTATTTGGCCACCACACTGTTAGATACCATCTACAGAAAATTGGCCTATCAGAATCTTCAGAGTGCAGATACTGTCAGGAGGACAATAAAACAGAGCCTGTCACATGGGAAAGGATCGGATTAGTCCCTTTCATCTTAGGTCAATCCTAACAGAAGGCCTACTGCTATTCATGCGCTAAGCGGAAAGTCTTTTGCTGTAACTTATGGATATGGTACAAGAGATCTTATGGTCACAGTGCCCCACCTCTTTGTGAGGAGCCCATACGAGGAAAAAAAAAAGATTTGCACTAAAAATAAAAATTGTAAAAACCCCTGACACAAGAACTTAAGTAATTTTCATTTAAAAAGTAAAAAATAATAAAAGAAACTTAATGTTAAAGTACCTAAGAATCTATTAATAATTCTAAAAAAAATATGTCGCGTTGGGGGACACGCGAGGGCAGACGTCGTTGACGGTCGTATCTTACATGCAAATTTTTTGAAGTAATTCTATGAAAGTTTTTGAAGTATTTTCTAAATTTTGTTTTTAAGTTCATCTTTGTTGCTTAATTAGACTATTTGTATTTAAATTGTTAGTATAGCAACGGTCCCCCAACGCGACGTATTTTTTTTTAAAATTATTAATAGATTCTTAGGTACTTTAACATTATGTTTCTTTTATTATTTTTTACTTATTAAATGAAAATTACTTAAGTTCTTGTGTCGGGGGTTTTTTGACGTTTTGTGAAGTGTGTGTTTAGATTTGGGCGTTGTGAAGTATTACGCGGTCCTTTGGAAAGAGCAGCTGTACAAAACAAAAGCCATTAAAGAAAAGTGTAAAAAAATATATAAATATTAAAGGCGTTTACTTACATCGGTACAGTTTAAATTTTTTTTGAAGCCATAATCGTAATACTCAAACTCGGCGCGCATCTTGGCCTGATCGCCCAACTGTTTGTCATCATTTGATGCATTTAGCACACGAGCCCGTATATATTCGTACTCACCGGGTGCGGCTCCAAAAATACGCTTGTATACGCAACGTTTGCCAGGTGAAACCAGAGCTTGCTGGCGAGCCAGGGAATAACTGGGCTCTATGGCGATGCATGTGGGCAGCAATTGTTAAAAATGCTTGCTCATTTAACTTCTATGTCTCGTGATTAAACTGTCCGAGTATCTTCAAATAGGGCCCAACATGATCCATATGCTTGAAATACTTAATATTTGAGTCCACGTTCAACTTTCCTTTCATGATTTATGCAGCAATTGTACAAAAATTATTATAAACTGTCAAACTGAGGTTTGCTGCATTTTTATATCCTGTACCGTATGATACAAAGAGTATATTAACTTTGTGCAAGCCGAAAATGTATGTAACATATAGAAGGAGTCGTCGGGACACCTCAAAGTTACCTCAAAATATGATCAGGGTGACTAGAGAAGTCGATATACCCATGTCCATATGTCCGTGTGTCCGTCCGTCCGTCTGTTCGTTTGAACGCTTAGATCTTAGAGATGGTAAGGACTAGAGTAATCAAACTTTCACATTAAATAATAATAATAGGTCTACAACTTTGGACCCGCCGTTTTTTTTTCAATTTTAAAAATTATATAATAAAAAAATGGTTTCTTATTTATGTTTCAAAGTATTGTCCGTCACTTTCCACTACTTTGGCCCATCTTTCAGGCAACAAACGAATCCCGCGTCGGAAAAATTCTTCATCCTTTGATAAGATCCAAGAATCGATCCATTCTTTCACTTTTTCAAAAGAATCGAAGCACTGGCCCGCCATGCCGTGTGCCATCGACCTAAATAAATGGTATTCAGATGGAGCAACATCTGGAGAGTATAGCGGATGAGGTAGAATTTCCCATTTCAGTGTTTCGAGGTACGTCTTGACTACTTTCACCACGTGAGGTCGAGCATTGTCGTGTTGCAAAATTACTTTTTCGTGTCTATCAGCGTATTGCGGCCGTTTTGCTTTTAATGCCCGACTCAAACGCATTAATTGCGTTCGATAAAGTGCACCAGCAATTTTTTCAGAAGGTTTTAGCAGCTCATAATAAATTACGCCAAGCTAATCCCACCAAATACACAACATGACCTTGGATCCGTGAATATTCTGTCGAGGTGTCGCCGTAGGAGTGTGGCCGGGCAATCCCCATGATGTGTGTCGCTTAGGGTTGTCGTAGTGCACCCATTTTTCGTCCCCAATAACAATACGATGAAGAAATCCTTTTCGTTTTTGTCTTTCAAGCAGCTGTTCACAAGCAAATAAACGTCGCTTAACATCTCTTGGTTTCAACTGATACGGTACCCAGTATCCTTGTTTTTGGATCATCCCCAGCTGTTCCAGGCGTTTTGATACTGCTTGCTGAGTTACTCCCAATGATTTTGCTACCTTTTCTTGAGTTTGGCACGAGTCTTCATTAAGTAAAGCCTCCAGTTCATCATCTTCAAAAGATTTTTCTCTGCCACCGCTATGCCGATCTTCAACAACAAAATCACCGCTTTTAAAGCGCTGGAACTACTCGCGACACGTTCTTTCACTAAAAGTATCATCACCATAAGTACTTGAAATAACCCGATGAGCCTCAGCCGCCGATTTTTTTCATGTTGAAATGAAAAAGTAAAATCTCCCGCAAATGACGTGAATTCGGTTTATAAGTTGACATATTTAATTAAGTGTAACTATATGACGCAAACAAAAATTAACTAATATCGATGTAAGGTTATATTTAGCGATGTCAAAACTGATGGAAAACAGCTGTGATTTATTTATTTGAACTATTACTGGCTACTAGCGCCATCTTTTGGAAAACGTCGGGAGCAAAGTTGTAGACCTAATAAAATATGCCAAAAGAGCATTAAAGACCTAATATTATTCCACAGGGGACAATTTTATTTTATTTTATTGACATCGGGGTTAAATTATGAAGATATCGTAACCAAATTTGGTATTCAAAAGTTTTTTTATATTATAGTTCCCAAGCACTGTACCAAATTTGATCAAAATCGGTTGACTATATTATATAGATCCCATAGGACCGATCGGCCAAAATAAGTTTTTTAAAGCAAAATTCGCTATATTTTGTTTTTTAATAAAGATATCGTAATCGTTTGGCATTAGGAAAACTTTAGAGCACCAAAGCAATGTCTAAAATTTAAACAAAATCGGTTGACTATATCATATAGTTCCCACAGGGCCGATCTTACAAAAAATCGATTTTTTAACTAAATTTGTTGTGTTTCGTCTTTTTGTGAAGATATTTGAAATAAATTCGGCTCTTAGATGTTTTTAAAGGTATTAAAGCAGTGTCAAATTTGATCGAAATCGGTTGATTATATCATATAGCTCCCCTATATGATCGGTCAAAAAAAAAGCCGGAGCCGCAAGGTATTGCAAGGTAGTGGTGCAGGGTATTTCAAACCCGACTTTACGTACGCCATTTTTATAGCTACTGCTGCAAAATTTTCATTAAGCCGGGATTTCAATTTTTAATTAGCTATCAGAAAGTGACACCAATCAATTGAAAAATGAAAAGTTGCATACATAAATATGTTTCACTGCCTTTTACTGATGATGAGTACATAAATAAGAATTAATAATAAGGTCAGAGCAATATTGGCACATAAGTTAAAATACATAGCATAAATAATCATTATGAATAAAAGTCTATAAATTAAATACAAAACCAGCTATAAATGGAAGAGAGTCTCATAAGCATAGAATAATCTCACAGCAATAACCATAATCAAAATGATAAATATTTAGTCTAATAAACACATAAAATGCAAGAAAGTGAATAGAAGTTAAATACTTATTACTTTTTTATTTCATTCGATAGGCTTATTTTGTACCTTACTACCCAAACAGCTAAATGGCATGAAAAAGCCTTAAATTGGAGCAACCTTCGTACCCAGTTAGCAGAACACAAAAAACTATTTAAGGATTTCCTTGAAAATGTAGTCTAACGGATGGACTTAGCACTTGTATTAAAAATACTTCTTGACATTATTCCAGCAGCTGAATCTGGTTACTGGTTAAAGTAAATTAGCAACAAAAAACGTTTCCAAGAAAGCTTTTGTTGAGCGTTATCTCGGCTTATGCTTCACAACGTTGCGTATGCTCAATAATATTTGAAAAACTTAGCATACTCTTGGGGGCAAGAAATGCATATAAATGCAGTTTAAATGCACAGCAATTTTAATTAGCTTTAATTATTTATTATAAATACTTAATGAGTGCAATTTAGTTTTTGTGCGATTATATGAAATGTGCAGTAAAATTGGGCTCAATATATGTATAAAAACGAGCAAAATTTATATGTTTGTAACTTGACATTGACCTAAAAGGCCACCTAAAAGGCTTGTAATTTGGGACACCTGAAAAAATCACTAAAAATTTGAGAAAATTAAAATAAATCGCGTGATTGCTAAAACTTATAGAACTTAAATATTATTCAATTTAATAAAAAAAAAGGGACATTTTTACTTTCCAGAGAAGTCTTGTACCAGAACAAATTTGTAAGCCCTCCCATATGCAAAACTAATGAAACAAAATGGCGCAATTGTAAGAGGTCGTATACATAATGTATGTCTACTTATACATACACTTACCAAGAACCACACATAGGCAAATTGAGAGGATAACTGCAAAAAGAGCTGATGATTAAACGGGTTTAGCTTGCTTAGATATTTTATTTTTCATATCCTAAATGCTGGATATACATATACACATTTGTTACAATGTTGTGTGTGTGTGGCTGGAGGGCTTTTAGGACTTGTTTATCTATTTTTTTTTTATTCTTGCTTCTTTTAATTTCTACTATTTTTGTAGACTATGGGTTAGAGCATTTGAGAAATACTCTTATAATAAAAAAAGGCCATTTTTGGGAATTAATAAAAAAAAACTAGTGAATCCATCTATTTAAAATTTTGAGGGTATATTTATACATGTTTTGAGAATACGCAGTAAAATTTTTGAAATAAAATATTGAATATTTTTGAAATGACACGCGATCAAATTCAAAGAGTTACGTACTCTTCGTCTTTTCTCTTTTTCGGTGAATTTTCACGCATAAAATACGATAAGCACCCTTTTTTTAAAAGTGGGAGATTATATTTGTAGTTGCGGTGCATTGATGAAAATGTCAATATTCAAAGTAGGGTAGTATGTATCCGCAGGATTAGATAATGGGTAGATCTGGAGACTGTCATAATAGCGGGATCATTGGCAAAAACCAAATCAAGAATTCGATTGGGGCAGTTTCGGACGCCATTTACTTGCAGTAATGGCAAATCGAGCAAGCCGTCCAGTAATCCGCTATAAAAGGATGAAATAATTGAGTTAGGGGAAGGTGACGAAACCCATGAAATGGTTGGAAAGTATCGCCTAAAACTAAGAGATGGTTACGATTTTGTAAAAGCGAATGGAAATGATTAATTACAGCCAAGTGTGGCAAATAAATTTTAGTAGTTGATAAAGTTGGAATGGACGAACATGTTACTGTAACTAGGCTAGAACAAAGTTTTACATCAACAGCAATAAGTACATCTCCGCCACGGCAGATGGCGAGCGATCAAGCCAGAAAACGACAATGTTTGGAGATAACATTTCATGGTCGGAAACGGAAGAGCGACAACATGTGAATCAAAAGAAAAACTATTCGCAAACAGAATATTAGGCTTTGTTAAAAGACCTCTTACATTTTAAAAATCAACAGAGAGATGAGAAATTTGTTTTTTGAAATGCTACAGGCAGATACGGATGTTGGGACAACTGGTGGCAAGCAAACCGGGTGAGGCTTTTGAATAGATTTATTTTTTGGTTTTTTACTATAGTCAACTTGTGCAGTAAAGGAAGACACTTTTACTCGGAATCGGGAACATGCCTGATAAAAAGGTATTTTCTATTTTTGTGCAAAGGGTCCAGCTGGATGAAATTTTCTTATGTTTTTTTAAGTATGTTCCTTAAATATGCCACTTTACTGTCCTCTCTATTGCATGACCACTTCTCGCTCTCGCAACGTCAGCTAGCAATTCGTCATTGCGAAAGAGAATAATCAAAGCAAACTAACAATTATCGAGTTAAAAAATTTCAGTTACTCCCATCCAAGTTCACAATGCCGCCTTAAGAGTTTTACTTCAAAAAACGAAACAATATCACGTTGACAAATAGATGCACAAATTTTACTAACGAACAGAAAATTATCGATTAGGAATCATTTGGGGCCCCAACAACGCAAGCAATATCTTGAACACATCAAACAACATGCAAAAATTTCCAAAAATGCTGCCGGACTCTGTACCATGGTTTTGAATTAACAATTTTCCACAAAATGTGAATAATTGAATTGCAATATTGATTCTCTTCAAAATTAATACGTCTGTATAAAATCTGCAACACTCAGCTCTTCATACTAATTTTTGCACTTCTTGAACAATCAGCTGATTGTTATATTTACACTAGTGGGCCCGGCAGACGTTGTCCAGCCCAAACTTTTTCAATACTCTTAAAGTGTATAAAAATCGTAAGATTCTTTAGTTAGCTTATCTAGACAATCATAAGATTTTTGGATTAGTTGACTTTCATGACTCTCTAAAAAGCCATATGGATGAACTAAAGTATTCTTAAGAGAGCTCGCATCTCTAATAAATTCTAGCTCCACAGAAACTACATTTCAACTCCTTTGCGACTACGCTTCTGTCTGCACTTAATATCCTATACCCGGTGTTGAACAATTTTCTACTACGCTGTATTCACGATATTCACAAAAATGCGTATATCTCACGAACCAATACACACAATCACATTGAAATAGACTTAAAACTTCGTATTGACAACCTCTAACCCACGCATGAATCAGATTTGAAATTCATAGACTCGTTCATGAGAACACCCGTAACACGTAAAACACAAGTTTCTTCTTATATATAAGATTCTCGTGTCACAATGTTAGTTGCTCAAACTCAATAAAATAAAATTAATAGCGTTTATAATTTTTATGTATTCCATTTCGACAAAAACAATTAACTAAACAATTTTAGTTAATCTGACAATGTAAGTTAACACTTGGCTCTATCAATGTGCAAATTGGGCACTGGGTTCTTGCACTAATGCAAGAGCTTTCAAAGCTGTCCAGCACATCGGCGATTAAAAGAGATCTTGTAAGAAAGCGCATATTCGGCAACGTCAAGAGCGGCGGCTGCGCAGCTTCTGTGAGAGATAAAGCTTGGCCTCTGACTAATCATAATTGATTAGTCAGTCTCATTTTGGAGTTACAAGGTAGAGCACGGCCTCCCCTCACTACCATTAGCTACTCATCGTAGAGCAAAAGCTCGCAATTTATATTTTATTAAATAAACTTATATTTAAATAAATAACTTACACAATGCCAACCTAAATTAAAAAAAAAAATGTTAGGGGTGGCAACTCTTATCTCTTAAGGGTATGAAAAATATATGGTTACTTATTCTCAGACCTACCCAATGGCACACAAAATTTCGTGAGAATCGGTCCAGCCGTGTCGGAGGAGTATGGGCACTAACATAGTGACTTGGTAATATTATATATAAGATGATGTGCGCCTAGTGCTAGTTATTTTGTGGCCAAAAACAAATTGTATGCGTTGAGTTTGTGACCTAACAGTGCAGCCCATCCCTGCGCAATTGACATGTAGGTGGCGCTACAAACAATACATGGCGCCAAAAAGTAAATTTCAAAATCAGCAGTTTTTTTCAAATAAATTCATAAGAATGAATCGCAATATCAAAATATTACATAATATTTATTTTTTATATTGCAATTATTGCCTAGTTATTTGCGAAACTAAAGGAAAAACGGAGCATGTGGGTAAACTCATATTAAATACGCAGAGCTGAACGTCGAAAATTCTGTAGAGACGTAGGAATTGTAAGGTGAGATACAATTGCATTTCCATTATTCACATTTAGCGGAAAATTGTCAGAACCCGGCAGTATTTTCGGAATATTTTCACATATCCTCGGATGTTTTAAAGACATTGTTTTCTTTGTTGGAGCTCATCATGGTCCCTAAACGAAAATAAAGATTAGCGGACTGCTCTGCTACTTGTGTCTCTCTGAATTCTGGAGAGTAAAGCTATTTGAAATAGTGCGACAACTTTTTTATTTGTTTAAACAGTTTATAAACAACTAATTTATGTCAGTAAATATAATTCACAACGTGTTTACGCACGTATGTAGTGCAAATGAAGCATTTTCATTTATTTCAACATATACACAATTATTTTTCTTATTTATATTATATTTCTTCATATAAATGTAATAAACAGATTGGATTATTATTGTGAAATACAGTTCGGCTACGTAGCTCTATCTATACGTGCTTTTAATAATAAAGTTAAAATTGGAAATCATTTGAACTTAGCTCACTTTTTTTTTCAACTACCAAAAAACAAAGCTAAATTGTCAAAAATAGTTTTTTTATAGCAAAATACGTACTTCATGATTATTATTGCATCATTTTTATTTCAAATAGGTGTCCTAGACATTGCACAGTGGTCGACAACTCTAATTTGCTGGCATAAAAACAAATTATTTTTTTTCATTTTAATCGGAATCGTTTTAAATTATGTTATTTAAATTCGTAAGGAATTGTGCATTTATAGAAAACCAAAGGTCTAGGTGTGTAAAATCAAGAGCTTGGGAGTTCACGTAAAGTTGAAGGTCTGCTGACCATACATGCTAGTATATGGCGCCATGAATTCGTTCTAAAAGTATCTTAAAGAATAAGCATCAAGAGATAGCAAATTGGTGGGTGCTAAATTTGAAAATTACAAATAAATAAATACAAAGCAATCATGGAAATATCAACGAAAAGCTGTACAAAAATAGATTATCTTCTGCGAGACAAGATACCCATATCTACAACAGAACCGATGTCTTTCAATGATGCCTTGATTTTTGGTTCCCGCTGCTTTTAAATATACAAGCCTATTATAGGCCTTTAGCACTGAGCGCATCTGAGAGTAATGTATGGGATTTTTTGATGATGTGAAAAAGATATTCACACTGACAACATCTAGCATCTAACATCTTGCGGTCATATTGACCGGTTGACACGTAAAATCAGCACATTATGAAAATGTATTGAAAACATTGATCAATTGGGAGTAATTATGAGGACGACATATACAAACATACATATAAGGTATTCGAAAATATTCGGTTACAAATTGTCGCAAGATAGCTCTTAAATATAATATCTCTGGTAATATAAATTGGAAGTTGGCAAGCTAAAGCTTGTTTGAAAAATGACATATTAGAATTAAAATTTTGAACTGACCGATGAATTCAAATTTCTGCAAAAATTTAAAATTTTCAGTTGATTTATGGCTAATTTCAAACTGTTTTAGCTGCCATTTCGGTTTCAAAGTACCAGGCGTACAGAAACTCACAGCAAGAAACCGAAAAAAATTTAAAATTTATAAATTCTTTACAGACCGTTGAATTAAAATTTCTGCAAAATTTTAAAGTTTTCCGGTGATTTCTGGCTAATTTCAAACTGTTTTAGCTGCCATTTCGGGTTCAAAGTACTAGGCGAACAAAAGTCCACAGCAGTGCATCATGAGTTCTTGCCACACGGTAGAACGGTCAATAAGAAATATTACCTGCAAGTTATGGGCAATTTGCGCGAAGCAATCCGCCAGAAAAGCCCGAATTTGTGGAAGAACAAAAATTGGCTTTTGCACCAAGATAACGCCCCTGCTCACACATCGTTGCTTGTGCGCGAGTTTTTGGCCAAAAACAAGACACTAATGATGCCGCAGCCACCGTATTCCCCAGATCTGGCCCCCTGTGACTTTTTCTTGTTCCCTAAACTGAAGAGGTTATAAAGACGATATAAAGACGGCATCGAAGGAGGAGCTGAACAAGATAAAAAAAAATGATATTTTGAAGTTCTTCGAAGATTGGAAAAACCGTTGGCACAAGTGTATAATATCTCATGGGGACTACTTTAAAGGGGACAGAATAAAAATTCATGAAAAAATAAATAATTTTTGAAAAAACACAAGATTCGTGATACATTTTGAACACACCTCGTAGATGTACAACAATCTTTATATATATTTGTTTTTGTGAGGAAAATTCAAAAACACTTTTATATAATTACTCACTCCGACTAGGTAATCGTTGAGCTCAATCGATGAAGCTGCTGGGCTAAAAAATGATTAGTATGGTATAAAAAAAAAAAATGAAGGAAAGGAATGCAACATTGTATAAATTGCACCCATATACAATTGAAGATAAAGGACAATTAACTATTAGAAGTCCGAGGCCTTCCCAAACAGGTTAAGTTGCTTTCTTAAGAGCCTTCCTATCCAATGGGTGCGATTAGGTTATGATTTCATGCACAAAATCAATGAAATCCTCAAGAAAAGTGGCACGAAAGTGTCGCAAAAGCAACTTTTGTCCAAGTGCACTATAATCAAAAAGTTACAATTGGTTTTATAATAAATCAAAGCACTGATCTATATAAATGGTATATACCTTGAATAGTAGTTGGTAATAACCAAATAATAGGGTAAAAAATCCAACGCCACGAACAGTTTTTTTTATTGTTTTCGTGCTAATTGATATAACTTTTAATTATGTTAGCTCGACAGATGTATTTACACGCAGAATTCAACTAAGTATATTAATAAATATATATTTATACTGCACTTTGCACTTATGCACTTGAAATCAAAAATAGACCTCAAGCAACACGTCTTGCTTATCGCACTTTTTTTCGAAAAGTTCCAAATCTTATCAGATCTGCGTACAGCTGGCATTGATTTAGCGCTAATCCAAAAGGTACAAAAACAAACAGTGCCATCTATTAGACAGACGGACATGGCTCCATCGCTAACGAGGTTATGATAAGTATATTGATATAAAGGACTTAGGGTCTGCCACGTCTCCTTCTGACCGAAACTTACACTGCACAAATCTAGTTAATCCTTTGTTCATAGGTAGAGGGTTTAAAAATTGAAAGTTTTCCGTTAAATCATAGCCAATTTCCAATATTTATTACTCCCGGCTTGGTTTTTAATTGACAGGCAAATAAAAAATTAAAAACTTTAGAGTGATATTATTTTAAGTGCGTATAAATATCTCGGCGTTATTCTGGATAGGAGGCTAACCTTCTCGAAGCACATAACAATACGAGGAAAAAAGGTTGCTCGCACGCAGAAATAAACTTTCCTTATAAATAAAGTTTCGATTTACAAATCTATTTTAAGCCCAATATGGAAGTACGCGGAATCGCAGCGAAATCGAACATAAATAAAATTAAAGTTGGCCAGAGCAATATATTAAGAAATTTGGGGCGGTGCTCCCTGGCCCATGCGTACTAGGAATAGAAAAAGATTTGAGGGTGCCTGAAGTAGGGGACGGTATCCAATTGCAGGCGAAAAAGTATTTGGAGCGTCTTGGACTTCATTCAAACTTGTTAGCACGACTGCTGAATCAGAAGACCGTCTTCCATAGCAAGAAAGAGAAGATTAAAACGGTGCCACCCACAGGATCTTTTGATTAAGCTGCCTCTCTAGAACACAAATTTAAGCTGAAGACTAGAATATAAAAAATATTTAAATTTTACATTTTTCTACATGTTGTTTATTAATTACAATTTGCACGCTTAGACCCTTCAAGGTTTAAGCATTAAAAACATTCGAAAACTTTAAATAAAACAAAATTATGTATTGCTATTTAAATATACTATAAATTTATTATTTTGCTATTAAATACATATTCATGATTATTAATATTGTTTCGTACATTTTTTATAGACATCTTTGTATTGATAGTTTGAAACTATGCCTAGTATTTTTTTTATTTTTATTTTTTTTATGTAGGTCTCATTACGGCTGCAACGATTTTCCTGCTCCTGCTTTTGTGCTATCAACGCCGCGAAAAGTTACAGCCTTTCCAGCATTCCTACTAAGACGATCAACCACCCTTCACCTTTTGTCCATTGTCGGCTATTACACAAGGTGCAATTAACTATATCACAATCCAAGGAGACATCAGAGTTATGCCACCATCATCTTCGTATTGACTACCGCCGTGAAAACTAAATTTCTATTTGTCTATTAGTCTTGCCTAGTCAACAATTGATTCTACAGAAAATTATGGAAATGTAGTACTTACTTTTCTATGGCTCTCCACCTATTGCGTAATAAATTAGTAAAAGTAAGATATCTCTTTATTAAAATTTCCCCAAAATGAAAGGCAATTTAATAGATGGAATCTTTAGGGTAAGTTCCGGTTTACGCTTCGTTCTTTACGAGTCCGTAAAGTGAAATCAAGAATCGGAAATCAGAACTGACTGCTTTCACGATATGGAAATTGTCTAATTCAATCATTATAGTATATACACAGTTTATTGTCAAACTTTTTCGTATTTATTTGTTTAATAATTATTATAAACATACAAGAAAAGTATGCATAAAGTATATTTTTGTAACAAAGAAATAAAAAGTTGATATAAAAGAAAGAAACCTAAATTTTTTTAAGGCATTTGAAAATTGAATTATTTTGCTTCACATTTTAAAACCTTTTCGTTGATATCTCAAATATTCTTAAAGGATCAGATCTCACAAATTAAAAATATTTTTTTATATATCTCTTAGCCATCCATCTTTGTAAAACACACCTTGGCTCAAAAGATATAAGAAACATATTTCTGTTTTGATTTATATTTGGCAAAAAGCGAACAAAATCGATTATGGATATCTCTCATACAACAGAACTCACCGTTGAATTCAAAATTTAAAAAAATTTAAATTTTCCTTGACCCACGGCCAATTTCAAATTATTACAACTGCCAATTTAGATTTAAACTAGGCCCAGCAAATGGCAAAATTTCAAATTGGCATTCAGAAATGATCGTTGAATAAGATTTTAATAGAGATTTAGATTTCTGGCCAACGTCAAACAATTTTAACTGCCATTTTGATTTCAATGTTGCAGGCAAACAGAAAATCCAGTAAATCGCTTAAAAATTCAAATTCAAAACTGACCCTTAAATCCAAAACTTGTAAGATTCTAAAATGTTCATTTCCAAAAGTATTGTAAACAGTTCAAGCACTTTTTCTTATGCTTCAAAAAGTGTCTGACAAATAAAAAATATTCGGAACCTAAACACAGAAAATGGCGTCGCTAGAGAAAAATCGTCTGCAGAATTTCAAAAACAAGGGCAAAGACCAAGATGAGATGCGTCGCCGGCGCAATGAAGTGACTGTTGAGCTGCGCAAAAATAAGCGTGATGAAGCCATTTTCAAGCGACGAAATGTGCCCAATTTGGATTCGAATACAGATGAAGATGATCAAATTCCGTCTTCCATAAACTTCAAAAAGCTTGCTCTAGCAGCCGTTGACTCGTTAAAACCAGAGCAACAGTTGTCCGCAGTGCAGACTGCTCGAAAATTGCTCTCTTCAGATAAGAATCCACCTATTGATGATTTTATCAAAAGCGAGATGTTGCCCATTTTGGTTGAATGTCTAAAACAACATAATCACACAATGCTGCAGTTTGAGGCAGCCTGGGCTTTGACCAATATTGCATCGGGCACTTCCGACCAAACCAATCACGTGGTCGCCGCCGGTGCCGTGCCGCTCTTCCTTCAACTACTCACCTCACCCGATCCGAATGTCTGTGAACAAGCTGCCTGGGCTTTGGGCAACATCATTGGTAATGGTCCTGAGTTGCGCGATTTGGTTATCAAGCTGGGCGCTGTTCAGCCACTGCTATCCTTTATAAAACCGGACATACCCATCTCTTTATTGAGCTATGTCACTTGGATAATTTTAAATTTGTGCCGCAACAAGGATCCACCACCTCCTGTGTCAACAATTCAGGAGATACTGCCTGCACTTAATGTGCTGATCCATCACACCGACACAAACATATTGGTTGATACAGTCTGGGCTATTAGCTATCTATCTGCCAGCAGAAACGATCAGATTCAAATGGTCATTGATAGCGGCGTTGTACCCAAACTTATACCGCTCTTGGGAAACCATGAGGTAAAGGTGCAAATAGGTGCTTTGCGAGCGGTTGGCAATATAGTTAGCGGCTCAGACGAGCAAACGCAGGTGGTGCTGAATTACGACGCTCTATCGTACTTCCCGGCGCTATTGTCCCATGCAAAGGAATGGATACGCAGGGAAGCCAATTGGTTCCTTTCCAACATTACCGCTGGCACTCAGGCACAAGTGCAGGCTGTCATAAAAGAGGGTCTCTTGCCTAAAATTATTGAGAACCTCAGCAAGGGCGGGTTTCAGACCCAGAAGCAGGCATCGAGGGTTATAAGTAATTTAACTTCATGCGGTAATCGCGATCAAGTTTTCAAATTGATCAAAGAAGGTGTGATTCCACCTTTTTGCGATCTTCTCTCGTGCCAGGATACGGAAGTTATCAACGTGGTGCTTGACGGTATTCATAACATGCTTAAAATGGCGGACTCACATGTGCAACATGTAGCCAATTTGATTGAGGAATGCGACGGACTTGACAAAATCGAACGTCTGCAAAGCCATGAGAATGTGGAAATTTATAAAGTTGCTTACGCAATAATTGCACAATACTTTACAGATGAGGTCGAACAAGCAAATCTTTCACCAATATCAGATGGCACGCAACACAATTTTGATCCGAATGCAGACAAACTACCAATAAACTCATTCAATTTATAATTTTCTTGTTAGATAGGCAACAGACACAATACACCAAGAGAAATTAAAAAAACTCATATCGTTTAAGAGCGTCTCTTGGATGCACATTACACAAAATATTAGTGAATAACCATAATTTTTAAATGTTTAGCTATGGTAATTCAACGTATAAAAAAACAATAGCGTATAAACTCAAGACAAAACATTTTAATTTTTATGTGAATCGGTATAATAAATGTATTTAACAATAACAATAAAACAAAAAGTAATAACAATATTAGACAGCTTATTTCTATACAGAATCAACAAATGATAAGATCCAACAGAATGTTTATATATATATGGCTTCACTTGCAAAATATTTTTTATTAATTTAAATTATAAATTAAAAACATTATGTTGAACAGTTAGTGTATTCAAATCGGTCTCCTAAGACAAACATTCTGCAATTGCATCACGCTGTTGTAAAGAAAATCTGAATACAAACGAAAAATATTCTATAAAATAAAACGTAGAACTATCTGATTAATTTAAACAATTCTGTATGTACGCCTTTGATTTGTAATTGAAATTACATGCATATAAATTTCTAAAATAAAACCATAAACCTATAACTCATAAACTGACCGTTGAATTCAAAACTTACAATAACCTTGCAATTCACGCTAAGCCAATGCATGCCGTAGAGTTGGCTCGTGAGCGAACTTTTCCTGCATTCCATTGCGATATCCACTTCAGAGAGGTTATTTTCACTGAGGTCAATCTGAGGTACAATCCAAAAAAGCAGCCTCCTCGAAAAAACATTTCTGCAGTCACTCGGAAGTAGGATAACGCTGTAGGCCACGTAATAGTAAGTCTCTGACGCGAGTTATGTTCATGCGATTGTACTCATAGGGCCATAGAGCGGCGTTGACCCAAACTTCCGACTTATCACCGCGGAACTGTAAAGGAAGATCAAATAAAAGTTGTAACTATCATGTTCTGATAATTTTTACTTTTTGGAACTAATTCGAATAAAGCTACTCCATAGACGCTCATCATGCCAAAATTTACCCACAACTGTACGATAGAGGCGTATAATACGTACAGCTATTGAAGTTCTTAAGTCGTTAAATTTAGGCCTAAACATCTTTTCTTTTTCCGCTATCAGTTTATACATTTGCTTCTCATCTTCTCATAAACAATATAATTGATATAGTCACTAATGTCGGTCTGGCTTGTGTAGTCTTAAGTCTCTGTAAACTCATGAGGAGTACGTTTTTAAATTGAGCCTATTGAAAATATTATATATGTATATTCAGCGACTTGCCTAGCGGATAGATTCTTCCCAAGAAGCCGTTCCTGCATTTCACTTACAAATTCGACCATTTTATATATTTTTAAAAGCATTCTTGAATAATCTTTCATAACTAACTTTTAAATACAATAAGAAATGCTATAAAAGCACGATAACTCAGCAGCTGTTCCGAGAACAAGGTACCGTTTGAAATCAAATCACTAAAAAAAATCCGTAGGTGCCACAGAAATCTTATTGATTTCATTTTTTGAACAATTAATTTCATATGTTTACGCTTTTGCTAGAATGGCAGCAAAGGGTTGCAACCTTGCAAAAATTATTTTGGAATCTTTAGGACTTTTAGACACTTATTCAGATAAATGTTTAGTAACAGTGATCCAATAAAGTTTATTCTTTATTACATTAAACGAAAATTATCAGCATATTTTGCATTTTTATACCCTGTACCGTATGGTACCAAGGGTATATTAAGTTTGTGCAAGCCGAAAATGTATGTAACATATAGAAGGCGATGTCGGAGACACCCGAAAGTTACCTAAAATATGATCAGGGTGAATAGAGAAGTCGATATACCCATGTCCGTCTGTCCGTCTGTCCGTCCGTCCGTGTGAACGCCTAGATCTCAGGGATGGTAAGAGCTAGAGTTACCAAACTTTCACATTAGATCCCATATTATTCCATAGGAGGCAAGTTTATTTTATTTTTTTGATATCGGGGATAAATTATATAGCTCCCATGGGGGTGTTTGAGACGACCTCGACAAAAAAAAAGCGTTTTAGATGAATAATTCTTTTGTTTATGAAGATATGGTAACGAAATTTGGTATTCGAAAGTTTTTTATAGTTCCCAATCACTGTACCAAATTTGAAATTCGAAATCGGTTGACTATATCATATAGCTCCCATAGGACCGATCGGCCAAAATAACTTTTTTAAAGAAAAATTCGCTATATTTCGTTTTTTAATAAAGATATCCTAACCAGATTTGGCGTTTGGAAATTTTTTAGACCACTTAAGCAATGTGCCAAATTTGAACAAAATCGGTTGACTATATCATATAGCTCCCATCTTCCAAAAAATCGATTTTTTAACAAAATTTGTTGTATTTCGTTTGTTTGTTAAGATATTGGGACCAAATTTGACATTCGTGAGTATTTTATAGTTCCTAAGCACTGTACCAAATTTAATCCAAATCGTTTGACTAGATCATATAGCTCCCATAGGACCAATCGGTCCAAAAACAAGTTTTTTATGCAAAATTCGATGTGTTTTGTTTGTTTGTAAAGATATTTGAAATAAATTTGGCATTCATATCTTTTTTAAGGTATTTAAGCACTGTGTCAAATTTTATTGAAATCGGTGGATAATATCATATAGCTCCCATAGAATCGATCTGTCAAAAAAAAAATTTTTGCTTAAAAATTCTTCTGTTTTTGTTTTTTTGTGAAGAAATCGTACTTTATTACAAGCTAGTGGTACATGGTATCCTAAAGTCGTCCGCGCCCGACTTTACGTCCGCCATTTTTTTTTAAATTATGTGATTCAAAACCAAACTAATTCCGCCGGAGATTTTAACAGTGGAAACCGAAAATCCTTTACCCCCACACAATATTCTTGGTAAAATCATGAAAATCTCTTTGAACTGTTACACATATGCACTTGATATTATATACTATAGTTTTATATATTCAAGTGTAAGTATATGGCATGGTTACATGGGGGGCGTTCTTGACGCGTTGCTTTGAAAATGAACTCAAGAAAATGAAAATTCACAAAATCAAAATGGAAATGAAAATTGAAATGTTCAAAGTGCTGTCGAAATATTTATAGCAATTATTTTCATATGGTTTGCACATTTTGTAAATTGTTTCTCACTTTTTGTTGTTGTTTGTGTGTTGTTGGCTTTGATTGTAAATATATATATACATATATATATATATATATATATATATAGTATATAACAACAATGTCAACAAATCAACTTCAATTATTTACCATATCTTTATGACTGCTACTTACATTTATATGGGGCTTGTCATTTGCAAGTTGTTAATGGTTTAATTGCTTGCCGTTGGCGTTGGCGTTGACGTTGACGTCGGCAGTGGCAGCAGCAGCGACAGCGGCAATGGCGTCCATGACATGAAAATTTCGATGCTGGCGCTACGTGGCGTATGAGTGATTTTTAATTAACAGCGTTGTGACTTGTGAACATTTGTTGTTGCTTTTGTTGTTATTAGCCTTTCTTGTTTGCATTTTTAGTCCAATTAGAAAATCAAATAAAAAAAATATACATGCAGAGTATAAAAATTTATTTTAGCTTCATGTCACTAATTTAGTTTTCTATACAACATTAATTAAACATTTTTTTTGCATTTTCTTTTGCAATTTTGTGAAAAAATTTAATTTATTAAGCTCGCCATTGTTGCAAAGCTTTGTCAGATAAAACAAAATAAATCCTTTATTTATCCTTTGAAGTTGTATGCACAAACAAGAGAAGCTGCTACTCCTTTAAATAACTTTATGATTTTATCAAAAATGGTCACTATAATATTGATTTCTGCCCGATTTTTGAATGCTCTTGCTGAGTTGTGTTTAATTTTTAATAAATTATTTTTAAAAAATATGAAAAATATGTAAAATCCATAGCACGGTAAAACGAAAAGGAACAAAGCTTAGATGTTTTCGTTAAAAGTTTTCAAGTATGGCTTGCAATTCCATGAATTAGAGAGCGTCTGAGATTTTCAAAAATAAGAAATAACAAGTTCACAATCAAGATCATTTTTCTAAGCAAAGATAAACAATTCAAAAATTTCTAAAAATATTATACAGAATAAAAGCAAGTTTCCTGAGCATATTTGATTTAATCTTCACTCATAGAATTCCAAGCACTAGAAATTAATTCCTTTTTAGGTATGAAAGGCCCATTGTGATGCCACTTGAGCTAGTCCTTACTCTCCTGTATCCTCTTTGAACCAACCTAAACGAATTAATCATATTTATTCTGATTCTTGTGAATTCAGTAATATTCCCAAAAGTTTCGGAACCAAGTGTGTTCAGTCACTATTTCTTCCTCTTCTTCCTTCTGACAGCTTCTACAGTGGCCAAAATGCGGCACGCCCAATCTATTGGCGTGCTTTCCAAAAAGACAATGCCCAGTAAAAGCCTTTATTGTAGATCGTATATCCAGTCTGCTGAGTTTTAAAAGTTGCTTGGTCCTATTCAAGCTCCATTGCGGCCAAGTTTTCCTACTAATAAGACAGGTTCCAGTTTGCTCCTATCAATAGTTTGCATCATTAATGGCTAGTGGTATGGATACCAACGCCTTATCCGGCTGAAGTGGTGCCGTCGTACCCCGTCTAGCCAGTTCATCTGCCCTGCAATTGCCCACGATATCTCGGTGACCTGGTACCTAAAGCAGATTTATGGTGAAGAATTCGGTAGCATCCCTTAAAAGCTCGTCACATTCCATTACTGTTAACTACTTGACTGCCTGACTGTCAGAACAGATCTGAATTTCCCTTTTGGTTAAATAAGATTCTTAATTATGAGAATACTTTCCAATATAGCTATGACTTCTGCTTGGAAAACTTTACAATGATCTGGTAAGCGAAAGGATTCGTTAATGCCCAACGATTCCGAATAGACACACCCTCCCACCTGATCATTACGTTTAGATCCTTCCATAAAAATGGTATACTTGCTATTGCAGTCTGGTATACCATTGTTCCAAACTTCACGAGATGGGAAACTGAACGGTTTTTCTAAGAATAACTCCATTGAGTTAGAAAAGTCAGTGGATCTGGGAATAGCCGAGTGTCCTCTAGAACTTATGGCTAGATTCGAAGATTTTCTTAGCCTTAAGACCGATTTCATTGCTATTTGCTTACTATATACATAGATCTATCGGCATGGTGTTTAATGCTGCTGTGTTGGTTGTTCTAAAAGCGCAGCTGATACCCAAGCTGGCCGCTCATTGAATGGAGTTCATGCATTTTAATTCCCTATTTTTGTTAAGCGCCGGCCACTCCTTGGTTAGATTGCCTTGCTATCGCTGTATAAATCAATGAATATGGGGTTTTTAGACCCCATCTTACTCCTATTGCTCTTTTGCATGAGCATAGGGCTATTGCCGCTTTTCTCACTCTATCTTTAACATTTAGGCTCCAAAGCAGTTTCGTCTCTAAAATCAGTCCTAGGTAACGTGTTTTTTCGCTGAATGTTAATGTGATTCCATTTAGGCACGGGGGTCTAACATCTGGTAGATTTCTTGTGAACATAATAGGTTCCGTTTTGCTGACATTAACATCTAGCCCACATGCTTTGGATGATTTCGAAGAGCGTGTTCGGAAATTTCCCCCTTACAACCAAGGCAACATCATCCGCATAGGCGTCAACTTTATGTCTACGCTCTTCTAGATTCCGCAAGAGAGTAGATAGGTGCCCTTTTTGAGGGGTACCTCATATGACCGACCTGCGCAACTGTGAACCTCCTATCGTTGAATTCACGAATCTGCTTAGCAGCATGTGTTCGATGAGATTTATTAGAGACTTAGAGATGCCCAGTTCTGTCAACGCATTCGTAATCGCCGTAGGCTGGATGTTATTAAAAGCGCCCTCAATATCTATAAACGCTACTATGGTAAATTCGACAAGGTAAATTCTAAAGATTTTTCAATTTCTGTAACAAGTGTGTCCCTTTACAATACCCATGTTGTGAGCACGCTAATTGCGATGGGAAAATAGTTCATAGAAGCCATTTAGCCAGAAATGTGCCTCATCGCTGAAGATGATTTTTCGATGAAAATCCGGATCATTTTCAAGTTGTTGCTCAGCCCAATTCACGAACATACGACGCTTAGGGTGGTCAAGCGGCTTCAGTTCTTGCATCAATTTGATCGTGTAAGGATGTAAGCCAAGATCTTTACGCAAAATTCACCACAGCAACGTCACAGAGATGCCCAACGCTTGAGAACGACGTGTGAAAGACTGATTTGGGTCTTCCTCAATTGATGCGCTAGCGGCAGCAATATTCTCGACACTACGGGCACTTTTTTGTCCCACTGGCACGGGAACATTTTGTACTGTGCCTGTGGATTCAAATTTTTCCACTAGATGCTCAATTGTTGATCTGGCAGGACAATTATGACGACCATAAATTGGACTTAGCGCTCTTAAAGTTGAGGCCACTGATTCCGAATTTTAATAATTTCGAATCTTTGTTGGATCGTATATCTTTCCATGATGAAATGGCAAATCTTACTGAAGAGAAATGTCAAGACAGCGGAAAAAAATATGGCGTCGTTTGCTGTCCCTATCGGTGTACTTTTGTAGCGTCCCTATTGCAAAACCCGATATATGTTTATTAAACGTTTATTTAGATATAACTCATAAAAATATATTTTTATTACAAATGCCGTTTGGCCGCAAGCATGCGAGATCTTGGTAGACGACACTGACTAAGAGTATGCAAACGATACTGCATTTCCGGCTGTAAAATCTTTTTGGAGAGCTTCTTCTTTGTCTGCTGAGCTGTGTATAAATCAATAACATCGCCTCGATCATCCGCATTGAAGGCTTCACCCTCGGCACACTCCGGACACTGTTGGGTCAAAACAATATCATTAATATCGGTCAACGGTTCACAAATCTTCTCGATTCTTTTAACTACAAATTCAGTAAGGTCGTCAGATCGGCGCTCCGTAATATAAACGCTTGAAACTATTTCATGCATGCGTTGCTCAAGCGATTTGAGGAAACGACGTGTATTTACAAGATTAACATGAGTATGATCCCCCAAAAATTCGGACAAAGGTTCTGTATTTACTGTGGCCATCTCGCATAGAGATTGGATACCATATAACAAATTTTGTAGCTTTTGATCATTCTTATCGCGCACCTTTTTTAACAACGCAGTAGATTCTCGCTTTTCGCCTAACTCCTCTTCAAGTGATTCTATAGTTTTTAGTTGCTCCTCATACTTTTTAGCATTTCCTTCCTTAAGCGCAGCTATATCCTCAAAAATCAGATCCACAGAGTTATTGAGTAGTGTTATATGATAGCTCATTTCATTAGCATAATTAAAAAACGAATAGTAAAGGCTCTCTTGATGCTGCAACTTAGGAATTACCTCTTTCAAGCTGACAGAGTGTGTGTAGTGCAGAATCTTCAGCAGCACAGCATTGTACAGATCTATCTTCTGGGTAAGATAACGACGTAATTTTTCGCGCCGCTTATACTCCTTTGGTGGTAGATCCGCCAATTCGCGCGTCTTAATCTTACAACCCAGAAAGGCTTTGTTATCGGCATCAGCAGCCACTTTACGAGTAATACCCTGCATTTCGATCTTGCGCATCTCACGATCCTTTGCGCCATGTTCGTTCATATTGCCGGTCTTCTCATATATTTCGATACAGCCCTCGAAAGTACTTATGACGAACTCTATCGTATCGATTAAATACTTTTTATCATCATTCAGACGGTGCA
This sequence comes from Chymomyza amoena, assembly GCA_037043745.1. Taxonomy (NCBI): domain Eukaryota; kingdom Metazoa; phylum Arthropoda; class Insecta; order Diptera; family Drosophilidae; genus Chymomyza; species Chymomyza amoena. Next base: position 69,612 of record JBAMAX010004507.1, read on the forward strand.
CCATTTTCGTGTAAGATTCATTGAAGTAACTGCGATGTTTGAGTAAACCTACGATTGTCTCCCGTAGCTCACCATTTTTCACTGTAAATGTGCACTCCTGATGCACACTCACTTCCAAAGCGTTTTCCAATAACACCAGCTTCTTGTCTAACTTGGCCACATGCGCCTGATGCTGTTTATCCGGTATGATAAGGCGATTTAAAGCATATGTGTTCTTGCCCACACGACTTATTTCACGATCCATATTAACTATGTTAGCCTTGAGTGCTTTTATTTCCTCGGCCAGTTTCTCGTAACAGTCCACATGGCATTTGATCTGTTTTACATAACGTTCGTTTTGCTTAACATGAGTCTTACCGCTGGCTACCCAGATTTGAGCGCGCAGCTCATCCTTTTCATCCTCTAGCTTTTTGATGGTAATCTCACGGCTTGTTTCGAGTATGGTTTCTTTGCGCGACTTTAGTTTGCCAGTGAGTGCCTTTTTGTACTCACGCTGACGCTTGCCGAGCTCACGATGATTCTTCTGATAGCTTTCCAGAAAGGCAGCTTTATCCGGCAATTGAGCCATGTTGTATTAAAAAATTTTTAGTTTTTTACTGAATTTCCTATTTGTTCGTTTGTGCTTGTTGGTTTAAATAATTGTGAAGGCAAATCTTACTGCCCGAGTTTTTGTTGAAAAGTCGTAGCTTACTTTTGTTACAGAAAAAAAATGTGATACGGGGAAATGGGAAAAGATATGCACTTAATTCTACAAACTTAAACTGAAGAGGAATTACAAGCATCTGCTGTTTAATTTTTGGCTTACTAGCTTTGTGATCTCCGAAATCTTTATACGAGAATATATAGGCACTTCGGTATACAGGCATTATAGTCTACTCCCTTTCCTTTTTGGCACACCCCCCAACTACAGAATGAGGCTGCTTCCACTTGTGAATAAATGTAGATTATTAGTTATTTATAAAATTTGGGGGCTCTATTTGTTTCAATCTTTTTGGCTTAGTAGGCTTTTTGTACGCCTACATGTCCTAGCTGACGCCCCGGGACGTTTAAAGCCTTGTGAGTTCCAGCGAAGAGCTTATCGGGCGATGTTGTTATTGGGATTTCTTACTGTGTGGCCGATCCAGTTCCATTTGCGGCGTTTGATCTCATACGCTACTTGTATTTGCTTGGTACGTGACCATAAATTATTGTTTGAAATTCTTTGGGCCACCAAATTCGCAGAATTCTCCTTAGACACCGGTGAACAAACACCTGAATCTGAGAATTTATGCTGGTTGTTTCTTTTCAGGATTCGCACCCGTAATAGAGCACAGACTTCACGTTAGAGTTGAATATACAAAGTTTCGTTTTGATGGTAAGTTGACTAGATTTCTATACCGGACCCAATTGACGTCTTCCTCCGCACCGCTTCTGTTCGTAACTACGCTGTCCAGATACACAAAGGATCGAACGCTATCCAACCTTTCATTCTGTAATCTAATATTGGGAAACGTAGTGGCGGCATATCCGCTGCACATGATTTTCGTTTTTGACCTATTAATTTCCAATCCAACTTTTCCGAGTATTTGTTGATTTTTGTGAGATTTACTTGGGGATCGGAGCACTAATGGCATAATAAACATAGATCGTCTGCGTATTTAAGATCTTTCAACTGATTAAACGGACTCCATTGTATGCCTTTGCGCCCCGTGAGATAAGATCTAAGTATCTCGTCTAAAGCCAACACGAAGAGTAAAGGCGATAGCACGCATCCTTGCCTAACTCTAATTTTAATTGAAAATGGATCGGAAAATAAACCAGAATGGCTGAACCTACATGTGAAATTACTGTATGTGGCTTTGTTCATGTTGATAATCTTTTCTGGCATGACTCGGCTGAGTTAAGTCATCGTCATCGTAAGGCCATGACATCCCGTTCTTGGGTTACGGCCGACGTCAGCAGCTCTCGCACGGCGCCTCTGCTTTGTGCGCGCCTTCTCCAATTAGAAATACCAAGGGAGGATAGGTTCTCTTCCACTTGATCTCTCCATCGGAGTCATGGTCACCCCCTTCGTCTTCCTTCGTCGGCTTTCGCTTCGAATACCTTTTTCGCTGCAGCATCGTTATCCATACGTACGACATGGCCGAGCCAGCGCAGACGTTGTATTGTGATGCGCTGGACAACATCCATATTGTCGTAGAGCTCGTACAGCTCAAAACGTATAGGACCGAAGATTTTGCGTAGAATTTTCCTCTCAAACACCCCAAGAGCAGCTGCATCTGTCCGTGACACAACCCATGCTTCTGCGCCGTATAAGAGTCTTTGGGACCATGAGATATTTTTTCCGCCTTTTATACCCAACTTTAACTTCCTTCCCAGTTGCTTCCTTGCTTTATAAATTTAACTATTTATCATCTTAATAAACCAAAATAACATTTTAAAGTTATGCTTTGAAGTTATCTAATGAATTAGCGATATATTACAATTTCCTTGAAAAACAATTTTATTGCCAACTGGGGGATTCCGTAGCTTCTACAATCTATATATAATAGTTTTATCTGAGTGCCACGCAGGGCCGGATTTACCTAAAATGCCGCCCTGTGCTCTGTAGAAAATGCCGCCTTTATTTTAAATTGAAACCTATTACGTAAATGAAATGTTAATAAAATCTTTAAATATACAATTACAAATAAGTTAATGCATTGTTATGTGGTAAGAAAATACTTTTAATAAGGTTGTTTTACATGAAAATGAAATTTGAAGTCAACGAATTATATTCTTAATTATTTATATTAAATTCACTGAGGTATAAATAATTATCTCATACACAAATGTGATTTTTTATTACTTGGCTTACATAGATTAATTACTTAAAAGGACAAGTTGAATATTATTATAGTTTTAAGAAAGCAAAAAATGTGTAGTCCTTCTGCTTTATCTCATCGTCAATTATACTGCTGACAAGATTTAATTTGTTTTAGAAAATTTCACTGATTAGACGATGAAATTTTTGAAGAATGACAAGTTTTCATTAGCTATTCAAAGGCAAACACGCCTGACTTTTGTTTCCGCAAACTGATCAATTAGATCTTCACAATTGAAGCGTTCGAGTAAATCCGACTCGATGCACAGAATAGCTAGGCTATTCAACCGAGTACCTGTCATAGTTGAACGTAAATAATTTTTGACTCTTTTCAAACATGAAAATGAACGTTCTGCACTGCAATTCGTTACAGCCAATGTAATGAATATACGGTATGCTATCTCCACGTTTGGGAATTCAGTGTATAACTCGTTCGTCCTTAAGAGTTTCAAGAGATTGGATGGTGTATTATGTTGTAATTTTTTCTCAGAGCAATACGCGTGGAAGTGCACAAATTCGTCATCTAATGAGAGTTCGAGGTCCGAGGTATAAATTTTCCTTATATGTTTCGACTTTTCACGAATTTTAGTAGAATCCAGATTGCCGAATTCAGTAATAACTGAAAATTTTTCATGAATCTTTATGTATGCTTGGCATCTTTTTCGCAATTCAGAATCAAGATTGTCAAGAATGACGTTGAAAGCGTTCACGCGAAAATTATCACTTCCTGACAATTGAACATCTCCATCTCGTGATTCATCAGCCTGCAACTTCCTTCTTCTTTTTCGAGAAACGGTTGTCTGGTATTCTTGACTTTCTGATATTTTCAACGCTTTTTTCTCGTAAAATTCAAATTCAGTTCTTGTATTTGCTACTACTTTGATAAGTCCACGATAGTCATCAATGACATCAGCTATGCTGATATTAACTTTCTGCAATCTTTCACTGACAGCATTGAACCTCGAAAGTAAAAAATACCAAAGAATCTGCATAAATGTTGTTTCCAGTCGTTCGAGTTGAATTCTAAGACCTCTTGCTTCTTGCCGTGTGATCGCGTTCTCAGAAGTATCTTCCTCAATGGTGATTAAAGTTTCTATGATTTCGCCGTAGTGTTCGTGAAGCACCTTCACTGCTTCGTGACGAGCTGACCATCTTGTCGCAGACAATGATTTCCGAGAAATTTTTTTTCCAGTACGAGTTTGTAAAATTTCCCAGCGGTGCGTAGAAGCAGTGAAAAAATTGTACAATGCTTGGACTGTATTGAAAAAAGACGCTGCTTCAAAAGTACTTTCAACAGCGTGAACCCCGACCAAATTCATCGAATGACCTGCACAAGGAGAGTAATCTGCTAAATCGTTGATTTCTTTGACTTTTGCCTGTAACCCTGAATACATTCCTGACATATTGTGTGCATTATCGTATGACTGACTTCGACAATCTGCAATATCAAGGTCCAAACACCCAAGAACTGATATTACAGCATTTAACAAATCTTCTGCTTTGTGTCCAGTGTTTTCAATGAACATCAGAAACCTTTCAACAGGTGTTCCATCTTTTTGCACATATCTTAAAACGAAAGAAAGTTGATCGATATGCGATACATCAGGTGTTGAATCCACAATTATAGCAAAATACTTTGCTGTTTTGACTTCTTCAACTATGATGGATGATACTTTATTTGCCAAAAGTTCTATAAACTCTTCATAGATAGTTTTTGATAAGTAACTCGTACTACCAGATCCCTTGTTGCCAAATCTTCGGATGTGTTCTTCTAGGAACGGATCGAATAATGCAAGAAATTCCATCAACATCAAAAAATTTCCATTATTTGGAGAGCCGAATTTTTCCTCATTTCCTCGAAACGGTAGACCACGAGAGGCTAGAGCTTTTGTAGCAGCAACTACCCTCCTCAAAACGTTTTTCCAATAGGAAATTTCTTCTTCGAATTGAATGATCATATTATTATCTATTCTTATTTTAATGTTTGATCTTTCTTTGAGGGCTAACATACTTTTTTTGTGATTTTTCGAGTTTTCATGCTCAGATATACGAACATCACCGTGCCTCCAATCATTGAAACCTGTCTTTCCGTTGAATGAACAGTCTGTATCAAATAAAAGACACGCAGCACAAAATACAGACTTATGGCTACTTGAATAAATGAGCCACAGACGGGGAAGTTTCTCCCCATTGAGAAGTTTTCTATCAAATAAAGAATTCGTCAACCATCGCGACTTTCCATCACCATAAATTCGCTTTGTCCCAGAAAAATCAAGGTCTCTATTTTGTTTACATCCATGTACTGCTACATAATCCTTTGTGGAGTTGTTTATAATCCATTTTCCTGGGTCGTCACTTATAACTCTATCTTCAGGCTTGACTTTTTTCGTTTGTCTACATAGAATTAGAGGTTCAGATTTTTCTTCTTCATTTGTAATCTGTGGCAGGCAAGAAGTCAAATTAACATCTATATCCTTATTCGTAGATGGAAGCAAGTTTTTCTCACTTGATTGTAACTGGGGTGGATTGCTTGACGAATTATCGATAATTTCGTTGTTGTCTGAAAATAGAAAAATTAACCTTTTTTTTTCTTTGGCCAGTAGTGAAGCTCTTCACGACTAAAAAGCGGAATAGAGTTGGCATTTTTCTGAACACTATACAATGAGAAGAGTCGGGAGTGGCGTAGAAGTATTTACATTTATGCCGACGATGCTTTACGACTCTTGTCCAGTGTTCGGAAAAATACCATATATGCTCCGCTTTTCTACATGGGGAACTTTTTATATTATAAATTACTATTTTAGTATAGTTTTGTTGGATTAGAAATGCACACTATGAAAAATTACTATGCTCCATAATAAAACCTTGATATTATATTGAATTAAATATGAAACACAGTAATTATTAAGGTGAACTCTAGGAAAACGTAGTCTGTACAGAGTAAAAGTTACTATGATCCATAATAACACTCAATATAATATTGCGTTTTATAATGGAACATAGTAACTTTTCATTATGTGTATTTTTGGTCCGACAAAACTATACTGATAAAGTAATAATTTTTAATACAAAAATTACCTCGTATTTTGCCTTTGAGAATCGTCACTCCTTGGCACAAATTTGAGAAAAAACCTTATATGTGCTGCGGAGAGTTTTAACAATGTATTTATGTAATAGCACTTTGCCTATTTCCACAATAACTTTATCTACATCATTTATTTTACTTTCTAAATTAGTTATTTCACTTAACGAACGAAAACTTACCATATTGACTTAAACTAATACCACTTGAAACTGAGACATCTGCGGAATTTTCACCGGTTTTATTAGCTTCAAACTTGTTTAAAGTCGAAGTTGAACGCGCATCATTAAAATCTGTAAAAATTTGATTTATTTTATATCCCTACAGTTGTAACAAATGCGTTAAATTTACATATTTGAAATAGATACTTCGGTTTGAGAAATGCAAAGATTTTTGCAAAATTGTTTTCTCACCTTTTTGCTCTAATATGGAAACACTTTTGTTATCAATAGGCGTTTCTTCTGTACTATTCTTTGTGATGAAAAAATTGTCAAGTTTTGGAGTTTTGCACAAAATCTCCTCCTCCTTATTGGCTTTGCTCAAAGTGCGCTTTTTATATGCAGCGCCACTTAATCTTTTGCGCCCGTCACTCATGGCTTAAAACATACACATAATCAACTTAAACGAAAAACAATAATCAAGTTAAATTTCTGTGAAAACGATAACCGTTCAATGATGATTACTTGATCCAAAAAAACAATCTGAAGCAATCACCGTTGACAGCTGGGAGAAACTGGGTAACATATGATGGCGTTGCGATCAGTGTTTTCTGCATATTAAAGCGCGAAATTTGAATTTGAATTAAGACTAGCAAAGTGGTCGGTATAAATTCCTCGACTGTTTCTCAATCACTTTTTACTTTGCTGGGAGAATGGTAACGCCAAAAAAAGTAACATTCTGGAAACTCGAATATATAACTTTTATATAATTTGTAACTATTAGATTATTACCACAAATGCGTGTTCACAAATGTGTATGCGCAATTGATTTTCTTAAGCATTATGCTATTCCGCCTTTCGATTGAATCTTTGTAACTGAAAAACTTTAAATGTAAACTTTCAAATTTTGCCGCCCCTAAAATTTGCCGCCCTGTGCGCGCGCACCGTGAGCACCTAGTATAAATCCAACGCTGGTGCCACGTCCATCCTTCAATTCCAATTTTCTATGTCTTAACCCATTCGCTGCGCTTAACATAAACAACTTGTCTGTGTTTATTTATGCCCCATTGCTGTACTTTAGTATATATGTATAGTATGTATGTGTGTATATATGTATGTGTGAATGTATGTACTATGTACACACTCGCTTATGTGCATATATGCGTGTTTCGCTTGATTTATGTCTTTTTTTTTGACATAAGCCGTGAAATACGCAGCTGCACACATATATAAACGAGGGCAGTTTAAGAGATCTGTGGATAGTAAAAAAAAAAAAAAAAATTAGTTTTTCTTCATCAGACTACAATTTATATAAAAAATGGTAATATTTTTTTTTGTAATTTAAAAAAACATTAAACACAATTGAAACTAAAAAATTGAAAAAATTTTGTAAATTATTCACAGACATCTCAAATCTTTTTTTTTTAATTAAAAAAAAAACTTTTAAGTAAGCTCTGCTGGCTGCTCTCGTATTCATTGAACGAACAAGTAACGCTGATAACACAGGTTAAACATGGTTTAGTTGTGGGAAATGTAAGGCTCAAAGCAAAATAATTTGCTGCGTAGAATCCGAATCTAGAACCATCGCGTCTAGATTTTGAGATATTTGAGGCTATGCACTACTTTTGAGGGTAGTCCGTCTCTCCAGTTACATCATTAAAGAGTTTTAGCTCACAATTATGATTTTTTCGCAGTTATGGCTACTCGAAGTTACGCAATATTTCCCTAATGTTCCGTCGGCTTCAATTGTTGCGTCATCTTTTAAGCGTGAAAATACAGATCCGCAAAGACGAAGGCGTAATTCCTGCGATCGATAACACATCGATGTTCCCGGCGACTAAATTTAGTTTTTTTTTTTTTTTCAAAGAGCGAACATTTTCATAGTGCGTCTGTAGCACTTTTATATGTTGTTCGGTTATAAAACAATCCACGACTAAAATTGTATAGTTTTTAGCTGGACATATGTTGAAGAGCATCCACGCGGGATGCGCAAGCTTCGAATTATGAATGTTTAACCACCAGAACAACAGATGGCGCACCCAATATGTTTGCTATTTTGTGTACATGCATTTATTAACTATAACTATATAAAAACTAATAAATTTGGAATATTGTACATTTAAAGTTGGCAGCACGGAGAACAGCAAGAGTTGGCAGCAATCTTTTACAATGTTTTAATATGATCGTATGGTGCACGGCAATGCGGGCAAAACTTCAAATCCCCCAAATTCTTTACCTGTCAAACCAAAAATTTCAATATTATGATTTACTTTTTTAAAGTTCATGACTTACGTTTTTGTGAATACGGCACGGTTCAAACATGCGTCCGTAAAAAGAATTGAGACATTGTCCACACTTATAGCTCTGCTTAGGGCGAGAGCAAATACAATTCGGATTGACTTGTTTGGTAGTGTCAATGGGTTCAATGCCGGATGCAGTAGTATAACAAGACGGACACATTCTCAAAGCCGTAGCATCTTCGTTCTATTATAATCAGAAAAGACTCAAAATATTGTATCCTTTTCGCATGCCAAATTCAATACTTACAAGAGAATGCATCTCGAAATTCTTGGGCAAGTGTCCATATATTTTTGAGCCGCAAGTTAAACAAATATAAAATTCATCGCTTGGTAGGCATATAGGCACATGAGAATTCCAGGCAAAATCCATAGCGGAGTTGTAGGTTTTATCGTATTTTCTAAAACTTAATAGATTATATTTTTTTTTCACACCGAAAAACAAGTATTTCTTACGAGCTACTGCTTTCAAGGCACTCCAAATTAATAATAAGTAATATTATAAAGTTTGAAATTTTAGTCATAGGTATATATGATACCGATTAGGTTTTGTAAAAATTAAATTAAAAATTTAAAAAGCCCCCGACACAAGAACTTAAGTAATTTCCCTTTAAAAATTAAAAAATAATAAAATAAACTTAATGTTAAAGTACCTAAGAATCTATTAAGAATTCTAAAAAAATACGTCGCGTTGGGGGACCGCTCCTAAACTAACAATTTAAATACAAATAGTCTAATTAAGCAACAAAGATTAACTTAAAAACAAAATTAAGAATTAATCATAGAATTACTTCAAAAAATTTGCATGTAAGATACGACCGTCAACGACGTCTTCCCTCGCGTGTCCCCCAACGCGACGTATTTTTTAGAATTATTAATAGATTCTTAGGTACTTTAACATTAAGTTTATTTTATTATTTTTTAATTTTTAAAGGGAAATTACTTAAGTTCTTGTGTCGGGGTTTTTTAAATTTTTAATTAAATTTTTTTATACAGTGTCTACCACATCTGAGGACGCAATTGTACGTGTAATTTGCGTTTAGTTGACTGGAAATGAAGGCCCATTAAATTTGGCAGACCAAAGATTTTCTTCTTCTTTTTGGTTGAGCCATGGGGGTCAGGAATATTATAGTTCTAACGCAATCAATGCAACAGGTAATATTAGAGGGAAAATAGTTGAGGTATTCACGCTTTGTGTTGAGTTGAGGAAAACGTCAACAGATCAAAGCGTGAATCCCTCCTGTTGAGTTGAGGAGTTGAGTTTTCTTCTTCTTTCCAGAGTTTGCTTACGATTGTAAATTTGTGCAAATTGTATTAAAATTCGAAAACTTGAATTAAAAATGACGAGACAGAACATGAAATCTACTTTAAGCTTTGAAGCTGTAGCAAATATGATAGTAGATAAAAACAATTTTACTCAAGGTTCGTCTCCTAAAATAATTGTAACGAGGCGGCGGAACGTCTCAGCACCGGCAGCTAACCTTGCGGTTAAGGACACAAAAAAACCATTCCATGACGTCTTATCGCAAATCAGGAAGACGGCTAGAGCTCTGGCGAAAAAGGAATGGGATATGGCGTCCGGTTGTCTCATCTCTCTAGCACTCTAGCCGAGATATGATCCTGCGCTTCCATAAAAACAGGACTAAGATGGTGGTAGGCGTTGAAACGGGGCACCTCACTAAAGGCAATATGGCTGAGAGGTTGCACGTTCCCTATCACGATTTCTGCAGTAGTTGCAGAGATAAGGAAGAGACAGAAAGCATCCAACACTTGCTATGCGACTGCCCGGCGCTTCTTAGAAGACGAACCCAGTTTCTGGGTAAACCATTCTTGGAGGTTTGCATTCAAAAAACAACAAAAAAACGATATTTTATTTATCGCTGTGACTATAGATGGGATTGCGTAGCGACTTTCAAATGTATGAAGTTCCAGATATTATGTTGAGGACATGAATGCAATAATATACTCACGTCAGGGCGACCATTTCCACATTCCGAAGACCATTAATTGGCGCCAGAACGTTGTCAGTTCGTAGCACGAAAACCGATGTGTTTAAATGCTAAACTCCACAATAGTTCCAGCCTAGTAGAGAACCAGCATTTTCGAATTTGCATCCATTTTTACTTCTTTACTTGCGTAAACTCCAATAACAAGTTATTATGTCTAATTCTCTTAATTTTGTACAAAAAAGCAACAACCTTATTTTACTGGCGTTAATTCTATTTGATTATTTTAAATTTGGCGCTCTTATTTTTTTAGCGATTATAAGGTAATTCGTTGCTTTTCATATCACAAAATGGCTAAAATAGTACAAATTTTGAAGTGCTGAAAAGCTACGAATCAACATATTATGCAACACTTTCTCAACAGAGCATCAAAATATTAATATAGGTCTGGGTTGAGGAAAAGTTCAGTTGCATTTTCCCAAACATTTTGTTTTTGTAAAAGTCCTCAATTGAACACAAAGCGTGAATATCTTGAGTAAGCATCTAGAATGATTTGAATCCTTTTTAAAGCTGGTAAAGGTTTAGAGTCTTAGCATAATAGATTTCTGAGTCAGCACTAACATTATAAGTTCCGGGCAATAACATTCACATTCACAAAACCATGTATATTAAGACAAAAACTAAATGTAATAAAAAAATCTTTATAAACACTAAAAAAAAATAAAAAAATTTTATAAAATATATCAAAGCTATAAGTTAAAAATTCTTTGTATAAAATAGTCAGCACTAACATCACAAAACCCAAAACCACGACAAGTTCCGCACAACAGCATTGAGATCAACGGAGCCAAGTGTTTTAAAATAAAAATTTAAATACAATAAAGGAAAATTTTGATAAACACATAATAAAAACCAAAATAATATAAAAGCTAAAGTTATCTATAAGGCTACGTACAGCAAACTAACAATTTAGTATGCTAGACTGCGGCTTATATATGTTTTTATGGTAGTGCCAACTCGATGATTTTTGACTTTACGAGCCATGCCAACTTAATTTTAGACTTAATTTTCTCTATTTGTATTTAGTAACGAACTTTTTTTAAATGATTTGGGATTTATGAAGACAAGAAAATTAAGTGCATAATTAAAATAAAGCTTTCAACTTGGTGGCTGCATTATCTAAAATAAATTAATATTTTACGAAAATTGTAAATTTTAAAAATTGAATTTTTATACACTGGCAGCTATTGACGCTTTTTACAATATTCTTTTCTGCCAACAGAAATTCATAGCTTACACAGGTCAACATGGTTCAGTTATTGGAAAGCTAAGCGTCATTTCCGAAGTAATTTGGTGCGTAGAATCCGAATCCGGCGTCAGAACTGGCCCATCACGTCAGGATTTTGAGATATTTGAGGTTATGTACCCAAAAAATGGCGTTTTTTCCTACATTTGAGGTACATAACCTCAAATATCTCAAAATCCTGACGTGATGGGCCAGTTCTGACGCCGGATTCGGATTCTACGCACACAAATTACTTCGGAAATAACCCTTACCTTTCCAACAACTCACATGACCCCTGTATTTGTAGACCTGTTTTATTATACCATGTACCGTATGGTACAAAGGGTATATTAAGTTTGTGCAAGCCGAAAATGTATGTAACATATAGAAGGAGACGTCGAAGACACCCCAAAGTTACCTGAAATATGATCAGGGTGACTAGAGAAGTCGATATACTCATGTCCGTCTGTCCGTTTGAACGCCTAGATCTCAGAGATGGTAAGAGCTAGAGTAACCAAACTTTCACATTAGATCCCATATTATTCCATAGGAGTACAAGTTCATTTTATTTTATTGATATCGGGGATAAACTATATAGCTCCCATATGGGTGTTTGAGACGACCTCAAAAAAAAAAATGGATTTTAGATGGATAATTCATTTGTTCATGAAGATATGGTAACCAAATTTGGGATTTAAAAGTTTTTTATGGTTCCCAAGTACTGTACCAAATTTCATCAAAATCGGTTGACTATATCAGATAGCTCCCATAGGATCGATCGGCCAAAATAGCTTTTTTAAATCAAAATTTGCTATATTTCGTTTTTTAATAAAGATATCGTAACCAGATTTGGCATTTGCAGCACTTAAGCAATGTGCCAAATTTGAACAAAATCGGTCGACTATATCATATAGCTCCCATAGGGCCAATCATCCAAAAAATCGATTTTTTAACAAAATTTGTTGTGTTTCGTTTGTTTGTTGAGATATTGGGACCAACTTTAATACTCGTGAGTTTTTTATAGTTCCTAAGCACTGTACTAAATTTAATCCAAATCGGTTGACTATATCATATAGCTCCAATAGGACCAATCGGTCCAAAAAAACGTTTTTATACAAAATTCGATGTGTTTCGTTTGTTTGTAAAGATATTTGAACTAAATTTAGCAATCAGATCTTTTTTAAGGTATTAAATCACTGTGTCAAATTTTATTGAAATCGGTTGACTATATCATACAGCTCCCATAGGAATGGTCGGTCAAAAAAAAATGTTTGCTTAAAAATTCTTCTGTTTTTGGTTTTTTATGAAGGAACCGGATTTTATTGCAAGCTAGTGGTACAGGGTATCCCAAAGTCGTCCGCGCCCGACTTTACGTACGCCATTTTTTTGCTTTCCATTTGTGCAAAATAGATTAAAATTAAGTTTGAATATTTGTGCCGCCCAATACAAGAGTGTGTATGACAACCCTAATCTACCTGACTCAACAGCTGTCCTTAGCGTTGAGAATGGCAAAATTGGTTTGTACATTTGATAATTTGCCCAAAGATAAAAATTAATTATAATAAAAATAACAATTTTTTAACTATTATTTAACATCAAAAACATTTATTAAAACGGCAAAATAATTACTTCGAAATGTTATTATTTAGTACCGCACTATGTGGCAACTCCTTTGTTGAATCGATTTTGAATGTTGACACAGAATGGCAAATGAACCATAGATTTTAATAACGATTTTGTAAAAATGAAAATCATGAATTAAAACATTAGATTTAGCAAAACTTAAAGACACAGACATTTTAGAAATTGAATAAACTTTCAAATTAAGTAAGGGGTTCTTTATATAAATTTGTTTTTATTAATGAATTTAATCAAATCTCAAAAAATGTTGTCAACGGTTTTGAAACCGTTACCAGTCATGTCTGTGGCACCAAGAATTGGAATTGTGTTGAAATTGAATCGAATTGGTTTGTATGTATGTTCAAAAATGTAATCCAGTCGATACGGTACCCCACAATAGAACACCCAATAGATTTTTTCTCGAAAAAAATTTTACTACATATTCTAAGAACTTTATTTTTTTTTTATGCAAAACGATATTTATTCTATAAGTTCCGAAAATTTTCATCGATTTTGATGAAAATCGAAAATTACGTAAAGTTAGTTGAAGCATTTTCAAGTTGATATGTTGTGAGGTGGTGGGGAAAACACGGTTAATCGATTGCGGGGCTGGGGTTCCTTATAGATAGACAGAAGAACTGACGAACGGACCGGCGGATATGACTCAATCGGTTACCGAGGTTAGATAAGCATTGTGGTATAAAGGACTTGGGGTCCGGAAAATTTCCATTTCCATTTAAACAGCGCCCTTTAAGAATTTTTCAATATTATCTGTTTCTGTATGTTGGTAGGACTGTACTTAATGACTTTGCCAAAATGTATGTGTGTATTTACTTTTGGCTACTGAATATGTAAAAATCATAAAAATCGGAGAGGTCGATGGAAAAAGTGGCCCGCGCTCCACAGTTTGTCAGATTGAAAAAGGATTGCCACTCACATGTACCCAAATGTCCAACCAAGTGTCCAAATGTCCAACGGTCCGACTGTCGTCCCCTGAACATAACTGATCTATGCTAATGCAATATTAACGGTTATTTCTTATTTGTCATAAATAATATAAAGTTGCAAGTTGCAATCAAAAGACGTGAGGATGCAAGGCTGCCAAGGCATCCTCCTCGCCACATTCCGATCGCTATAAAACTATTCGAAAGATACTATTTGTATCTGTTGGGTGTGTTTTTTTACACTGTACCCATCGTGCGAAAAGGCAAAGATGGACCTAAATGTTTATCACAATCTTTGGTAACGATTAAATGATGTTCGTCCGTGTTTCCCAGCACTGCAAGAAATTGGATCAAAATCAGTTGATGATTAGTCGATTACAATTTAGTGTGACACTCAGATATTACGGGAAACGAATTTGCGGACAAAACAGCGAAATCAGCCCATAACATGCCACTAATACACACAATCAATACTAACCCAACAGACATTAACAAATACCTAAAAAACAACCTTAACACCAAACACAAAAATAGCTTGATCTACTGCAACAAATGGTATCAAGATCTTCACACTAAAACAACAAACTTTACAGACTTCACAAAACTCCTTTCACAAGCTAATACAAATAGATTAGATCAAATTAAAATCACAAGACTTCGTTTAGGCCACATTAGACTTACGCATGCACAATATCTTGACCCAACTAAAATCCCAACCTGTCCCGCATGTCAGTCAAACACCGACATCACAATAAACCACATCCTATTATCGTGTCCCAACCTTAATCAACTAAGATATCAACTTTTTAAATTTCATAATCCAATAGACATTCTTGCCACCCCTACCACCGAAAATATAAAAACCATAGTCACCTTTCTCAAAAGATCCAACCTATACAATTTAATCTAATAATAATATAATATAAAATAAATACTGTAAGCTTATAACCAATAATTATATACACAAATTACATGTTAATATTATATGTAGTGCCGAAGGCCTTTTGCTGCCAGTGCCTAGAATTTAGTTAAGTTAGTTTTTTAAATTTACTTAACTGTATGAAATAAATAAATAAACAATTTAGTGTCAATTTTCATTCACTATGCATAAGAAGTCTTTGCTTCTTATGCATAATATATTTAGTAAGCTTTCCATCGTTTGTCCAGAGTCTCTAGCACTTCATAATAAAATATTCAGGAATCAGAAATCTAACTGGAGCAGCAAAGTCTTTTTCAGTAGGTAAATATTTCATTTATTATTCCAAGTAAAGATAAAAATGGTTTATTGTTTTCTGATAACTAGCAATGCATCCGGAGGAATCCTCGTGTCACTAAACAACGATCAACGCAACTTTCTTTTCGCAATAGAATTTTTTATAATGGAAGGCGATTTGGAAACCGCTCTAGAAATGATTACCGTGGATGATCAATCTGGCAAACTGGAGCTGTCTCCGCTGGAGCGCAGTGTTCTTAAGCGAATCGTGTGGCGGTTGCAGAATCCAACTGAAAACGCAGATGATTTGGATGAACTAGACTTGGATACGCGCCACCTGACCATGGTTGGTGACGATATGTCAATGCAAATTATTGTCGTATCCATCGGCCATTGAGGCACCACAAATTATCCACCTTATATAGTCAATGCAAATAGCTTATGAATTTGGAGGAAAGATTTAAAGCCCTGCAAATTTTCACACCGTATTTAAACAAGGAAGTCGCTCACGATTTAATTTTTCTTGTTATACTGTTCATTTTGACATTAATTAACAAAGATTAGAAGGACTGTAAGTAAATAATGAGTAAATCCATTTTTGGAGAATTAATGTTTTTATTTTTTCATCTTAGAGCCTTACAATTGACACTAAACGGATTACACAACAAAATGTCACAAGATTTCAAGTTACATTATTTCCTGTGTGTGTTGGAGTGTTTTAGCAGACATGGCCATAACTATGATGTAGTAACAAGATGTACAATAAATATCTTATTCCAACCGATTTTGTAAAACATAAAAAAATTTTAAAATTATATATTATATTTAAAAAATAACCGAATCTGTCTTAGAATTTTTATTTTCGTCCATTGTTGACGCTTACTTTTAATATTATATCAGCTTTGTTCTTCTGCTTATTTGATGGTTTTTCCATATGCGGAACAAGCGTCCAAATACTGATCGCGCTTTATTGAGACGATTCTTTATATCTTCATCCACCCCACCACTAGTGGAAATTGTGGTCCCAAGGAATGTTCCCGCAGATGGTTATGCTACCTTGCCTGATGTGGTTGAGGCGCATCGTTTTGGTTTTGGAAGCGTTTATTGAGAGTCCAACTTTGTTTATGAGAGATGAGACATTTGTCGACGGGTGAGACTCCACTTAATCCCACGTCTAGACCTGCATACCTCTCTCATAACCTCGTCAACTACCATATTGAATAATAGTCGTGATAGGGGCATCCTGGCCTGACACCGATATTTGTTTGGAAAGGTGCACTAATTTTCCCGTTGTGTAGTACAGCCAAGTCTTTTACTAACGATACGATGTTGACTGGCACTCCTTTCCTCGTCAATGCCCGCCATATCGCTGCTCTGTCTACTGAATCGAAGGCCTTATTGAAGTCGATGAATAAGAGGTACAGTGGTGAGCGCCACTCCACAGCTTGTTCGTTCTACGCAGGGCTTTAAATCTTTCCTCCAAATTCATAAGCGGTTTGCATTGACTATATAAGGTGGATAATTTGTGGTGCCCCAATGGCCGATGGATACGACAATAATTTGCATTGACATATCGTCACCAACCATGGTCAGGTGGCGCGTATCCAAGTCTAGTTCATCCAAATCATCTGCGTTTTCAGTTGGATTCTGCAACCGCCACACGATTCGCTTAAGAACACTGCGCTCCAGCGGAGACAGCTCCAGTTTGCCAGATTGATCATCCACGGTAATCATTTCTAGAGCGGTTTCCAAATCGCCTTCCATTATAAAAAATTCTATTGCGAAAAGAAAGTTGCGTTGATCGTTGTTTAGTGACACGAGGATTCCTCCGGATGCATTGCTAGTTATCAGAAAACAATAAACCATTTTTATCTTTACTTGGAATAATAAATGAAAATTTTTACTTACTGAAAAAGACTTTGCTGCTCCAGTTAGATTTCTGATTCCTGAATATTTTATTATGAAGTGCTAGAGACTCTGGACAAACGATGGAAAGCTTACTAAATATATTATGCATAAGAAGCAAAGACTTCTTATGCATAGTGAATGAAAATTGACACTAAATTGTTTATTTATTTATTTCATACAGTTAAGTAAATTTAAAAAACTAACTTAACTAAATTCTAGGCACTGGCAGCAAAAGGCCTTCGGCACTACATATAATATTAACATGTAATTTGTGTATATAATTAATGGTTATAATCTTACAGTATTTATTTTATATTATATTATTATTAGATTAAATTGTATAGGTTGGATCTTTTGAGAAAGGTGATTATGGTTTTTATATTTTCGGTGGTAGGGGTGGCAAGAATGTCTATTGGATTATGAAATTTAAAAAGTTGATTTCTTAGTTGATTAAGGTTGGGACACGATAATAGGATGTGGTTTATTGTGATGTCGGTGTTTGACTGACATGCGGGACAGGTTGGGATTTTAGTTGGGTCAAGATATTGTGCATGCGTAAGTCTAATGTGGCCTAAACGAAGTCTTGTGATTTTAATTTGATCTAATCTATTTGTATTAGCTTGTGAAAGGAGTTTTGTGAAGTCTGTAAAGTTTGTTGTTTTAGTGTGAAGATCTTGATACCATTTGTTGCAGTAGATCAAGCTATTTTTGTGTTTGGTGTTAAGGTTGTTTTTTAGGTATTTGTTAATGTCTGTTGGGTTAGTATTGATTGTGTGTATTAGTGGCATGTTATGGGCTGATTTCGCTGTTTTGTCCGCAAATTCGTTTCCCGTAATATCTGAGTGTCACACTAAATTGTAATCGACTAATCATCAACTGATTTTGATCCAATTTCTTGCAGTGCTGGGAAACACGGACGAACATCATTTAATCGTTACCAAAGATTGTGATAAACATTTAGGTCCATCTTTGCCTTTTCGCACGATGGGTACAGTGTAAAAAAACACACCCAACAGATACAAATAGTATCTTTCGAATAGTTTTATAGCGATCGGAATGTGGCGAGGAGGATGCCTTGGCAGCCTTGCATCCTCACGTCTTTTGATTGCAACTTGCAACTTTATATTATTTATGACAAATAAGAAATAACCGTTAATATTGCATTAGCATAGATCAGTTATGTTCAGGGGACGACAGTCGGACCGTTGGACATTTGGACACTTGGTTGGACATTTGGGTACATGTGAGTGGCAATCCTTTTTCAATCTGACAAACTGTGGAGCGCGGGCCACTTTTTCCATCGACCTCTCCGATTTTTATGATTTTTACATACTCAGTAGCCAAAAGTAAATACACACATACATTTTGGCAAAGTCATTAAGTACAGTCCTACCAACATACAGAAACAGATAATATTGAAAAATTCTTAAAGGGCGCGGTTTAAATGGAAATGGAAATTTTCCGGACCCCAAGTCCTTTATACCACAATGCTTATCTAACCTCGGTAACCGATTGAGTCATATCCGCCGGTCCGTTCGTCAGTTCTTCTGTCTATCTATAAGGAACCCCAGCCCCGCAATCGATTAACCGTGTTTTCCCCACCACCTCACAACATATCAACTTGAAAATGCTTCAACTAACTTTACGTAATTTTCGATTTTCATCAAAATCGATGAAAATTTTCGGAACTTATAGAATAAATATCGTTTTGCATAAAAAAAAAATAAAGTTCTTAGAATATGTAGTAAAATTTTTTTCGAGAAAAAATCTATTGGGTGTTCTACTGTGGGGTACCGTATCGACTGGATTACATTTTTGAACATACATACAAACCAATTCGATTCAATTTCAACACAATTCCAATTCTTGGTGCCACAGACATGACTGGTAACGGTTTCAAAACCGTTGACAACATTTTTTGAGATTTGATTAAATTCATTAATAAAAACAAATTTATATAAAGAACCCCTTACTTAATTTGAAAGTTTATTCAATTTCTAAAATGTCTGTGTCTTTAAGTTTTGCTAAATCTAATGTTTTAATTCATGATTTTCATTTTTACAAAATCGTTATTAAAATCTATGGTTCATTTGCCATTCTGTGTCAACATTCAAAATCGATTCTACAAAGGAGTTGCCACATAGTGCGGTACTAAATAATAACATTTCGAAGTAATTATTTTGGCGTTTTAATAAATGTTTTTGATGTTAAATAATAGTTAAAAAATTGTTATTTTTATTATAATTAATTTTTATCTTTGGGCAAATTATCAAATGTACAAACCAATTTTGCCATTCTCAACGCTAAGGACAGCTGTTGAGTCAGGTAGATTAGGGTTGTCATACACACTCTTGTATTGGGCGGCACAAATATTCAAACTTAATTTTAATCTATTTTGCACAAATGGAAAGCAAAAAAATGGCGTACGTAAAGTCGGGCGCGGACGACTTTGGGATACCCTGTACCACTAGCTTGCAATAAAATCCGGTTCCTTCATAAAAAACCAAAAACAGAAGAATTTTTAAGCAAACATTTTTTTGACCGACCATTCCTATGGGAGCTGTATGATATAGTCAACCGATTTCAATAAAATTTGACACAGTGATTTAATACCTTAAAAAAGATCTGATTGCTAAATTTAGTTCAAATATCTTTACAAACAAACGAAACACATCGAATTTTGTATAAAAACGTTTTTTTGGACCGATTGGTCCTATTGGAGCTATATGATATAGTCAACCGATTTGGATTAAATTTAGTACAGTGCTTAGGAACTATAAAAAACTCACGAGTATTAAAGTTGGTCCCAATATCTCAACAAACAAACGAAACACAACAAATTTTGTTAAAAAATCGATTTTTTGGATGATTGGCCCTATGGGAGCTATATGATATAGTCGACCGATTTTGTTCAAATTTGGCACATTGCTTAAGTGCTGCAAATGCCAAATCTGGTTACGATATCTTTATTAAAAAACGAAATATAGCAAATTTTGATTTAAAAAAGCTATTTTGGCCGATCGATCCTATGGGAGCTATCTGATATAGTCAACCGATTTTGATGAAATTTGGTACAGTACTTGGGAACCATAAAAAACTTTTAAATCCCAAATTTGGTTACCATATCTTCATGAACAAATGAATTATCCATCTAAAATCCATTTTTTTTTTTGAGGTCGTCTCAAACACCCATATGGGAGCTATATAGTTTATCCCCGATATCAATAAAATAAAATGAACTTGTCTCCTATGGAATAATATGGGATCTAATGTGAAAGTTTGGTTACTCTAGCTCTTACCATCTCTGAGATCTAGGCGTTCAAACGGACAGACGGACATGAGTATATCGACTTCTCTAGTCACCCTGATCATGGCTCAGGTAACTTTGGGGTGTCTTCGACGTCTCCTTCTATATGTTACATACATTTTCGGCTTGCACAAACTTAATATACCCTTTGTACCATACGGTACATGGTATAATAACACAGGTCTACAAATACAGGGGTCATGTGAGTTGTTGGAAAGGTAAGAGGTTATTTCCGAAGTAATTTTGTTGCGTAGAATCCGAATCCGGCGTCAGAACTGGCCCATCACGTCAGGATTTTGAGATATTTGAGGTTATGTACCTCAAATGTAGGAAAAAACGCCATTTTTTGGGTACATAACCTCAAATATCTCAAAATCCTGACGTGATGGGCCAGTTCTGACGCCGGATTCGGATTCTACGCACCAAATTACTTCGGAAATGACTCTTAGCTTTCCAATAACTGAACCATGTTGACCTGTGTAAGCTATGAATTTCTGTTGGCAGAAAAGAATATTGTAAAAAGCGTCAATAGCTGCCAGTGTATAAAAATTCAATTTTTAAAATTTACAATTTTCGTAAAATATTAATTTATTTTAGATAATGCAGCCACCAAGTTGAAAGCTTTATTTTAATTATGCACTTAATTTTCTTGTCTTCATAAATCCCAAATCATTTAAAAAAAGTTCGTTACTAAATACAAATAGAGAAAATTAAGTCTAAAATTAAGTTGGCATGGCTCGTAAAGTCAAAAATCATCGAGTTGGCACTACCATAAAAACATATATAAGCCGCAGTTTAGCATACTAAATTGTTAGTTTGCTGTACGTAGCCTTATAGATAACTTTAGCTTTTATATTATTTTGGTTTTTATTATGTGTTTATCAAAATTTTCCTTTATTGTATTTAAATTTTTATTTTAAAACACTTGGCTCCGTTGATCTCAATGCTGTTGTGCGGAACTTGTCGTGGTTTTGGGTTTTGTGATGTTAGTGCTGACTATTTTATACAAAGAATTTTTAACTTATAGCTTTGATATATTTTATAAGAATTTTTTTATTTTTTTTTTTAGTGTTTATAAAGA
The DNA here is from genome assembly GCA_037043745.1 of Chymomyza amoena. Lineage (NCBI taxonomy): Eukaryota > Metazoa > Arthropoda > Insecta > Diptera > Drosophilidae > Chymomyza > Chymomyza amoena. The sequence continues at coordinate 91,295 of JBAMAX010004507.1, forward strand.
TTTTTTTATTACATTTAGTTTTTGTCTTAATATACATGGTTTCGTGAATGTGAATGTTATTGCCCGGAACTTATAATGTTAGTGCTGACTCAGAAATCTATTATGCTAAGACTCTAAACCTTTACCAGCTTTACAAAGGATTCAAATCATTCTAGATGCTTACTCAAGATATTCACGCTTTGTGTTCAATTGAGGACTTTTACAAAAACAAAATGTTTGGGAAAATGCAACTGAACTTTTCCTCAACCCAGACCTATATTAATATTTTGATGCTCTGTTGAGAAAGTGTTGCATAATATGTTGATTCGTAGCTTTTCAGCACTTCAAAATTTGTACTATTTTAGCCATTTTGTGATATGAAAAGCAACGAATTACCTTATAATCGCTAAAAAAATAAGAGCGCCAAATTTAAAATAATCAAATAGAATTAACGCCAGTAAAATAAGGTTGTTGCTTTTTTGTACAAAATTAAGAGAATTAGACATAATAACTTGTTATTGGAGTTTACGCAAGTAAAGAAGTAAAAATGGATGCAAATTCGAAAATGCTGGTTCTCTACTAGGCTGGAACTATTGTGGAGTTTAGCATTTAAACACATCGGTTTTCGTGCTACGAACTGACAACGTTCTGGCGCCAATTAATGGTCTTCGGAATGTGGAAATGGTCGCCCTGACGTGAGTATATTATTGCATTCATGTCCTCAACATAATATCTGGAACTTCATACATTTGAAAGTCGCTACGCAATCCCATCCATAGTCACAGCGATAAATAAAATATCGTTTTTTTGTTGTTTTTTGAATGCAAACCTCCAAGAATGGTTTACCCAGAAACTGGGTTCGTCTTCTAAGAAGCGCCGGGCAGTCGCATAGCAAGTGTTGGATGCTTTCTGTCTCTTCCTTATCTCTGCAACTACTGCAGAAATCGTGATAGGGAACGTGCAACCTCTCAGCCATATTGCCTTTAGTGAGGTGCCCCGTTTCAACGCCTACCACCATCTTAGTCCTGTTTTTATGGAAGCGCAGGATCATATCTCGGCTAGAGTGCTAGAGAGATGAGACAACCGGACGCCATATCCCATTCCTTTTTCGCCAGAGCTCTAGCCGTCTTCCTGATTTGCGATAAGACGTCATGGAATGGTTTTTTTGTGTCCTTAACCGCAAGGTTAGCTGCCGGTGCTGAGACGTTCCGCCGCCTCGTTACAATTATTTTAGGAGACGAACCTTGAGTAAAATTGTTTTTATCTACTATCATATTTGCTACAGCTTCAAAGCTTAAAGTAGATTTCATGTTCTGTCTCGCCATTTTTAATTCAAGTTTTCGAATTTTAATGCAATTTGCACAAATTTACAATCGTAAACAAACTCTGGAAAGAAGAAGAAAACTCAACTCCTCAACTCAACAGGAGGGATTCACGCTTTGGTCTGTTGACGTTTTCCTCAACTCAACACAAAGCGTGAATACCTCAACTATTTTCCCTCTTATATTACCTGTTGCATTGATTGCGTTAGAACTATAATATTCCTGACCCCCATGGCTCAACCAAAAAGAAGAAGAAAATTTTTGGTCTGCCAAATTTAATGGGCCTTCATTTCCAGTCAACTAAACGCAAATTACACGTACAATTGCGTCCTCAGATGTGGTAGACACTGTATAAAAAAAATTTAATTAAAAATTTAAAAAACCCCCGACACAAGAACTTAAGTAATTTCCCTTTAAAAATTAAAAAATAATAAAAGAAACTTAATGTTAAAGTACCTAAGAATCTATTAATAATTCTAAAAAAATACGTCGCGTTGGGGGACACGCGAGGGCAGACGTCGTTGACGGTCGTATCTTACATGCAAATTTTTTGAAGTAATTCTATGATTAATTCTTAATTTTGTTTTTAAGTTAATCTTTGTTGCTTAATTAGACTATTTGTATTTAAATTGTTAGTTTAGGAGCGGTCCCCCAACGCGACGTATTTTTTTAGAATTCTTAATAGATTCTTAGGTACTTTAACATTAAGTTTATTTTATTATTTTTTAATTTTTAAAGGGAAATTACTTAAGTTCTTGTGTCGGGGGCTTTTTAAATTTTTAATTTAATTTTTACAAAACCTAATCGGTATCATATATACCTATGACTAAAATTTCAAACTTTATAATATTACTTATTATTAATTTGGAGTGCCTTGAAAGCAGCTCGTAAGAAATACTTGTTTTTCGGTGTGAAAAAAAAATATAATCTATTAAGTTTTAGAAAATACGATAAAACCTACAACTCCGCTATGGATTTTGCCTGGAATTCTCATGTGCCTATATGCCTACCAAGCGATGAATTTTATATTTGTTTAACTTGCGGCTCAAAAATATATGGACACTTGCCCAAGAATTTCGAGATGCATTCTCTTGTAAGTATTGAACTTGGCATGCGAAAAGGATACAATATTTTGAGTCTTTTCTGATTATAATAGAACGAAGATGCTACGGCTTTGAGAATAAGTCCGTCTTGTTATACTACTGCATCCGGCATTGAACCCATTGACACTACCAAACAAGTCAATCCGAATTGTATTTGCTCTCGCCCTAAGCAGAGCTATAAGTGTGGACAATGTCTCAATTCTTTTTACGGACGCATGTTTGAACCGTGCCGTATTCACAAAAACGTAAGTCATGAACTTTAAAAAAGTAAATCATAATATTGAAATTTTTGGTTTGACAGGTAAAGAATTTGGGGGATTTGAAGTTTTGCCCGCATTGCCGTGCACCATCCGATCATATTAAAACATTGTAAAAGATTGCTGCCAACTCTTGCTGTTCTCCGTGCTGCCAACTTTAAATGTACAATATTTCAAATTTATTAGTTTTTATATAGTTATAGTTAATAAATGCATGTACACAAAATAGCAAACATATTGGGTGCGCCATCTGTTGTTCTAAAGCGAAAAATAGAGAGCCATAAGAAAATGCGTGCATCTGAGCAAGAGATAGCATCCCTTTTGCTACTGAAGCGAGAGCGAGAAAGCATAAGGGTGGGTGAAAATTATTTTTTATCTGTCTTGCTATGCATATTGCACCCATGGTAAAATAATTACAGGTAGAGTAATGCTGGAGGCGGGTTCCCCAATTTAAGTGAGAGCCAAAAAATCCGAGAGAGAGACAGAAATCGTACACATTAAAATATTTTGCGTGAAGACCTCATTAAACTGAAATTATACCAATTTTCTTGTAGTTTTCCAGTAAATCATCAACAATTTCTTTGTAGTCCTCACTTCTTTAGAATATGATCTGTCTCAGCATCGTTATAATCCATGTCTGCGTCATCTGAATCTTCGCTTTCGTTTTTACGTTTCACACAAATTGGGTATGGGCTGGCAGATGTGCGCAAAATTGGCTTTGAGAAAGACTCCGCCTCAGCATATTTTACAAATCGGTGACGTCCATGCTGATTAACTTTAGTTAAGCAAAAATAGCAGCCAATTTCGTGACACATCGGTTGTCGCCAAGTTGCAGGAACATCAAAAGCCAAAAAGCGACTAACAATAAGGTGCAAAAATTAATCTACGTGTGCAAATTATAAAATTTTGGACTCACTTTTCTCCAGACATCCACATAGTTAGAATAGTTCTGCAAGAATTGCATACGCTTTTCGGCGTCCACGGCTTGATTGCCGGTTTTTTGCCAAAATATAAAGAAAAAATGGCGGACGTAAAGTCGGGCGCGGACGACTTTAGGATACCCTGTACCACTAGCTTGTAATAAAGTCCGATTTCTTCACAAAAAACCAAAAACAGAAGAATTTTTAAGCAAAAATTTTTTTTTTGACCGATCGTTCCTATGGGAGCTATATGATATAGTCAACCGATTTCAATAAAATTTGACACGGTGCTTAAATACCTTAAAAAAGATATGAACGCCAAAGTTATTTCAAATATCTTTACAAACAAACAAAACACATCGAATTTTGTATAAAAAACGTGTTTTTGGACCGATTGGTCCTATGGGAGCTATATGATCTAGTCAAACGATTTGGATTAAATTTGGTACAGTGCTTAGAAACTATAAAATACTCACGAATGTCAAATTTGGTCCCAATATCTTAACAAACAAACGAAACACAACAAATGTTGTTAAAAAATCGATGTTTTGGAAGATCGGACCTATGGGAGCTATATGATATAGTCCACCGATTTTGTTCAAATTTGGCACATTGCTTAAGTGGTCTAAAAAATTTCCAAACGCCAAATCTGGTTAGGCTATCTTTATTAAAAAACGAAATATAGCCAATTTTTCTTTAAAAAAGTTATTTTGGCCGATCGGTCCTATGGGAGCTATATGATATAGTCAACCGATTTTGATCAAATTTGGTACAGTGATTGGGAACTATAAAAAACTTTCGATTGCCAAATTTCGTTACGATATCTTCATAAACAAACGAATTATTCATCTAAAACGCTTTTTTTTTCGAGGTCGTCTCAAACACCCCCATGGGAGCTATATAATTTATCCCCGATATCAAAAAAATAAAATAAACTTGCCTCCTATGGAATAATATGGGATCTAATGTGAAAGTTTGGTAACTCTAGCTCTTACCATCTCTGAGATCTAGGCGTTCACACGGACGGACAGACGGACGGACAGACGGACAGACGGACATGGGTATATCGACTTCTCTATTCACCCTGATCATATTTTAGGTAACTTTGGGGTGTCTCCGACGTCTCCTTCTATATGTTACATACATTTTCGGCTTGCACAAACTTAATATACCCTTGGACCATACGGTACAGGGTATAAACATTGCAAATGCTCCGAAAAAAATCTCGGCTGCGCGAATGAAAATTCTCCATTAATAAAGCAAAACTTGTTCGGATCATTTTTGCAATAAAATGTTCGCTTTTAGCAACTCATGTTGAAGCTTTTCTTTTTAATGAATAAATTGCAGCGGTTCGTAAAGTTTTTGTTTGTTTGTCTCGTGTGGCCAAAAGAAAGAACTTCCCTCATTTCAAAAAGTGTTGCCATTGCTTTGAGCGTGGGCTTTCGCTTTTTTCCCATTTATCCCTTTTATCGGAGGATTAAATTTGCAAATATTTAAAGCAACCGTCCGACTTTTCAAAAATGTTAAATAAAATTTGAATTTGGAGGCAAATTTTGGATAAAAATTGCATATTTGATGCGACCAATGCAAAACTTTTGACCTTGTGAGAGCAATAGAATTCATGTGCTTTCAGAGTCATAAAAAATAAAATTTGGGTTATTTCACCAAATACTGCAAATGCGGAAGTATTTTTTACCCGATGTTGATGAACCAGGGCAAAAAATGTTCGTTAAAGATTACGCCATTATGTCAATATCTAAAACCGGAGCAATTTTTATGGTAAAGCTAAATGAAACTTAATAAAAGGCACCAAAAACTGGAAAAATCATCACAATTTTTACAAATATCCGAATTTGAAATGCCATACTTCGTCATTTCTGATTGGATTCTTATAAACCGGCATTTTTTGTAAAGATAATTTTGATATCTTTAATTTTTGTCCCAGCTTATAAACTTCAGTGGACTAAAACCAGAGAAAATGCCATTTTAGTAGACCTACCTTTTTTCAAAACACCAAAAATGAAAATCTGACCATATCTCAAAAACCGTCTACTTTCCACATATTTCAAAGCAGATTTGAATTCAGCGTAAAATTTTACATTAGAATCAATTGGTAAATGTCCCGGATACAGAAAATTTTGAAATTTTGTGACATTGTGTAATTAATCTTTTCAAATAGGGGAGTCCGGATTTAGTAGCAAATTATGGAGGGTTATCATTGCTTGACTCATCATGTAAAATTTTTACTGGGTTGTTACTAGGCCGAATAAATGCTTGGATTGATTGCATTAATATCATTAGCGAATTTCAAGCGGGATTTCGTAAAAACTATTCCACCACTGATAACATCTTCAATCTTTCAAGTATAGTGCGCTTAAATACTAAAAATAATAAGAAGACATTTGCGTTTTTCATTGAATTTTCATGTGCTTTTGACACCATCCCACGGAATATGTTATTTTACAAGCTAGCTTCTTACGGCCTTTCCAGCCACTTTATTGAAATTTTACGTCTCTTATATGAAAATACATCGAACCAAATCTGGCACGGGGACGATCTTTCCCCCCCCTTTCCTAGTTAACCAAGGAGTGAGACAGGGCTGCCTCATCAGCCCAGTGCTATTCTCTCTCTATCTAAATGATCTACATGACGTTCTCCCGGGTGGGGTAACGGTAGCCAATACGTTAATAAAGGTACTGATGTATGCTGACGATTTAGTAGTGTTTGCTAATAAACCTTCCGAACTTCAAACTATGATTAATTCCAAACGCTGCTACAGCACGCAGTGGGGACTGAAAGTAAACTTGGCATCTAAAGTGATGGTGTTTAGAGAATGCACTAGGATTCCGAACACTTACGCTTGGACTTTTGGCGACGAGACAGTCGAGATCGTAAACGAATAAAAATATCTGGGGGTTCTTATCAATTCAAACTTTTTCAAGAAACACTTAGAGAGTAAACTAACTGATTCTAAAAATGGCGGACGTAAAGTCGGGCGCGGACGACTTTAGGATACCCTGTACCACTAGCTTGTAATAAAGTCCGATTTCTTCACAAAAAAACCAAAAACAGAAGAATTTTTAAGCAAAAATTTTTTTTTTGACCGATCGTTCCTATGGGAGCTATATGATATAGTCAACCGATTTCAATAAAATTTGACACGGTGCTTAAATACCTTAAAAAAGATATGAACGCCAAAGTTATTTCAAATATCTTTACAAACAAACAAAACACATCGAATTTTGTATAAAAAACGTGTTTTTGGACCGATTGGTCCTATGGGAGCTATATGATCTAGTCAAACGATTTGGATTAAATTTGGTACAGTAGCATAGGAACTATAAAATACTCACGAATGTCAAATTTGGTCCCAATATCTTAACAAACAAACGAAACACAACAAATTTTGTTAAAAAATCGATGTTTTGGAAGATCGGACCTATGGGAGCTATATGATATAGTCCACCGATTTTGTTCAAATTTGGCACATTGCTTAAGTGGTCTAAAAAATTTCCAAACGCCAAATCTGGTTAGGATATCTTTATTAAAAAACGAAATATAGCCAATTTTTCTTTAAAAAAGTTATTTTGGCCGATCGGTCCTATGGGAGCTATATGATATAGTCAACCGATTTTGATCAAATTTGGTACAGTGATTGTGAACTATAAAAAACTTTCGATTGCCAAATTTCGTTACGATATCTTCATAAACAAACGAATTATTCATCTAAAACGCTTTTTTTTTCGAGGTCGTCTCAAACACCCCCATGGGAGCTATATAATTTATCCCCGATATCAAAAAAATAAAATAAACTTGCCTCCTATGGAATAATATGGGATCTAATGTGAAAGTTTGGTAACTCTAGCTCTTACCATATCTGAGATCTAGGCGTTCACACGGACGGACGGACGGACGGACGGACGGACAGACGGACAGACGGACGGACGGACAGACGGACAGACGGACATGGGTATATCGACTTCTCTATTCACCCTGATCATATTTTAGGTAACTTTGGGGTGTCTCCGACGTCTCCTTCTATATGTTACATACATTTTCGGCTTGCACAAACTTAATATACCCTTGGACCATACGGTACAGGGTATAAAAAGCAATAAACGCGACTTGGTTAAAATACATCAATAACCCCCGTATTTGTATTTCCAAAAAATTATAGATCTTCGATACGTGTGCGATTATGTTCTACGGTGCTCATGTCTGGGGTGTGGACAGGTTTGAAGCAGTAGAGAAACTCCTACGCTTTTTTATTAAGAAACTAATCTTCTAACCACATATTACTCCCATATATATGATACATCTTGAGACAGGATTACTGCCTCAGTTCTTACACACGCTTCGAGCACACATGCTTTACATCGTGAGATGTTTAAAACTACCCCCTCACAGACTCCCTCGTATTTTAGTGGAAGAAACTGTAAGGTTGAATTTAGACTGGATCATTAAATGGAAAACAATTGCTGAAAGTGTAGATATAGTACCTTTAACAAACTTCTCTGCTGCTGCAGTGACATCTTATACTCCACTGTTATTGGAAAAGATCAGAGATTTTAAGATTAATGGTTTTATTAAATCTGCCCAAAAAACTAAAACTCATGATTTATATTCCTATTTAATACGCTCCGATGCTTATGCCGCAAGTTTAATTTTCCGTGCTAGAGGCGGCCTGCTCAATCTAAATGCACGATCTTTTAAAAATACTCTATCTGTTAGCTGTCCAATATGCAACCTTGGTGAGCCGGAAAACATTTTCCACGTCATTGGCTGCTGTCCAATCTACAGACAATTTCGTATTCAAAATTTTGGTGAGTGCACTTTGGATCTGGCCAGCGTAGTTGGAATTTTAAGCGGTAAAAATCACAATGCCTTAGTTAATTATTTAAGTTGTTGTATTAAATACAGAGATTTAATTTTAAGCGATTTCGCATGAAATGTTTAACTAGAAGTCTGTACTTAAGTTTCATTAGCCGACTGTCGACATATAGTCCTAGTTTTAAAAATTAATTTTTTGTTGTAATTTGCTTTTTGTTATTATTTTGAAATAAAGAAAACATTAATTACTACTTACTACTACTTATATTTGATCTGCCTTTACAGTTCCGCGGTGATAAGTCGGAAGTTTGGGTCAACGCCGCTCTATGGCCCTATGAGAACAATCGCATGAACATAACTCGCGTCAGAGACTTACTATTACGTGGCCTACAGCGTCATCCTACATCCGAGTGTCTGCTTTTTTGGATTATACCTCAGATTGACCTCAGTGAAAATAACCTCTCTGAACTGGATATTGCAATGGAATGCAGGAAAAGTTCGCTCACGAGCCAACTCTACGGCATGCATTGGCTCAGCGTGAATTGCAAGGCTATTGTAATTTTTGAATTCAACGGTCAGTTTATGAGTTATAGGTTTATGGTTTCATTTTAGAAATTTATATACATGTAATTTCAATTACAAATCAAAGGCGTACATTAGGGTGTCCCTTATATGACAAAAAATTTCGAAATGCATACCCTCTGTATTTTTAGTAAAAAACGTGTTTTGTCCTTAAATTACGGTGTATTATAAAATCACTATAAATGCAATGAATTAAGTGATTAAAAGTCCACACGTTCATATATACAGATGGTTCATACCACAACAAAATTGCAACCTACGCCATCACCTCTGAAACTGAGGTACTCAAATATGGCAGCCTACCACACTACTCATCAATCTTTTCTGCTGAATCAATAGCCATACTTGAAGCAATAAACTTAATAAAAAATAAAAGTGGCAACTTCATAATATGTTCAGATTCGCTATCAGCAATTGACGCAATTTCCAACATCAACAATAATAATATTTACCCCTACACAATAAGATCCCTGCTAATAAAATCTGCTCCTAAAATTAAAATCATATGGGTACCAGGGCACTCAAATATAATAGGGAACGAGTTAGCCGACAAAACGGCCAAAGCCTGCCTCAACAGACCTTTGATCTTAACCCAAAACTTAAACCCTACTGACATAAACAAATTTCTGAAAACTACACTCTATGAAAAACTGCGAAATAATATAACTAACTGCAACACATGGTACCAAAACTTAAACAGAAACTCACTCCATATACCCAAACATCTGCAAACTATAACCCAAGAGACTATTAATCGGTATGACCAAACCATAATATCAAGACTTCGATTAGGACACACTAGATTCACTCACCAACATTACCTCGACCCCAATATAACCCTATCCTGCCCCAATTGCCATGCAATCAACAATATCAACTTAGATCATATACTAACAACATGCCCTGCAATTGTAAATATTAAACATAAAATTTTCCAAAATAACAATCCTACACATGCACTTGCCAACCCCACCAAAGATAACATAATCAAAATTATAACTTATCTAAGAGAAATTAACATATACCACCTTATATAAGTGCTACTATTAATTAATTAATTAAGTTATTTTTAATATTTAAAAGACAGAACCGAAGGCCTTAGCAGCCAGTGTTCTAATATACCTCAAGTTAGCCTTAGTTTTGTAAACTTTTCTAACTATATTATAAATAAATAAGTGATTAAAAGTAAAAAATTAATTAGATAAACATTAATCTTTAATTAAAAGCATAAAGTCATAACAATTATTCAGGGTATCTTCTTTTTAGAGTAGTTTTTTTACAGTCCGGATACAATTTTCTATGTTCCTGAACACAGCGTAGCAAGAACTGCCTTTGTTCTTCTTCAGCCGTGATAAGTCGGTTAAAATCTTGCATTAATTTAACAGACCTTTCAGCAGTATCATTTACAACTCTCAAATAACTTATTCTTCTTTTAGCTTCTTAAAAAGGAGCATTGTTATTCTAAGAAGATACATCTTCCTTTAGAAAACTGTCGTTGATATGCAGTCGTGGTAAAAATTGTTTGCTCTTTTCCGATACGAAATCATCCAGTGTTTTGTCAGAAAAAAATAAGTAAAAAAACATCAAATCATCAACAATTTTGAAAATATAACAAAAAAATAAATATCTTACCTTACCAAACAAATTTTTCTTCGTTCAACGGGTCATAGCGTTTGCTAAAATCTGAAGTTTTGTCCCTGTTAAAGTTGGCAATCATTTTATTCTTAGTTTAGTTATCAACTTCATCGTGAAATAGTGACAGAATGACTGTCTCTTCACATAAATACCACAAGTGATGGCTAAACTTGCTTATAGAAGCTTTAGAAATTGTTGCGTCAATTTTTTCGAACTCTTTTAACATCTTCAAAAAGCGCAAATCTTGGTTAAGTGCTTTGGTCGCCACTGTACATTTAAGCCAAGGATTAACATACAACATTACGACAAATAAGCAAACATCTTGTAGGGCCTTTTTGTCCTTCGCAGTCATTCTGCATTGTGAATGAAGTAAACATATTTTTAAAGAATAGATCACTCTCGCCATCCAGCTTGCCTGATGCATAGCTACGGGGTTCTTAGTTTTAATTTTCCTCTGTGTCTCCTCCCAAAAATATTACGCACAGTTCGACCAATTCGCGGTAGTCATCTCTTACAAAGCCTTTGTCTAATTCTGCCTTATAAATAGTAACAAAGCTTGAAAGTCTGTCTCGGCAACACGTTCTTTTACGAAATTAAGAGATGGTTCAATTTTACTAGAATCAATCTTTTTCCAATTTTCTCTGAGCTTTTTGAATATTGGAATATATGGGCTACTAGTAATTAGCTTAATCTTGGTTTCAAAGACAGCTTTTAGAAACAATTCATAAACATGATGACGACAGGCAAAAAGCAAGAATTCTTTTTCTAAAGTTTGCTCCAAAATAGCACAAGTTCCATTGAAACGGCTCGTATTGGAAGCTGTTGTGTCGCAGCAAATTATTTGTACTTTGTTGAGCTGTTGAGACAGCCTTAGCTTGATGTATTCCAGAATAACTTTCTAGTTTCGGCACTGCAAAAAACTGTTCTCTATCGTCAAATGAAGCATTAATTGTCAAGCGTTTTAAGCTCCGTACATTTAGCCCGGGTAATAGTTTTCCATCCCAATGGACAGTGACTACGTCGGGTACATTGTTTTGGGAGTCAGATTTTATTGCTTCTGCCCTTGGTTTTCTAGTTTCAGTACCAATTCGCTGAATCGAGAATTTGTTAATAGAGAAATCATCGCTGCTCAGACCAATCGCTTCTACCACCGCATTAAGAATGTAAACGGAATCTCTAATGCTTAACTAACACCGATCTAGGTGTGGAACTAGTTTAGGTGTTATGAGATTCTTTCTACCTCTTTTCGAGCTTTGTTCATGGCAGGGAACGACCGGCAAGGTGAGTTCAGAATTCAAGATCTGTTCTTGCACCATTTATTTGGTAGCTAGGCAACCGATAAGGGAAATAATTTTTTTATCACTCCGTAACCCCACCGACATGTTTACGCACTAAATAGTCTCAAAAATCACGTATGAAATGGCGAATAAAACGTGTAGTTACAAGTCACAGCGCAGTACTTACGCAACTTGTATGGACAGGTTTAAATAGCAAGTCGGCACGGGTTATCGTTTATATATCGAACTAATATTTTGTTCTAGATAATATAGGGTTATTACGAAACTTTTAAGAAGGTATGCGTAAAAAATATTGAACTTGAAGTTTAAGGGACACCCTAATGTACATATGTAAAGTGTCTTTCATTAAGACCTTTTTTTTCAATAGGGATTTTCGTGTGGATCACGCGTGATCCATAACAACTGTCAAAAGCAAAGTTGTTCAATATTCGTTGGCAAATCATCATGCAAAGACTTACACCCGAACAACGTTTACAAATTGTACAATTGTACTTCTGCAAAGAATGTTTTTCGTGCGCTGACATCGACTTATGGTCAACATAATCGACCCACCGAACCCACAATTCGTAACACCATCACCAAATTTGAGACCCAGTATTCATTGTTTGATGATACACGACCAAATCGACCACATCCAGCACGAAGTGAAGAGACTATAGCGGCGGTAGCTGACAGTGTTCCGATGACCGCGAGGAATCGATTCGGCGCCGATCGCAACAATTCGGCATGTCGTATTCAACCACCTGGCGCATTTTACATTTGGATCTCGACTTGAAAGCAGACAAAATTCAACTCAGGCAAGAATTGAAGCCGAATGACCTTCCTGCACGTCGCCGTTTTAGTGAATGGGCTCTTGGTAAGATCGATGAAGATCCGTTGTTTTCGACCAAAATTTTGTTCAGTGATGAGGCCCACTTTTGGCTCCACGGCTTTGTGAATAAGCAAAATTGCCGTATTTGGGGTGAAGATCAACCCGAAGAGGTTCACCAGCTGCCATTACATCCAAGAAAAGCAACGGTTTGGTACGGTCTGTGGGCTGGTGGAATCATTGGTCCGTATTTTTTTAAAATGAGCAAGGTGTGAACGTTACCATCAATGGCGCACGCTATCGGACCATGTTAACGGACTTTTCGCTGCCTGAAATTGTTGCCCGTGTTCTCGACGACATTTGGTTGCAACAGGATGGCGCTCCGGTCCACATCGCCAATGAAACAAGGGCTCTATTGCGAGGTCAATTTGGTGAGCGATTAATTTCACGTACGGGACCCGTACCTTGGCCGCCAAGATCGTGCGATATCACACCGCTCGACTTTTTCTTTGGGGTTACGTAAATTCAAAAGTTTACGTGGACAAACCAGCAACGATTGAGGCCTTGGAAGCCAACATTACTCGTGTTATTGGCCAAATACCAGTGGAAATGCTTGAACGAGTCATGGAAAACTGGACCTTCAGGATGGACCCCATCATTCCTTTGAAATTTGCATTTGCCAAATCATTAAAAAAAAGGTCTTAATGAATCACCCAATACATATGTTATGTAGGTGTAGTAGCTACATATAACTTAACATTTTGCCCAATTAACAGCAAATATAAAGGAAACTATTGATACAAAGTTTATGTAGATTGTATCTGTTCAAATGCTAGAGATTTAAATCTAAAAGATTAAAAATACAAAAAAAATAAACTTGTATAATATAGCTTGTCAAAAAAGTAATTTTACAAGGGGGAAAAAATCAAATTTTATATTTGGTCGCAAAAATATATATTTGATGATAATTTTTTAGTAAAACAAAGTATGCAGTATAGTTAGTAACTTAATTCTAAACAATATATTACAATTTTAAATTTTTCTTAAGTTTAAAGAAAGAAATTTAATAGAATAAATACACTGTTAAAATTATATTTTTCATTCACATATTTATAATATAATTTATAATATAATAATATAACAAATATGCAATTTTACAGAAAAAATTAAATTTTTGGTTTTTACTATGATACTTTAATTTTTTTTTTTTTTAACATTTTCAATATCTTGACGAATACGTTTTTAAACTATTTATTACTTTATTTTAAATCACATAATGGTATGCAGTTAATTAAATATAATACTTTGTTAAAATTAATAAAAATATGCAAATTTATTCCTTAATCATAAAAAGATGATTTAGTTTTTCATTATAAAAAATTGTGACCAATATTATTACCACTAAAATTATTTAGGTATCTAATTCATACACTGCTTTTAGTTTAGTTTTTTAAAAAGCAAATGAGCCAATGTTTTACCGGCGGCTTTTTGCTGCGGAGCCGCACGAAGGCGACATAGAATAAAAAAAGTAGTTTAAATTGTCATCGAAAATGATTAAAAGTTATAAATTACAAGCTAATTGAAATAGCTATCAAGAAAGAAGTGAAAGTGAAGTTCCCTTCTTTCTTGATCTCTTTTTAAATAAGTTTGTAATTGATAAAAATAACTTTAATCATTTTGTATTGCGATTCAAATGAAAAATGTTTTTTGATAAAATAAATCAATCACACTAAAGTTTTAAAATATTTTATTTCATACTGCGTATTCATAGATACAAATGCATAAAAAGAACATTATCAATAGCATTCTATTTTGTTTTTCTTTAAATCAAGGCATTATATTATTTATTCAGTAAATAAAAAGTTTGAGCTGGGAAAAATACTAATTATCAACTAGGGTAGGGGTTGGTGTAATTTTCGCAGAATATATATTTTTCTAATTGAATTAGATTAATGTTTTTTAAATAACAATTATTAATTTTAACAAAGTATTATATATATGTAATTAACTGCATACAAATATGTGCTTTAAAACTAAAATGAAAAAAAATTATAAAACGTATTCGTTGAGATATTGAAAACGATTAAAAAATAAAGTATCATGGTAAAAACCAAAAAAAGTTTATTTTTTTTTTGTAAAATTGCATATTTGTATGCACTATAAATACGTGAATGAAAAATTGATTTTACATATGTACATATACATACATTAACTATTTTTTACCAAAATATATAACTACAAAATTTTGTATTGATTTGTTGCTGTTAATTGGATAAAATGTTCAGATATATATACCTACCGAGTGCATGTGTATGCATAAGCAAGCAAGTTACCCAAAACTTTTTTTTTTGGAAGTCCTCTATAACACGCCTCTAGATGCTAAATAACGTAACCCAAATGTGCAAAATTTAAAATAAACATTTCTGCTTTGACATAATAAGGCATCTAATCTGAAAATTTTGTCGCTCTAGCTTTTATTATCTCTAGATCTAGGCGTTCATATGCACGGTCAGACGGACATGGCTATACCGACATCTCTAGTCAACCTGATCATGTTTTGGGGGCCTCTGATGTCTCCTTCTGATTCTTATATACATTTTCCGCTAACACATTAGACGGTACAACTTATAAGAAATATTGATTAACTTGGTAATTATAATTCACAACCAGTTTAAGCATGATTATTATTACTTTTTGTTTTATTGTTATTGTTAAATACATTTATTATACCGATTCACATAAAAATTAAAATGTTTTGTCTTGGTTTATAAGCTATTGTTTTTTTATACGTTGAATTACCACAGCTAAACCTTTAAAAATCATGTTTATTCACTAATATTTTGTGTAATGTGCATCCAAGAGACTCTCTTAAACGATATAATGGTTTTTTTTTTTAATTTCTCTTGGTGTATTGTGTCTGTTGCCTATCTAACAAGAAAATTATAAATTGAATGAGTTTATTGGTAGTTTGTCTGCATTCGGATCAAAATTGTGTTGCGTTCCATCTGATGTTGGTGAAAGATTTGCTTGTTCGACGTCATTTGTAAAGTATTGTGCAATTATTGCGTAAGCCACTTTATAAATTTCCACATTCTCATGGCTTTGCAGACGTTCGATTTTGTCAAGTCCGTCGCATTCCTCAATCAAATTGGCTACATCTTGCACATGTGAGTCCGCCACTTTAAGCATGTTATGAATACCGTCAAGCACCACGTTGATAACTTCCGTATCCTGGCACGAGAGAAGATCGCAAAAAGGTGGAATCACACCTTCTTTGATCAATTTGAAAACTTGATCACGATTACCGCATACAGTCAAATTATCTATAGCCCAAGCTGCCTGCTTCTGGGTCTGAAATCCGCCCTTGCTGAGGTTCTCAATAATTTTAGGCAAGAGACCCACATTTATGACAGCCTGCACTTGTGCCTGAGTGCCAGCGGTAATGTTGGAAAGGAACCAATTGGCTTCCCTGCGTATCCATTCCTTTGCATGGGACAATAGCGCCGGGAAGTACGATAGAGCGTCGTAGCTCAGCACCACCTGCGTTTGCTCGTCTGAGCCGCTAACTATATTGCCAACCGCTCGCAAAGCACCTATTTGCACCTTTACCTCATGGTTTCCCAAGAGCGGTATAAGTTTGGGTACAACGCCGCTATCAATGACCATTTGAATCTGATCGTTTCTGCCGGCAGATAGATAGCTAATAGCCCAGACTGTATCAACCAATATGTTTGCGTCGGTGTGATGGATCAGCACATTAAGTGCAGGTAGGATTTCACGAATATTTGACACAGGTGGCGGTGGATCCTTGTTGCATAAATTACCAATTATCCAAGTGACATTGCGCAAGAAAGGGATGGGTATGTCCGGTTTTATTAAGGATAGAAGTGGCTGAACAGCGCCCAGCTTGATAACCAAATCGCGCGACTCAGGACCATTACCAATGATGTTGCCCAAAGCCCAGGCAGCTTGTTCACAGACATTCGGATCGGGTGAGGTGAGTAGTTGAAGGAAGAGCGGCACGGCACCGGCGGCGACCACCTGATTGGTTTGGTCGGAAGTGCCCGATGCAATATTGGTCAAAGCCCAGGCTGCCTCAAACTGCAGCATTGTGTGATTATGTTGTTTTAGACATTCAACCAAAATGGGCTACATATCGCTTTTGATAAAATCATTAATAGGTGGATTCTTATCTGAAGAGAGCAATTTTCGAGCAGTCTGCACTGCGGACAACTGTTGCTCTGGTTTTGACGAGTCAACGGCTGCTAGAGCAAGCTTTTTGAAGTTTATGGAAGACGGAATTTGATCATCTTCATCTGTATTCGAATCCAAATTGGGCACATTTCGTCGCTTGAAAATGGCTTCATCACGCTTATTTTTGCGCAGCTCAACAGTCACTTCATTGCGCCGGCGACGCATCTCATCTTGGTCTTTGCCTTTGTTTTTGAAATTCTGCAGACGATTTTTCTCTAGCGACGCCATTTTCTGTGTTTAGGTTCCGAATATTTTTTATTTGTCAGACACTTTTTGAAGCATAAGAAAAAGTGCTTGAATTGTTTACAATACTTTTGGAAATGAATATTTTAGAATCTTACAATTTTTGGATTTAAGGGTCGGTTTCGAATTTTATATTTTTTCAGCAATTTATTGGATTTTTTGTTTGCCTGGAACATTGAAATCAAAATGGTAGTTAAAATAGTTCGATCATTTTTGAATGACAATTTGAAATTTTGCCACTTGCTGGGCCTTCTGTTCGCTTTGTAGTTGAATTATAGTTTAAATCCAAATTGGCAGATGTAATAGTTTAAAATTGGCCGTGGGTTAAGGAAAATTTACATTTTTCGAAATTTTGAATTCAACGGTCAGTTCTGTTGTATGAGAGATATCTATAATCGATTTTGTTCGCTTTTTGTCAAATATAAATCAAAATAGTAATATGTTTCTTATATCTTTGGAGCCAAGGTGTGTTTTACAAAGATGGATGGCTAAGAGATAAATAAAAAAATATTTTTATTTTGTGAGATCTGATCCTTTAAGAATATTTGAGATATCAACGCAAAGGTTTTAAAATGTGAAGCATAATAATACAATTTTCAAATGCCTTAAAAAAAATTAAGTTTTCTTTCTTTTATATAAACTTTTTATTTCTTTGTTACAAAAAATTGTTAAATTAGTAAACAATTAAATACGAAAAAGTTTGACAATAAACTGTGTATATACTATAATGATTGAATTAGACAATTTCCATATCGTGAAAGCAGTCAGTTCTGATTTCCGAATCTTGATTTCACTTTACGGACTCGTAAAGAACGAAGCGTAAACCGGAACTAACCCTAAAGATTCCATCTATTAAACTGCCTTACAATTTAGGGAAATTTGAATAAAGATATATCTTATTTTTACTAATTTGGTGTTGAACAATTTTCTACTATGCTTTATTCACGATATTCACAAAAATGCGTATATCTCACGAACCAATACACACAATCACGTCGCAACCTCCGTAAAACCTCCGTATTGACAACCTCTAACACACGCAAAAATCATATTTGAAATTCTTCAACGCGCTCATGGGGACACCCGTAACACGTAAAACATTAAAATTAGTTAATCTGACAATGTTAACAATGCCACAAAACAAAAAAAAAACTGGTGCCTGTAAAGTCGGTTTTACGGGCGAAGATTTTACGTGACAACGTCTTTTTCTCGGTAGAATATTTATTGATATGGAATATTACAATATTAAATTGCACAATAGGAACAAGGAATTGAATGAAAATTACTGTTTCTTATCGGATTGAGAACCACAAAATTCTTAAACTCACAATGATTTGCGGCAAATCAGAAAGAATGAACTTGAACGCATGAATACAAAACGCTATTTGGACCGAAACGTTGTGCAAGGAGTTTTTTTTTATTGTTGTTCTATATATATATATTTTTTTTTGTGGTTAGGAAAATATGTTTGACAGTTTGCGCATATACGACATGGCGTTGGAATCAATTGCCCTTTTCCTATTTTTTTTTCTTCTAACGAACACTTTTAAACTTATGTAATTAATTTAAAACTTAAGATGCTGGCTTGCTTAGTTTGTAACTTACTTAAATATGCAGTAAATTGTATTTTAGCACAAGTACTTGGATTAAAATTAAATTAAGAAGCTATCTAATTTTTTTTCTGCTGCAGCCTTTAGCAGCGGCTTTATATGTATGTATATGTGTATGAATGTGTTTGTGAACTTATGCACTTGAACCTTGACAATTTCACCAGCTATGTGACGCGTAATAGCAATGCGATCGTAGCCGCCAAAACCACCGAAATAGTAAAACCTCGTTAGAACGAGCAAGTCGGTAGACTATCGATAATATCGGAAATACAAAAAACTACCGATAGTTTTCAATAGTCCCATACTATCGATACTATCGATAGTTATCGATAGTTTTGGCATCTCTAATCGTTACGATTATTTATCGTTAGACTTTTTCAATGGTGCCTCCCATACAAACCTAATTTAAGACGTTGTCACGTCAAAAATTGTCGAAAAATTAAAAAAAAAATTTTAGGGGACTCCCCTCCTTAGAAATTACTCAAAACTTTTTTTGCTATAAACCTTCTACACACTATAACAAAATATAAAAATTATTATTATATAAAAATTAGGCAAATTCGTCCAGCAGCATTTCATTTTTATATAGATAATAAATTGATATGTTCGTTTTATTCTTATTTCATTTATAATCCATTTATATGCGTATTTGAAAGAAAGGGCCCCACATTATTCTGCCCCGGGCTCCCTTCAGCATCTGTGCGCGCCTGCTATGGCCTGTTCATCAAATAGTACTAACTATTTTTATTTGATCCAAATTATTTTTATCGTTACGCATTCGATATAAATATCGAGCTAACAATTTACCCGATTCAACAACTCTAAACTTATCGTTATCGTAAGCATCTTTGTAGCTCGGCGTTGCTTTCTATGCCAATTGGTTTTGTATGAGTTTGTGTGCACAAGTGAAAATTGCAGATGTTTTAGAACGTGTTTAATACGCAGTCACTTTTGATTTTTCTTGCATCATGGATTCAATTTTTTTATAAGAGATTGGAGCGCGTTTACCTTCATTTGCAGGACACACTAAGCGTAGACCCGAAATACGCAAATATGGTAAGAAATATTGAATGTGTGTCAAATATATGTAATGTTTTACAAATTTTACAACTTACAGCTAAATGGGTGCTCAAAGCTACCGAAGTCCTACTAATATATCCGAGAATGCTGACAGATATCCTCAGACAGGTGGGCTTTGATATTGACACACGCGTCGCCAGCGCCATTGCTTTAAGTAAGTATGTGGAGCGCAATTGGGATTCCATTGATGTGCCCCAGCGGGAGCGTATTAAGGCAGTGGTACTTTGCGGGTTGCTACAAACTAAAACGCAACTGCAGGAACAGATCATTAATGTGATTGTTAAGATAGGACAACATGACTTTCCATCGAATTGGACAGCTCTGTCCATTGCCTTAAAACAGGAATTCGATGAAGATAATTTATACGCCCAAAATGGTTTACTAAAGTTAGCCCAAAAACTTGTTAAACTTTATCGCACCAAGATCGACTCGCTGGAGGCTAAAACTGTTATGGACATAATAAAGCTAAGTTTGTGGCCAAATTGCATGTAGAAATGGACAAGCTTATGCGCACAACCAAGTACAAATTCGGCGTAATAACACCCTACACAAATCATTGCAGCGCATTACAACGCCAAATACCGACGAACTTAAAAGCTTCGCCTTTTACAGTTGATTCTTATCAAGGCTTACAAAAGGATGTCATAATATTATCCAATGCGCGCACTCGAGGAATAGGATTTTTAAAAAGCTATCGACGTTTAAATGTTGCCATCAAGCGTCCTCGTCGCTGTCTAATTATTTGCGGAAATTTTACTGAACTTCAGAATGTGGATATGTGGCGGTATTTAATAAATGATGCGCGTGAGTGCAATGTATACAATACTATACAACCATTGTAAACACGCTGATAATATATATAAAAATTTAGTAAATAGAATTGGAATAAATTAAAATAAAAAAAAATGTGAAATGAATGAGTTATCTTAAGTATAATTAATAATAAGCTATTGGATTTTGTCTGCCTTCATTTGCAGGACACAGTAAGCGAAAGACCATGACTGAAGCGCCATTGGAAAATTTCTTAAAACTAATGACAATCTTAATGTTTTAAAAAAAATACATCTAAATAATGTCAAATAAATTATTCCATTACTTTTTTTTTTTTTTTTTTTTTTTGTAGGAGGGGGGAAATTTCTAGAAAGACACCCGGGGAGGGTAGTTATCAGTTTGTTTTTTACCTGTATAAAAAATAAAAATATTTTAACACCTTTTTGCATTGGTTTTAAAAAAATGGTATATAGAAAAGTGCGCTTTTTTGTGCCCTTTTCTTGAAAAAATATATAGAATATATATTTTAGTATGGTTGGTCTAAAATTTAATTCCAACTGCTTGTGTGGAGTATCAAGCAGTTCCTAATTCGAAACTTTTTTTTATTTATAATATACGTTTCGTTACGTTGGAAGCTTCTATGGAGAATGTCGATAAAACTGATATACTTTTACCCATATCATTATTTTACTTTCCGATTTTGAAAATTTTTTACTCTCTCATATTTCTGATCAAAATATTTTAATCGTAATTCTTCTTAAAAGAAATTTCAATAATAATTACTTGAGTAGTGTCTGCTTGGTGGTGCTGGGTTTTGGTTCTCTAGCTTTAAAATTCTCAGAGAACTAGATTTTCTTACACAAACCGGAAAGACAAACGGATATCTAGTACAGTAAAAATTGTCATTAAAAGGAGTTTAACAAAATAAAACTCAAAATAAAAAATGGCGAACGTAAAGTCGGGCGCGGACGACTTTGGGATACACTGTCGTATAGCTTGCATTAAAATCCGGTTCATTTATAAAAAACCAAAAACAGAAGAAGTTTAAGGCAAAAATTATTTGTTTTACCGATCGTTCCTATGGAATCTATTCAACCTATTTTGATCAAATTGAACACAGTGCCTTTATACCTTAAAAAACATCTGAATACCGAATTTACTTCAAATATCTTTGCAAACATACGAAACAATGAATTTGTATAAAAAACTTTTTTTGGACTGATTGGTCCTATGGGAGCTATATGATATAGTCAACCGATTTTGATCAAATTTGGTACAGTGCTTGGAAACTATAAACTTTCGAATACCAAATTTGGTTCCAATATCTTAACAAACAAACGAAACACAACAAATTTTGTTCAAAAATCGATTTTTTGGAAGATCGGACCTATGGGAGCTATATGATATAGTCAACCGATTTTGTTCAAATTTGGCACATTGCTTAAGTGGTCTAAAAAATTTCCAAACGCCAAATTTGGTTACGATATCTTTATTAAAAAACGAAATATAGCGAAATTTTCGTTAAAAAAGTTATTTTGGCCGATCGGTCCTATGGGAGCTATATGATATAGTCAACCGATTTCGATCAAATTTGGTACAGTGATTGTGAACTATAAAAAACTTTCGAATACCAAATTTGGTTACGATATCTTCATAAACAAACGAATTATTCATCTAAAACGCTTTTTTTTTGTCGAGGTCGTCTCAAACACCCCCATGGGAGCTATATAATTTATCCCCGATATCAAAAAAATAAAATAAACTTGCCTCCTATGGAATAATATGGGATCTAATGTGAAAGTTTGGTAAGTCTAGCTCTTACCATCTCTGAGATCTAGGCGTTCACACGGACAGACGGACAGACGGACATGGGTATATCGACTTCTCTATTCACCCTGATCATATTTTAGGTAACTTTGGGGTGTCTCCGACGTCTCCTTCTATATGTTATATATATATGTTATATATATATATATGTATATATATATATATATGTATATGTATATGTATATATGTATGTTATATATATATATGTATACATTTTCGGCTTGCACAAACTTAATATACCCTTGGTACCATACGGTACAGGGTATAAAAACTGTTCCTGGCGTTGGATTTTTTTCCCTATTATTTGGTTATTACCAACAACTATTCAAGGTGTATACCATTTATATAGATCAGTGCTTTGATTTACGAGTATTATAAAACCAATTGTAACTTTTTGATTATAGTGCACTTGGACCAAAGTTGCTTTTGCGACACTTTCGAGCCACTTTTCTTGAGGATTTCATTGATTTTGTGCATGAAATCATAACCTAATCGCACCCATTGGATAGGAAGGCTCTTAAGAAAGCAACTCAACCTGTTTGGGAAGGCCTCGGATGTATAAATCGATACTTTTTTATAAAAGGGCGTTGATCATTAATTGAATCTTGATATTGTCATAAAGTTAATTATTGAATTGATATTAATTAATCTAACTTAATCATTTTTTTCAAATTTTTATTATAATAGTTAAATGTCCTTTATCTTTAATTGTTTTTGGGTGCAATTTATACAATGTTGCATACCTTTTTTTTATATCATATTAATCATTTCTTCATTTTTTTTTTTTTTTATACCATACTAATCATTTTTTAGCCCAGCAGCTTCATCGATTGAGCTCAACGATTACCTAGCCGGAGTGAGTAACTATATAAAAGTGTTTTTGAATTTTCCTCGCAAAAACAAATATATATAAAGATTGTTGTACATCTATTTAAATTCATATTTATTTTTTTTTTATTTTATTGTTAAATTAGTTCTATCTTCCTACTTAAATAACTTGCGAAACTAAAATAAAATTCCTTAGTATAGTTTCTTTAATATATTTTATAATTATAAATATATTTTCAATGTTTTAAATATCAATTCTGTTGTCGACAGTAGAGCATGGCGATATCACGACTAACATGAATTGCACAGGATGGGATGGTATAGAAGGAGAGCCCATTAACATACGAGTCTCCATATCAATAGGAATAATAAACAGCTAATTCCTCACCCATGTTAACCCTTAGATAGCGTGACCACAGTATTTTCCTTTGTCGGAATGTAATATCTTATTTTTAAAGATTTATTAATTAATTTAATTTAGTTTAGCTTAAAATGAATTTGCACGAATGTGTCTACCTTTTGAGAGATTAAAAAGGACCCTGACAATCCGGCGAGCCATTTATAGCATAGTTTAAGGCAGTAAATATATATTGCTGTCGTCAGCAGACTTTAAACCACCCGCTCTCAACATCTAAGAAGAACACAAGATATATTTACTACCAAATATTGCCAATATAGTGGGACTACATCAACATCCTAAATTTTACCCATACTCTCATACACTATACTCTACTTTTTGTGTAATAGTTCGCTGCTAAAACATACTACACACCTTTATCTCCGAATTACTGGGCAGAGGCTGTTAACACGGCCAATTACATATTAAACAGATGTCCATCCAGCAGCCTATGCCGCGAGACCCCTTTCAAGTTTTGGAATAAACATGTTGCAATCGTTAGACATTTGCGAACCTTTGGGCAAGTTGCATACTTCTCAACAAGTGACCAAGAAGAAAGTTTAGTGCAAAGTCTAATCGAACCATTTTTATTGGTTATTGCAGCGACGCCAAAGCTTATAGGTTGTTCACAAATCTCTTTGGCAAACATCAACAATTCGTAGAGCAGAGCAACAACATACTATAGAACCCGGATTCGGTCGTGAAAATCAGAACTGAAGTCAACCAGAAGATAACTGCCATGATGAGATGTCGTCTGATGAATCAGCTCCTCCGATGGTCGTAGCACGTGGACGGGAAAGTCCCAGAATGCTGCGCACTGGTAAACTAGGTAGAGTGAAAATGGTTTACAATGAAGTACCTGTGACGACATGTAAGGCGCAAAGATTTGAGACTGATGAGTTAAAAAATTAAATTGTATAATACTTGATAACACTATTACTTAAAACCAACAACATGCAACAAGAAAATTTTCATCTTATTCGTTTGGAGATTACAACATAAAAAAAAACGATTAATCTTTGTTTGTCATTGTCAATACTTCAAAAGAGTCACATTCCTGCTTTAAAGTAACCTAAATATGTTCGTTTTGTACCATAATCATGGCATCCACATATGGCTACTTGTTGTATGTCCATGAAAACTTTTATCCTCTGTTTTCGAATCACCTGCACCATCATTTCTTGTCTTCCGCTTAGGTACAAAGGTCAAGTAGTCCTTGCGTGTAGCCGCCTCGTATTCCTGCACCAAACAATCAACGATATCACGTGACTCATCTAACTCACTTAGATCATCATTAAAGATATTCTCACGTCGAAACGGATCCAAAAACGCACCTCTCTTTTTGAGTTTATCGTATTGATTTAATGCGTGTTTGAATATTGAACAAATGCTAGTGTTATTAGCTAACATCAGGCCCGAAACGCGATGGTTGCTCTGTAGATAGGGCGATGAGCGCGAAAGCGCTACTTGTATAGAGGTGTCCTACCCAGGGTATAAATTGTGCCAACTTACGTTCATGTATGCGCTGTAAAGACTGGTGCACTTGTGTGGGGTCCACTTCTCCTTGTATGATGTTTAATAAAGATATATAGCAGTGGTGATTGGTTTTGTCTCGAGCAGTGGATACCATCATGTTTTTGGGCTGCAGTAGACGTCGCATTACATCCAGCACATTGGTTTTGCCAATATTGGCCCTGTAATTGATACCGTCAGCATCGCTGGTCAAAGGAGTGTAGCCAATCAATAGAAAATGTAGCCGCGGCGTTGGTACCAGTAGTGCAGTTAATCCAGCAAGATTGTTATTCATGTACGTCGGATAACGCAGCGTGGCGGTGCTCATAGACATTATAGTTGAGACCAAGTTGTTAATTTGCGAAAAACTAGGGTTTCGCATATGCAAGTGGTTACCGGCAATACGATTTAAGGCCGTATTGTCCAGCACAACAACGCTATCCACGGACGTGATCAGACGACGCAGTGCCAACATAGAATTGTAGGGCTGCACTACTACATCGCTGATTTCGTTCTGATTGGGAAAAACGCTGAATGTTTGTATAAGCTTTTTGGGATAGCGGTCGGCAAGACGTTCCATTATGAAGGAACCCAGGCCTGATCCAGTACCTCCTGCAATAGCATGACAGAACACAAAGCCCTCCAGCGTATCGCTGCCATCCGCTTCATGATCAATTATGTCCAAAATTTCTTCTTGAAATTTTTCAGCGTGGGCGTAGCCTGTAGCCCAGTTGTTGCCAGCACCACCGCCTTGCTTTGATAAATA
Source organism: Chymomyza amoena (assembly GCA_037043745.1). NCBI lineage: Eukaryota > Metazoa > Arthropoda > Insecta > Diptera > Drosophilidae > Chymomyza > Chymomyza amoena. The sequence continues at coordinate 117,317 of JBAMAX010004507.1, forward strand.
AACGTTCTCTGGATTGTATAGCTTGGAGTAAGCAGATGTCATAATAGTATTGATAACACGTGGCTCCAGGTCTAGCAATACCGCGCGAGGTATGTAATGATCATCATCTGCCTGATAAAAGAATACATCCTTGCAATCAATGCCATATGTTGCAATATCTTGAATTACGCCACTCGGCGATATGCCATGTTCTAAGCAAAGCCGTTTCCAAAACTCAAAGCCGATTTGATTGCCGCATTGACCAAGCTGCAGTGTTATTATTTCGCTTGGCATTTTGAGTAGATTGCTTAATTGAGCACAACAAGCGGGTGTAATCGATATGCGCTCACTTTAGGAAGCAATTCACGATTTTAAACTTTATATATTGCCTTTTAGAATATAGTAATTTAACAATATAAATCTGCAATGGCACTTGAATTTGAAAATAAATTAAATTGTTTATGCGAAAAAACTTAAACAAAAATAAATTTGAATTTTATATTTTTCAATGCCTTGCTAGGTTTTCTATGCGTCTGATACTTTGAAATCAAAATGGCAGTTATATTTGTTTTAAACAAAACGCAGAACTACTAAGCGCTTCAAATAATATTTTATTTTTGAAGTGTTGTACAACGAAAAATTAGTTCCTTCTAATAATTGCCCGACGAAAAGCGCACATCCTTAATTTTGTCAAGTTGTTTATAGTCAGCTGCTGTTTTTTATATCCACAAAAGTATTAGTAGTTCTTTCACTTTTTCAATGTAAATGGAGAACATGATGCAAAGAATTTCACAAGGTGCCGAAAACAAGCGGACCGGGCTCACATTTTGTACGGAAGTTAAGCGAAATAGTGGCCCAACTTTGATCTATCTTCACACAAACGTAAATACTTACTTTACTTAAATTAAAGTCACATAATTTTCGCTGTGATATTTTAAAAATTAAAAAAGTTTTTCTTCACTTATATGAATTTTGTGCCGATTTTGATATGAAACAATAACTTTAGCCGTACGTGTCGAATGTGGCATGATCTTCCGTGGCATATTGGTATATGTGCGTGTTCGCCGGGTTAAGATTATTTCAGACACCTTCTAGTATCTTTTCTGACTGATACCAAGTTCCCATATGCACATATGTCTGATGAGATAAGCCCAAGATGTCTTATGACGTTATAGTCGCCAACGTCTGCTTGATGGGTTACATACCATTATAAGACAAGTTATGAATCTATTGCTCCTCAAAAGTGAGGGACCTTTAGGGTTTAAATTGTTCCTTAGTATTGTAGCTACTAATGTTATAAAATGTGATTTATGTGCATTAAAACAGTGATGCTTTGATGCTTGCATTATAGTGTAACGACCTCTGTTATCCCGGCTGGGATATATCAGCTGAAACTTTCGATATTTTAAACAAACACAATTTACTTTAAGTTTTAAAATTATATTATCCGCCCTTTTGCGGTCTATTATCACAGTACACTTAAGTCGAGCCCTCACGCTCTCTCTTTACACAAAATAATATTTTTAGCAAATAAAATTTTGGGAAAAAAAGTTACACTTAAAGCTAACAATTTATAAGTTAACAAATTCTACGGTACGCCCTTCTACGCCCTTTTACGGCGATACGCTCACCCAGATATTAATCCTGGTAGCCGAAATACTTGGCGTGGCACGTTCGTGGAACGCACAAAATTCCGGCGCGGTCGCACCCGGTGCGCTACTAATTAAATATATCCTTATATCCGTCCTTTGCGACTGTTCTATCTCTTGTTACTAAAACTCTCTCAGACAGTTTCGATTTGGCTGATTAATACTAAACGGCGCTGTGCTTATCTACATAATTATTCTAATAGGAAAGCAAGAGACCGCCGTGCCTAACACTATCCCTATCACCTTCTTCACACATACAATTATACACTAATACCATTAACCTGCACACTAATACAAAACAATAATTATTGCGCCATTATAAAGCTGCTATACTTTAACTAGTGTTGGTGAGAGCGAGCACACTTTCACCGCTACTCTCACTAAGCAGTCCAAGCAGTTTAGTTATTGCCCTATTGGCAAATTAAAAACAATGTTGTGAGGCGGCAAAATGCCTCCTCACAATAGGATAGCATTTTATATAAAAACATACTATTTAGCAATAAAATGAATTTGTTTTATGAATAAACTATTAATTTCTTTCTTATGTATTTGTGTTTTTAAATAATGTTGTCAGTTTGTTGTAGATTCTTTTACATCGATAAGTTTTCCTCTATTTGTTTCGCTAAATTGATTATCGATTTTAGTATTGTATAATCACTAGATCTTGGAACCGAATCGGTATTTAGTCAAGCTCATGAACTACCAGTCTAGTTCCACATTTTAGCGTACCGGTTGGTTTACTAAATAAAAAATATGAACAGCGTAAGTAATACAAATTAATGGGCAACTATCAAATACTAAAATGTAACTAATCATACAGGAATTAAAGGCTAAGGTAGAGGCTTGCGAACGCACAGCTGAGGATTTTACCCGAATGTACTACGATACGTTCGACAATCGGCGTCATGTAAGTTTCTGGCAATTGCAAAATATCTCGTAATAAATTTATGCATTTTTACAGCAAATTGACCGCCTTTATATCGACAATGCCGTCTTCAGCTGGAATGGCAATGGCGCTACAGGACGCGAAATGATTGGACGTTATTTTCAGCTATCTGCCTGCATCTACACATCAGCTAAGTACTTTGGATGCACAGCCCATAATAGACTCTGCTGTTGCAAGTAAAACGACACATCTCATACAAACCAGTGGCACTGTTAAATATGGCGATCAGCCAAATCGCCTTTTCCAGCAATCATTGGTGCCTCCGACTGCTACCGTTTGCAGGAGTGAATGCTGTAAAGCTGCCTTACATATTACATAGTACATATTATTATATAGTACATATAAGTTTGTTATTGAAATGTACTATGTATTATATAATAAATAAAACGCAAAGCACTACATTGAAATTAAAAATTAATAGGAATTGAACGATTGGACACGGAACATGCTGCAACAGAGACCAATGGAAATATCTTAATGTTGTTTCCACAGTGTGACGTAATGTTGGTTCTATTTTTAGAACACGCAGACTTGGTTAATTTGAAAAGTTGTTTCCATAGTGTAATAATACTAGTGAGGACAAAAGCGAAAAATAGAGAGCCATAAGAAAATGCGTGCATCTGAGCAAGAGAAAGCATCCCTTTTGCTACTGAAGCGAGAGCGAGAAAGCATAAGGGTAGGTAATAAATATTTTTTATCTGTCTTGCTATATTGTACGCAAGGTAAAATAATTACAGGTAGGGTTCCCCAATTTAAGTGAGAGCCAAAAAATCCGAGAGAGAGACAGACCTCATACACATGATTTAATAATTTGCGTGAAGACCTCATGCATCGTCGCACAGTGGCACGATAGTCGCAAAAGGGTTGCAAAAATCAGAAATTTTTATGTTAGCTTTTCATAAAATCAATACATGTATCTGATTTAGAATTTCCCAAGGATCAAGAATATAAAAATGTTATTCAATTCGGAAGAAAAGATTAGTTGCTACAGCTACATTGTTAACTATAAAAAAAATAAATTTTTGGAATAAAAGTTCATGTTTAAGGTTGTTTTTTGCATCCAATTATTTTCCTTGATTTCTATAAAAAGCTAAATGAAATTTAAGTATAAAAGAGAAAAGTATGACTTTATATCTTTTCTAGTTTTTACAATACTTCCGTTTACTTGTACCACTATATTTGGACCAATATTTCAACTTTGGAAGAAAAAAAATAATATAAACCCAAAAACACCTGCTTTATTCTAAGCTAGAGTTAGTTCTCACTGTTTGGCCGGTGCATTTAGTTCGAGCCAGCTCAACCTCGTCCAACTCGTATCAATCGGCCTTTAGATCGCTGAAGCCACCGATATATAATATTGAATAAACATTGTTAAATTAAATTAAATATCGTTTAATTTTTTATGGCCAACGAAAGAGCTCGTTGGTTGAACAGATACTTACTACATGTAATGTATGTTTGAATGTAATTGTCGAGGTAATTGTTTGGTTTAAATGCATCATGGACTTGTGAATAGTTTGCCATCTTTTGTTTTGTTAATTTTGAGGACACACCTAACTTTCGCCTTTGTCTTGGTGGATGATGCAGCCGGCTTTTAATTGTCGTCACTGATACTGCCACTCACATTGGCAAGACTAGCCACAGTTCCATATCTAGAACTATTGGGAGTGCTAAAACCGCTTATAGCCCCACCACTGCTGTTGGAACTATTGGGACTGCTAAAACCGCTAGTTGGGTTACTACGACCACTGCTGTTGGGTGAGCTACTGTTGCCATTGTCAAGGATCCAGTGCCAGAGACGCTCCTCATGGAAATGTATGACAAGTAGTGGGCATCTAACGTTGGCCACTTTGGCAGGCACATAGTCGGCATGATTACTGCCTTTCCATTCTATAAGAAACATGCTTTGTCCTGATGAATCGTCCAATTCTAGTATTTTGGATCCAAGCCACGATCAAAGCCCTTGAGTTTTTTTTTGTTCGGCGTTTTCATTTGATTTCTTTTTATTGATTTTTAGCGATTCTTCAAAGGCAGCTATCAAATCTGGGCAATCGAGATTTTCAACCGGCTCCCAAGTATACCCTTTCCATTTGAGATAATATTCCGTGCGACCGTTGACAGTGCGTTTGTTTCAACGTGTTCCACTTCCAGTTCAGCCATTATAGTTTACTGCAACGTTGTTCGTAGTTGATTTATATTTGCAAGATGGTTTTTGTAATTTGTTTCCGCACGAAGAAATGTGCACAACACGTGTCAAAAAACAGTTCGTAGTTGCGTGTTTGCATATGTGAGTAAGAATGCCTTGTACTTGTACAGGGCTGCATCTATGGAAATTGTTATCGCCATGCATTTATCGGAACAGCTGCTGAGTTATCGTGCTTTTATAGCATTTCTTATTGTATTTTAATAAGTTATGAAAGATTTTAAAAATATATAAAATGGTCGAATTTGTAAGTGAAACGCAGGAACGGCTTCTTGGGAAAAATCTATACGCTAGATCAAGTCAGGCAAGCTGAAAAAAGTCGAATTAATTATTTTTAAAACGTACTCCTCATGATGAGCGTCTATGGAGTAGCTTTATTCGAGTTAGTAAAAAATCAACGCCGCAAAAAGTGGTTGCCATTTATGAGAACATGTTCTCGGTAGTTGATAGTTACAACTTATATTTGTACGATGAACTTGTACTTCAAACGAAGCAGACGTGTTTTTATTCGGTCCTGTAATAACGCCGCTAAGGTGTTGATTATACTGCTCTCTGGACACTCCAACGCAACCACTATACAAAATATCAAATAAACGCGTTTAATTATATAAAAAATATTAAAACTGCTACTGCGCGCCGCCTTATTGCCGAAACATCGATTTTCGCGCCTCTCCGCTGTTGCTGTTTTGCTGTCGTTGGTTGTCGTGTTACTGCTGTGTGAGCTGTGCTGGATAAACTGTAACGTTATTACTTCTAGCTGTCTCTCTTCGTGATTGTGCTGTGCAGTCTCTTTTCGCTTTCGTGTTTTTGCCAAACAATCAACACAACAACCTTAAAATGCCTAACCTACAACGGTCGCCTCCAAGAACCCCGTGCGATGCTTCCCTCCCCAATGCTAAAAGGAAGATTAATCAACTATCACCTGAAATATCTCTAAATGATATACTTCAAGCGGTACAAAAAATTGAGAAAAATGTCAGCATACAAATATCAGGTCTGGCTTCCAAATCTGATATCGCTGATATGGGCAGCATTGCCCAATAGATTGATATATTAGAGAAAGAAAACACGCTCTTAAAAGAGGAGTTAAAGAAGTTAAGAGAAGAAAGAGATAAAGACCGCGAAGATGTAAATGCCTTAGCTTACAACTATAAAAGCAAGAATATTATTTTCAAGGGGCTTACAAAAAAAAATGCAACTAATGCTGATGTCACTGCTCTTTGCAAAGACAAGCTCCGAATTGCGCAAGTACGCATCCGTGAGACTCGCACTCTCTATGAACGCAAAAACAATGTTGCCGTCGTTGTGGAGTTTGACTCGGATGAAATGGCAAAATCAGTGCTGCAAAATGCAAGGAAACTTGCTGGGTAGAGTTTTTTTGTGGAAAGAGATTTGACTCCTGACCAGAGGCTTAAGAAGAACGTGATGCTTACCCTGAGAAAAGTGTTGTTGTCTTTGGACAAAAGTAAAAAGGTGTTCGTCAGAGGCGATACTATATGCATCGAGGGTAAATGGTTGAAATACAAAGCTAACAACATACTTATGTGCGGGTCAGAAGCTGGCCTAGATCTCTTAAAATCAATATTCGGCGACTCTTTCGTCCCTCAATATATTGAATTTCCTTACTTAACATACACCAGAAAACATTAGAATACGCTGAAAAACACAAAAACGCCTCAAATAACTGAATAATCAACCCGCTATAGATCATAATCCTAATACATGTCGCGTACTGTCTTATAATGTGGCTAACTTAACTAGTAAACTTAAGTTTTCAGAATTTTTCAATTTTCTTAATGATTTCGATGTATTTTTTCTCTTTGAAACTCATGTTCTTACAGAAACCAGGTCAAAGTTCCTTCACCTTTTTAAGAATTATAACTTGCATTGGACTGACGCGTCAAAAAAACACAAAGCTGGCCGAGCCAGTGGTGGTTGCCTTTTTGGCTACAAAAAATGTATGGCTCAATCTTTTAATTTAAAATTTGTTACTAACTTCGGTTATACTTGCCTCTCAGCCTCTTTAAATAATGTTAATTTTCTATTTATCCAACCTTACATTAATTGCTCAAGTTGGAATGACCACTTTTACAAACTTGAAGATTTTCTCCCGAAGTTACATCCATCCTCTTTCTTACTGCTTGGGGACTTAAATTCTCGAATCGGTCTGGAACAATCCTTTGATGAACCCCTTCTACAAGCCTCCCGCAGTTTTCTTCAAACAGGAAATCTAAAGACTTGTTATTGGACCATAAAGGGAAAAAATTATTAAATCTGATCGATGATATCGGGGGCGTGGTCTTAAACGGTAGATCTCCGGGGGATATTGATGGCGATTTAACGTTTTGTGGTGCGGTGGGCACCTCTGTTATTGATTATGGCATTTGCTCTTTTGACCTGCTTCCACTTATTAAAAAACTTTTTATCGGCCTTGAGTCCTTCTCCGATCACTTCCCTGTAACGTTAGAGCTTATCGCCCCCTCTCAACAGCCAGGCACAGCAAATCTATTTCCACCTAAACTGTTATGGCAACCAAAACGCGGTAACGAATATGCCCAGAGACTAAGACTAGCCTGCAACGGTGCGTCTCCTATAGGTACAGTGGAAGAACAAGTTACTGCGCTATCCGAAAAATAGGCTCTTCACGCCCAAAAATGAGTGGTTCGACTGCCAGTGCTTTAATGCTCGCAACAGAATGTTTGCACATCTCAAATGTCTTAGGCAAACCAATTCTGACAGTGCTAAATCCAGTTATATCTCTTGCCGCTCTAACTTTCTTAAGTTGTGTAATCGGAAAAAACTTGACTGGCAAAATGAACAGATTGATCTTCTTAATACAGTTAAGAACAGCAGCGATTGGTGGAAGCTGGCTTCTTCACTCAAGCGCTCTCCGCCTAAAATATTTTCCTCACTAAGCCTGTCTAATTTCCGTGACCATTTCAGACGCCTGTTATTTTGTCGGGATGAGCTCACCATACATTGGACTATGCCGTCTATAATTAACCACTTCCTTGACGCCCCGTTTGAAATGCGTGAATTGTTGTATACACTCAAGAGTGTATTTTACAAGTTCGCACCCGAGAGCTTTTTAAATGAGGTGTTATCAGTCTTTAGCACAATCTTTCTTAAGAAACAAATCCCGCCATCTCTCCGTATAGCGATCATAACACAATGCAACAGTTTTTTGATCCCGGCTTCAAGATAGTTGATCCAGATGTAAAATTTCACGCTAAATTCAAATCTGCTTAGAAATATGTTGAAAGAAGAACGGTTTTTGAGATATCGCCAAATTTTCATTTTTCATGTTTTGAAAAAAGGTTAGTCTACTAAAATACAATTTTCTCTGGTTTTAGTGCACCGATTTTTGTAAACTGGGACGAAAATAAAATCCAATCATAAATGACGAAGTTATAGCACTTCAAAGTTGAATTTTTGAAAAAATGTTGATGATTTTTCAAGTTTTTGCTGACTTTTACTAAGTTTTTTTCGATCTTTCCATAAAATTTGTTTCGGTTACAGACAATTAAATAAAAGGATAATATCTTACAAAAATTTTTTACCTTTGGTCATCAAAATCGGATCAAAAATAAAAGCTACATTCACAATTAAGTAAACATACCTCTTTTTGAGAGTATTACTAATTGTTGTTTTGCATGCTCTCCGACCCGTAACTCTACGCTTTTTGTTAAATAAGTAAGATATGAGTATCTAAACAAAGCAAAATCACATCAGTGAGGAATTTGAGATACAGCCATTTGAAGAATTCCTCTCTGCCATTGATATATAACTAATATATCGAGTTTTTGTTAGTTTTTTCAGTTTAAGAATCACATCTTACCAAGCCAAATAAGAATAAACATTGAGCATTAGGAGTTTTTATTGCAGTTCAAGTTAGGATAAAAAAATTCAAATGATGTAGACTGCTTTTGTTTTTTGTGCAGACTCTGTGTTTCTCGCAACAAAAACCAGCAATAGTCTCCCATCATTGCCTGATCCCACTTGCCTTGGTAGCGAAACTCCATCTGCTTCATTTGCTGATGGAAGCGTTCGCCATGCTCGTCGCTTTCGGCGCCTAGGTTGTCCGGGAAAAAATCCAAATGGGAATATAAAAAGTGAATTTTTAAAGACATATTTACACCTTTAAAAAATAAAAAGAAAAACCAATATTGGTAAATATAAAAACTCGAGAAAAAACAAACTGAAATTATACCAATTTTTTTGTAGTTTTCCAGTAAATCATCAACAATTTATTTGTAGTCCTCACTTCTTTAGAATATGATCTGTCTCAGCATCGTTATAATCCATGTCTGCGTCATCTGAATCTTCACTTTCGTTTTTAAGTTTCACACAAATTGGGTATGGGCTGGCAGATGTGCGCAAAATTGGCTTGAGAAAGACTCCGCCTCAGCATATTTTACAAATCGGTGACGTCCATGCTGATTAACTTTAGTTAAGCAAAAATAGCAGCCAATTTCGTGACACATCGGTTGTCGCCAAGTTGCAGGAACATCAAAAGCCAAAAAGCGACTAACAATTAGGTGCAAAAATTAATCTACGTGTGCAAGTTTTAAAATTTTGGACTCACTTATCTCCAGACATCCACATAGTTAGAATAGTTCTGCAAGAATTGCATACGCTTTTCGGCGTCCACGGTTTGATTGCCGGTTTCTTGCCAAAATATAAAGAAAAAACATTTTGCAAATGCTCCGAAAAAAATTTCCATTAATAAAGCAAAACTTGTTCGGATCATTTTTGCAATGAATGTTCGTTTTGAGCAACTCATGTTGAAGCTTTTCTTTTTAATGAATAAATTGCAGCGGTTCGTAAAGTTTTTGTTTGTTTGTTTCGTGTGGCCAAAAGAAAGAACTTCCCTCATTTCAAAAAGTGTTGCCATTGCTTTGAGCGTGGGCTTTCGCTTTTTTCCCTATCCCTTTTATCGCTTCGCAAAGCTTTCAAGCTGAGAAAATGCGTTAACGTTGGATTAAATTTGCAAATATTTAAAGTAACCGTCCGACTTTTCAAAAATGTCAAATAAAATTTGAATTTGGAGGCAAATTTTGGATAAATAAATTTTGCATATTTGGTGCGACCAATGCAAAACTTTTGACCTTGTGAGAGCAATAGAATTCATGTGCTTTCAGAGTCATAAAAAATAAAATTTGAGTTATTTCACCAAATACTGCAAATGCGGAAGTATTTTTTACCCGATGTTGTTGAACCAGGGCAAAAAATGTTCGTAAAAGATTACGCCATTATGTCAATATCTAAAACCGGAGAAATTTTTATGGTAAGGCTAAATGAAACTTAATAAAAGGCAGCAAAAACCGGAAAAATCATCACAATTTTTACATATATCCGAACTTGCAGTGCCACAACTTCGTCATTTCTGATTGGATTCTTATTAACCGGCATTTTTTGTAAAGATAATTTTATTATCTTTAATCACAGTTTATTAACTTCAGTGGACTAAAACCAGAGAAAATGCCATTTTAGTAGACCTACTTTTTTTCAAAACACCAAAAATGAAAATCTGACCATATCTCAAAAACCATTCTACTTTCCACATATTTCAAAGCAGATTTGAATTCAGCGTAAAATTTTACATTAGAATCAATTGGTAAATGTCCCGGATACAGAAAATTTTGAAATTTTGTGACATTGTGTAATTAATCTTTTCAAAGGGGGAGTCCGGATTTAGTAGCAAATTATGGAGGGTTATCATTGCTTGACTCATCATGTACAATTTTTAATGGGCCGAATAAATGCTTGGATTGATTGCATTAATATCATTAGCGAATTTCAAGCGGGATTTCGTAAAAACTATTCCACCACTGATAACATCTTCAATCTTTCCAGTATAGTGCGCTTAAATTCTAAAAATAATAAGAAGACATTTGCGTTTTTCATTGATTTTTCATGTGCTTTTGACACCATCCCACGGAATATGTTATTTTACAAGCTAGCTTCTTACGGCCTTTCCAGCCACTTTATTGAAATTTTACGTATCTTATATGAAAATACAACGAACCAAATCTGGCACGGAAACGGAAAGTAAACTTGGCGAAGTCTAAAGTGATGGTGTTTAGAGAATGCACTAGGATCGTAAACGAATATAAATATCTGGGGGTTCTTATCAATTACAAACTTTCTTTCAAGACACACTTAAAGAGTAAAATAACTGATTTTAAAAAAGCAATAAACGCGACATGGTTAAAATACATCAATAACCCCCGTATTTGTATTTCCAAAAAATTATAGATCTTCGATACGTGTGCTATTATGTTCTACGGTGCTCAAGTCTGGGGTGTGGACAGGTTTGAAGCAGTAGAGAAACTCCCACGCTTTTTTATTAAGAAACTAATCTTCTTACCACCTAACACTCCCACATATATGATACATCTTGAGACAGGATTACTGCCTCAGTTCTTACACACGCTTCGAGCACACATGCTTTACATCGTGAGATGTTTAAAACTACCCCCACACAGACTCCCTCGTATTTTAGTGGAAGAAACTGTAAGGTTGAATTTAGACTGGGTCATTAAATGGAAAACAATTGCTGAAAGTGTAGATATACGAGAGGTATTCAAAAAGTAAGTTTCCCTGGTCTGGCGTTTCTCTTGTACACCATCTAGCGGCCTCGCACTGAACACAACATCAGTGTTGAGTCTATCGATAAGAGCGGCACTGGTATTGGTGACCGAAAATAGTTTTTTCAGCAGTATAAACACAACAACCATGGAGCTACCATTGCAAAACGTGTCCAATTGTGAATTGGTTGCAGTTATTCGTTTTTTAACTTCAAAAGGACTAAATAGTAACAAAATTCACAGTGAACTAGTGGAAATTTATGGTGAGAATTGTATGAGTGTGCAGCACGTCCAAAAACAGCCACTACGGACAGAGCTATTGAAGCTGTTCAAAAAATTATTGAAGAGGACAGACGGCTGACCATCGATGATATTCTCGAATTGATTCCTCATGATATTGAAATTGGCCGAACTTCAATCTTTTCAATTTTGAAGGATAAGCTTGGTTACAGAAAAGTTTGCGCAAGATGGGTCCCACGCCTGCTTACCGAAAACTATAAACATCAACGAATAGTCGCTGCTCAAAAATTTTTTGAAATGGTTAAGAAAGAAGGCGATAGTCTCTACTCACGCATTGTGACGGGTGATGAAACGTGGTGTCATCATACGAATCCCGAAACAAAGCGTCAAAGCATGGTTTGGAAGAAACCAGAAGAAATTGCTCCAAAAAAAGCAAAAATTCAACGTTCTGCTGGAAAAATCATGGCCACAGTTTTTTGGGACGAGTTATGTGTTTTGTTGGTTGATTTTTTGGAACCTGGTACAACAATCAATGCGGATCGTTACTGCGAAGTTTTAAATAAGCTTAAAAATGCCATCAGACGAAAACGTTCAGGAAAATTATCCAAAAAAATCTTACTCTTTCATGATAATGCACGGCCTCATTCTGCTCAAAAAACGAGAACTTTATTGGAAAAATTCAAATGGGAAATTTTCGATCACCCACCCTACTCTCCGGATCTCGCACCAAGTGGCTTTTTTCTTTTTCCAAAATTGAAAGAAAGCTTAGGTGGGCAGCATTTTGTTTCAAACGAAGAAGTCCAAACATCTGTCAAATTATGGCTCCAAAAACAGGACACGTCTTTTTTTAAAGAAGGTTTGCATAAACTCTATAACAGATACGAAAAATGTATTCAAGTCGAAGGTGACTATGTAGAAAAATAGTTTGTGAGTCAAATAATTAATAAATATTCATTTTGTAACCTAAAAATTGTTTTGTACTTCATTTTAAAATTAGGGAAACTAACTCATGATTTATATTCGTATTTAATACGCTCCGATGTAAATTACTTTAATGATAAATTCACAGCGTATGCCGCAAGTTTAATTTTCCGTGCTAGAGGCGGCCTGCTCAATCTAAATGCACGATCTTTTAAAAATACTCTATCTGTTAGCTGTCCAATATGCAACCTTGGTGAGCCGGAAATCATTTTCCACGTCATTGGCTGCTGTCCAATCTACAGACAATTTCGTATTCAAAATTTTGGTGAGGGCACTTTGGATCTGGCCAGCGTATTTGGAATTTTAAGCGGTAAAAATCACAATGCCTTAGTTAATTATTTAAGTTGTTGTATTAAATACAGAGATTTAATTTTAAGCGATTTCGCATGAAATGTTTAACTAGAAGTCTGTACTTAAGTTTCATTAGCCGACTGTCGACATATAGTCCTAGTTTTAAAAATTAATTTTTTGTTGTAATTTGCTTTTTGTTATTATTTTGAAATAAAGAAAACATTAATTACTACTTACTACTACTTATATTTAATCTGCCTTTACAGTTCCGCGGTGATAAGTCGGAAGTTTGGGTCAACGCCGCTCTATGGCCCTATGAGTACAATCGCATGAACATAACTCGCGTCAGAGACTTACTATTACGTGGCCTACAGCGTCATCCTACATCCGAGTGTCTGCACAAATGCTTTTTCGAGGAGGCTGCTTTTTTGGATTGTACCTCAGATTGACCTCAGTGAAAATAACCTCTCTGAAGTGGATATCGCAATGGAATGCAGGAAAAGTTCGCTCACGAGCCAACTCTACGGCATGCATTGGCTCAGCGTGAATTGCAAGGCTATTGTAATTTTTGAATTCAACGGTCAGTTTATGAGATATAGGTTTATGGTTTCATTTTAGAAATTTATATACATGTAATTTCAATTACAAATCAAAGGCGTACATTAGGGTGTCCCTTATATGACAAAAAATTTCGAAATGCATACCCTCTGTATTTTTAGTAAAAAACGTGTTTTGTCCTAAAATTTCGGTGTATTATAAAATCACTATAAATGCAATGAATTAGTGATTAAAAGTCCACACGTTCATATATACAGATGGTTCATACCACAACAAAATTGCAACCTACGCCATCACCTCTGAAACTGAGGTACTCAAATATGGCAGCCTACCACACTACTCATCAATCTTTTCTGCTGAATCAATAGCCATACTTGAAGCAATAAACTTAATAAAAAATAAAAGTGGCAACTTCATAATATGTTCAGATTCGCTATCAGCAATTGACGCAATTTCCAACATCAACAATAATAATATTTACCCCTACACAATAAGATCCCTGCTAATAAAATCTGCTCCTAAAATTAAAATCATATGGGTACCAGGGCACTCAAATATAATAGGGAACGAGTTAGCCGACAAAACGGCCAAAGCCTGCCTCAACAGACCTTTGATCTTAACCCAAAACTTAAACCCTACTGACATAAACAAATTTCTGAAAACTACACTCTATGAAAAACTGCGAAATAATATAACTAACTGCAACACATGGTACCAAAACTTAAACAGAAACTCACTCCATATACCCAAACATCTGCAAACTATAACCCAAGAGACTATTAATCGGTATGACCAAACCATAATATCAAGACTTCGATTAGGACACACTAGATTCACTCACCAACATTACCTCGACCCCAATATAACCCTATCCTGCCCCAATTGCCATGCAATCAACAATATCAACTTAGATCATATACTAACAACATGCCCTGCAATTGTAAATATTAAACATAAAATTTTCCAAAATAACAATCCTACACACGCACTTGCCAACCCCACCAAAGATAACATAATCAAAATTATAACTTATCTAAGAGAAATTAACATATACCACCTTATATAACATAAGTGCTACTATTAATTAATTAATTAAGTTATTTTTAATATTTAAAAGACAGAACCGAAGGCCTTAGCAGCCAGTGTTCTAATATACCTCAAGTTAGCCTTAGTTTTGTAAACTTTTCTAACTATATTATAAATAAATAAGTGATTAAAAGTAAAAAATTAATTAGATAAACATTAATCTTTAATTAAAAGCATAAAGTCATAACAATTATTCAGGGTATCTTCTTTTTAGAGTAGTTTTTTTACAGTCCGGATACAATTTTCTATGTTCCTGAACACAGCGTAGCAAGAACTGCCTTTGTTCTTCTTCAGCCGTGATAAGTCGGTTAAAATCTTGCATTAATTTAACAGACCTTTCAGCAGTATCATTTACAACTCTCAAATAACTTATTCTTCTTTTAGCTTCTTAAAAAGGAGCATTGTTATTCTAAGAAGATACATCTTCCTTTAGAAAACTGTCGTTGATATGCAGTCGTCATAAATTTTGTTTGCTCTTTTCCGATACGAAATCATCCAGTGTTTTGTCAGCAAAAAATAAGTTAAATAACATGAAATCATCAACAATTTTGAAAATATAACAAAAAAATAAATATCTTACCTTACCAAACAAATTTTTCTTCGTTCAACGGGTCATAGCGTTTGCTTAAATCTGAAGTTTTGTCCCTGTTAAAGTTGGCAATCATTTTATTCTTAGTTTAGTTATCAACTTCATCGTGAAATAGTGACAGAATGACTGTCTCTTCACATAAATACCACAAGTGATGGCTAAACTTGCTTATAGAAGCTTTAGAAATTGTTGCGTCAATTTTTTCGAACTCTTTTAACATCTTCAAAAAGCGCAAATCTTGGTTAAGTGCTTTGGTCGCCACTGTACATTTAAGCCAAGGATTAACATACAACATTACGACAAATAAGCAAACATCTTGAAGGGCCTTTTTGTCCTTCGCAGTCATTCTGCATTGTGAATGAAGTAAACATATTTTTAAAGAATAGATCGCTCTCGCCATCCAGCTTGCCTGATGCATAGCTACGGGGTTCTTAGTTTTAATTTTCCTCTGTGTCTCCTCCCAAAAATATTACGCACAGTTCGACCAATTCGCGGTAGTCATCTCTTACAAAGCCTTTGTCTAATTCTGCCTTATAAATAGTAACAAAGCTTGAAAGTCTGTCTCGGCAACACGTTCTTTTACGAAATTAAGAGATGGTTCAATTTTACTAGAATCAATCTTTTTCCAATTTTCTCTGAGCTTTTTGAATATTGGAATATATGGGCTACTAGTAATTAGCTTAATCTTGGTTTCAAAGACAGCTTTTAGAAACAATTCATAAACATGATGACGACAGGCAAAAAGCAAGAATTCTTTTTCTAAAGTTTGCTCCAAAATAGCACAAGTTCCATTGAAACGGCTCGTATTGGAAGCTGTTGTGTCGCAGCAAATTATTTGTACTTTGTTGAGCTGTTGAGACAGCCTTAGCTTGATGTATTCCAGAATAACTTTCTAGTTTCGGCACTGCAAAAAACTGTTCTCTATCGTCAAATGAAGCATTAATTGTCAAGCGTTTTAAGCTCCGTACATTTAGCCCGGGTAATAGTTTTCCATCCCAATGGACAGTGACTACGTCGGGTACATTGTTTTGGGAGTCAGAATTATTGCTTCTGCCCTTGGTTTTCTAGTTTCAGTACCAATTCGCTGAATCGAGAATTTGTTAATAGAGAAATCATCGCTGCTCAGACCAATCGCTTCTACCACCGCATTAAGAATGTAAACGGAATCTCTAATGCTTAACTAACACCGATCTAGGTGTGGAACTAGTTTAGGTGTTATGAGATTCTTTCTACCTCTTTTCGAGCTTTGTTCATGGCAGGGAACGACCGGCAAGGTGAGTTCAGAATTCAAGATCTGTTCTTGCACCATTTATTTGGTAGCTAGGCAACCGATAAGGGAAATAATTTTTTTATCACTCCGTAACCCCACCGACATGTTTACGCACTAAATACTCTCAAAAATCACGTATGAAATGGCGAATAAAACGTGTAGTTACAAGTCACAGCGCAGTACTTACGCAACTTGTATGGACAGGTTTAAATAGCAAGTCGGCACGGGTTATCGTTTATATATCGAACTAATATTTTGTTCTAGATAATATAGGGTTATTACGAAACTTTTAAGAAGGTATGCGTAAAAAAATATTGAACTTGAAGTTTAAGGGACACCCTTATGTACATATGTAAAGGGTGTTTCATTAAGACCTTTTTTTTCAATAGGGATTTTCGTGTGGATCACGCGTGATCCATAACAACTGTCAAAAGCAAAGTTGTTCAATATTCATTGGCAAATCATCATGCAAAGACTTACACCCGAACAACGTTTACAAATTGTACAATTGTACTTCTGCAAAGAATGTTTTTCGTGCGCTGACATCGACTTATGGTCAACATAATCGACCCACCGAACCCACAATTCGTAACACCATCACCAAATTTGAGACCCAGTATTCATTGTTTGATGATACACGACCAAATCGACCACATCCAGCACGAAGTGAAGAGACTATAGCGGCGGTAGCTGACAGTGTTCCGATGACCGCGAGGAATCGATTCGGCGCCGATCGCAACAATTCGGCATGTCGTATTCAACCACCTGGCGCATTTTACATTTGGATCTCGACTTGAAAGCAGACAAAATTCAACTCAGGCAAGAATTGAAGCCGAATGACCTTCCTGCACGTCGCCGTTTTAGTGAATGGGCTCTTGGTAAGATCGATGAAGATCCGTTGTTTTCGACCAAAATTTTGTTCAGTGATGAGGCCCACTTTTGGCTCCACGGCTTCGTGAATAAGCAAAATTGCCGTATTTGGGGTGAAGATCAACCCGAAGAGGTTCACCAGCTGCCATTACATCCAAGAAAAACAACGGTTTGGTACGGTCTGTGGGCTGGTGGAATCATTGGTCCGTATTTCTTTTTAAAATGAGCAAGGTGTGAACGTTACCATCAATGGCGCACGCTATCGGACCATGTTAACGGACTTTTCGCTGCCTGAAATTGTTGCCCGTGTTCTCGACGACATTTGGTTGCAACAGGATGGCGCTCCGGTCCACATCGCCAATGAAACAAGGGCTCTATTGCGAGGTCAATTTGGTGAGCGATTAATTTCACGTACGGGACCCGTACCTTGGCCGCCAAGATCGTGCGATATCACACCGCTCGACTTTTTTCTTTGGGGTTACGTAAATTCAAAAGTTTACGTGGACAAACCAGCAACGATTGAGGCCTTGGAAGCCAACATTACTCGTGTTATTGGCCAAATACCAGTGGAAATGCTTGAACGAGTCATGGAAAACTGGACCTTCAGGATGGACCCCATCATTCCTTTGAAATTTGCATTTGCCAAATCATTAAAAAAAAAGGTCTTAATGAATCACCCAATACATATGTTATGTAGGTGTAGTAGCTACATATAACTTAACATTTTGCCCAATTAACAGCAAATATAAAGGAAACTATTGATACAAAGTTTATGTAGATTGTATCTGTTCAAATGCTAGAGATTTAAATCTAAAAGATTAAAAATACAAAAAAAAAATAAACTTGTATAATATAGCTTGTCAAAAAAGTAATTTTACAAGGGGGAAAAAATCAAATTTTATATTTGGTCGCAAAAATATATATTTGATGATAATTTTTTAGTAAAACAAAGTATGCAGTATAGTTAGTAACTTAATTCTAAACAATATATTACAATTTTAAATTTTTCTTAAGTTTAAAGAAAGAAATTTAATAGAATAAATACACTGTTAAAATTATATTTTTCATTCACATATTTATAATATAATTTATAATATAATAATATAACAAATATGCAATTTTACAGAAAAAATTAAATTTTTGGTTTTTACTATGATACTTTAATTTTTTTTTTTTTTAACATTTTCAATATCTTGACGAATACGTTTTTAAACTATTTATTACTTTATTTTAAATCACATAATGGTATGCAGTTAATTAAATATAATACTTTGTTAAAATTAATAAAAATATGCAAATTTATTCCTTAATCATAAAAAGATGATTTAGTTTTTCATTATAAAAAATTGTGACCAATATTATTACCACTAAAATTATTTAGGTATCTAATTCATACACTGCTTTTAGTTTAGTTTTTTAAAAAGCAAATGAGCCAATGTTTTACCAGCGGCTTTTTGCTGCGGAGCCGCACGAAGGCGACATAAAATAAAAAAAATAGTTTAAATTGTCATCGAAAATGATTAAAAGTTATAAATTACAAGCTAATTGAAATAGCTATCAAGAAAGAAGTGAAAGTGAAGTTCCCTTCTTTCTTGATCTCTTTTTAAATAAGTTTGTAATTGATAAAAATAACTTTAATCATTTTGTATTGCGATTCAAATGAAAAATGTTTTTTGATAAAATAAATCAATCACACTAAAGTTTTAAAATATTTTATTTCATACTGCGTATTCATAGATACAAATGCATAAAAAGAACATTATCAATAGCATTCTATTTTGTTTTTCTTTAAATCAAGGCATTATATTATTTATTCAGTAAATAAAAAGTTTGAGCTGGGAAAAATACTAATTATCAACTAGGGTAGGGGTTGGTGTAATTTTCGCAGAATATATATTTTTCTAATTGAATTAGATTAATGTTTTTTAAATAACAATTATTAATTTTAACAAAGTATTATATATATGTAATTAACTGCATACAAATATGTGCTTTAAAACTAAAATGAAAAAAAATTATAAAACGTATTCGTTGAGATATTGAAAACGATTAAAAAATAAAGTATCATGGTAAAAACCAAAAAAAGTTTATTTTTTTTTTGTAAAATTGCATATTTGTATGCACTATAAATACGTGAATGAAAAATTGATTTTACATATGTACATATACATACATTAACTATTTTTTACCAAAATATATAACTACAAAATTTTGTATTGATTTGTTGCTGTTAATTGGATAAAATGTTCAGATATATATACCTACCGAGTGCATGTGTATGCATAAGCAAGCAAGTTACCCAAAACTTTTTTTTTTGGAAGTCCTCTATAACACGCCTCTAGATGCTAAATAACGTAACCCAAATGTGCAAAATTTAAAATAAACATTTCTGCTTTGACATAATAAGGCATCTAATCTGAAAATTTTGTCGCTCTAGCTTTTATTATCTCTAGATCTAGGCGTTCATATGCACGGTCAGACGGACATGGCTATACCGACATCTCTAGTCAACCTGATCATGTTTTGGGGGCCTCTGATGTCTCCTTCTGATTCTTATATACATTTTCCGCTAACACATTAGACGGTACAACTTATAAGAAATATTGATTAACTTGGTAATTATAATTCACAACCAGTTTAAGCATGATTATTATTACTTTTTGTTTTATTGTTATTGTTAAATACATTTATTATACCGATTCACATAAAAATTAAAATGTTTTGTCTTGGTTTATAAGCTATTGTTTTTTTATACGTTGAATTACCACAGCTAAACCTTTAAAAATCATGTTTATTCACTAATATTTTGTGTAATGTGCATCCAAGAGACTCTCTTAAACGATATAATGGTTTTTTTTTTTAATTTCTCTTGGTGTATTGTGTCTGTTGCCTATCTAACAAGAAAATTATAAATTGAATGAGTTTATTGGTAGTTTGTCTGCATTCGGATCAAAATTGTGTTGCGTTCCATCTGATGTTGGTGAAAGATTTGCTTGTTCGACGTCATTTGTAAAGTATTGTGCAATTATTGCGTAAGCCACTTTATAAATTTCCACATTCTCATGGCTTTGCAGACGTTCGATTTTGTCAAGTCCGTCGCATTCCTCAATCAAATTGGCTACATCTTGCACATGTGAGTCCGCCACTTTAAGCATGTTATGAATACCGTCAAGCACCACGTTGATAACTTCCGTATCCTGGCACGAGAGAAGATCGCAAAAAGGTGGAATCACACCTTCTTTGATCAATTTGAAAACTTGATCACGATTACCGCATACAGTCAAATTATCTATAGCCCAAGCTGCCTGCTTCTGGGTCTGAAATCCGCCCTTGCTGAGGTTCTCAATAATTTTAGGCAAGAGACCCACATTTATGACAGCCTGCACTTGTGCCTGAGTGCCAGCGGTAATGTTGGAAAGGAACCAATTGGCTTCCCTGCGTATCCATTCCTTTGCATGGGACAATAGCGCCGGGAAGTACGATAGAGCGTCGTAGTTCAGCACCACCTGCGTTTGCTCGTCTGAGCCGCTAACTATATTGCCAACCGCTCGCAAAGCACCTATTTGCACCTTTACCTCATGGTTTCCCAAGAGCGGTATAAGTTTGGGTACAACGCCGCTATCAATGACCATTTGAATCTGATCGTTTCTGCCGGCAGAAAGATAGCTAATAGCCCAGACTGTATCAACCAATATGTTTGTGTCGGTGTGATGGATCAGCACATTAAGTGCAGGTAGGATTTCACGAATATTTGACACAGGTGGCGGTGGATCCTTGTTGCATAAATTACCAATTATCCAAGTGACTTTGCTCAAGAAAAGGATGGGTATGTCCGGTTTTATTAAGGATAGAAGTGGCTGAACAGCGCCCAGCTTGATAACCAAATCGCGCGACTCAGGACCATTACCAATGATGTTGCCCAAAGCCCAGGCAGCTTGTTCACAGACATTCGGATCGGGTGAGGTGAGTAGTTGAAGGAAGAGCGGCACGGCACCGGCGGCGACCACCTGATTGGTTTGGTCGGAAGTGCCCGATGCAATATTGGTCAAAGCCCAGGCTGCCTCAAACTGCAGCATTGTGTGATTATGTTGTTTTAGACATTCAACCAAAATGGGCTACATGTCGCTTTTGATAAAATCATTAATAGGTGGATTCTTATCTGAAGAGAGCAATTTTCGAGCAGTCTGCACTGCGGACAACTGTTGCTCTGGTTTTGACGAGTCAACGGCTGCTAGAGCAAGCTTTTTGAAGTTTATGGAAGACGGAATTTGATCATCTTCATCTGTTTTCGAATCCAAATTGGGCACATTTCGTCGCTTGAAAATGGCTTCATCACGCTTATTTTTGCGCAGCTCAACAGTCACTTCATTGCGCCGGCGACGCATCTCATCTTGGTCTTTGCCTTTGTTTTTGAAATTCTGCAGACGATTTTTCTCTAGCGACGCCATTTTCTGTGTTTAGGTTCCGAATATTTTTTATTTGTCAGACACTTTTTGAAGCATAAGAAAAAGTGCTTGAATTGTTTACAATACTTTTGGAAATGAATATTTTAGAATCTTACAATTTTTGGATTTAAGGGTCGGTTTCGAATTTTATATTTTTTCAGCAATTTATTGGATTTTTTGTTTGCCTGGAACATTGAAATCAAAATGGTAGTTAAAATAGTTCGATCATTTTTGAATGACAATTTGAAATTTTGCCACTTGCTGGGCCTTCTGTTCGCTTTGTAGTTGAATTATAGTTTAAATCCAAATTGGCAGATGTAATAGTTTAAAATTGGCCGTGGGTTAAGGAAAATTTACATTTTTCGAAATTTTGAATTCAACGGTCAGTTCTGTTGTATGAGAGATATCTATAATCGATTTTGTTCGCTTTTTGTCAAATATAAATCAAAATAGTAATATGTTTCTTATATCTTTGGAGCCAAGGTGTGTTTTACAAAGATGGATGGCTAAGAGATAAATAAAAAAATATTTTTATTTTGTGAGATCTGATCCTTTAAGAATATTTGAGATATCAACGCAAAGGTTTTAAAATGTGAAGCATAATAATACAATTTTCAAATGCCTTAAAAAAAATTAAGTTTTCTTTCTTTTATATAAACTTTTTATTTCTTTGTTACAAAAAATTGTTAAATTAGTAAACAATTAAATACGAAAAAGTTTGACAATAAACTGTGTATATACTATAATGATTGAATTAGACAATTTCCATATCGTGAAAGCAGTCAGTTCTGATTTCCGAATCTTGATTTCACTTTACGGACTCGTAAAGAACGAAGCGTAAACCGGAACTAACCCTAAAGATTCCATGTATTAATCTGCCTTACAATTTAGGGAAATTTGAATAAAGATATATCTTATTTTTACTAATTTGGTGTTGAACAATTTTCTACTATGCTTTATTCACGATATTCACAAAAATGCGTATATCTCACGAACCAATACACACAATCACGTCGCAACCTCCGTAAAACCTCCGTATTGACAACCTCTAACACACGCATAAATCATATTTGAAATTCTTCAACGCGCTCATGAGGACACCCGTAACACGTAAAACATTACAATTAGTTAATCTGACAATGTATACAATGCCACAATACAAAAAAAAAAATTGTCGAAAAATTAAAAAAAAAATTTTGGGGGACTCCCTCCTTAGAAATTACTCAAAACTTTTTTTGCTATAAACCTTCTACACACTATAACAAAATATAAAAATTATTATTATATAAAAATTAGGCAAATTCGTCCAGCAGCATTTCATTTTTATATAGATAATAAATTGATATGTTCGTTTTATTCCTATTTCATTTATAATCCATTTATATGCGTATTTGAAAGAAAGGGCCCCACATTATTCTGCCCCGGGCTCCCTTCAGCATCTGTGCGCGCCGGCTATGGCCTGTTCATCAAATAGTACTAACTATTTTTATTTGATCCAAATTATTTTTATCGTTACGCATTCGATATAAATATCGAGCTAACAATTTACCCGATTCAACAACTCTAAACTTATCGTTATCGTAAGCATCTTTGTAGCTCGGCGTTGCTTTCTATGCCAATTGGTTTTGTATGAGTTTGTGTGCACAAGTGAAAATTGCAGATGTTTTAGAACGTGTTTAATAAGCAGTCACTTTTGATTTTTCTTGCATCATGGATTCAATTTTTTTATAAGAGATTGGAGCGCGTTTACCTTCATTTGCAGGACACACTAAGCGTAGACCCGAAATACGCAAATATGGTAAGAAATATTGAATGTGTGTCAAATATATGTAATGTTTTACAAATTTTACAACTTACAGCTAAATGGGTGCTCAAAGCTACCGAAGTCCTACTAATATATCCGAGAATGCTGACAGATATCCTCAGACAGGTGGGCTTTGATATTGACACACGCGTCGCCAGCGCCATTGCTTTAAGTAAGTATGTGGAGCGCAATTGGGATTCCATTGATGTGCCCCAGCGGGAGCGTATTAAGGCAGTGGTACTTTGCGGGTTGCTACAAACTAAAACGCAACTGCAGGAACAGATCATTAATGTGATTGTTAAGATAGGACAACATGACTTTCCATCGAATTGGACAGCTCTGTCCATTGCCTTAAAACAGGAATTCGATGAAGATAATTTATACGCCCAAAATGGTTTACTAAAGTTAGCCCAAAAACTTGTTAAACTTTATCGCACCAAGATCGACTCGCTGGAGGCTAAAACTGTTATGGACATAATAAAGCTAAGTTTGTGGCCAAATTGCATGTAGAAATGGACAAGCTTATGCGCACAACCAAGTACAAATTCGGCGTAATAACACCCTACACAAATCATTGCAGCGCATTACAACGCCAAATACCGACGAACTTAAAAGCTTCGCCTTTTACAGTTGATTCTTATCAAGGCTTACAAAAGGATGTCATAATATTATCCAATGCGCGCACTCGAGGAATAAGATTTTTAAAAAGCTATCGGCGTTTAAATGTTGCCATCAAGCGTCCTCGTCGCTGTCTAATTATTTGCGGAAATTTTACTGAACTTCAGAATGTGGATATGTGGCGGTATTTAATAAATGATGCGCGTGAGTGCAATGTATACAATACTATACAACCACACGCTATAATATATATAAAAATGTAGTAAATAGAATTGGAATAAATTAAATTAAAAA
Source organism: Chymomyza amoena (assembly GCA_037043745.1). Classification (NCBI taxonomy): domain Eukaryota; kingdom Metazoa; phylum Arthropoda; class Insecta; order Diptera; family Drosophilidae; genus Chymomyza; species Chymomyza amoena. The sequence continues at coordinate 141,730 of JBAMAX010004507.1, forward strand.
ATGTGAAATGAATGAGTTATCTTAAGTATAATTAATAATAAGCTATTGGATTTTGTCTGCCTTCATTTGCAGGACACAGTAAGCGAAAGACCATGACTGAAGCGCCATTGGAAAATTTCTTAAAACTAATGACAATCTTAATGTTTTAAAAAAAATACATCTAAATAATGTCAAATAAATTATTCCATTACTTTTTTTTTTTTTTTTTTTGTTGGAGGGGGAAATCTTCAGAAAGACACCCGGGGAGGGTAGTTATCAGTTTGTTTTTTACCTGTATAAAAAATAAAAATATTTTAACACCTTTTTGCATTGATTTAAAAAAAATGGTATATAGCAAAGTGCGCTTTTTTGTGCCCTTTTCTTGAAAAAATATATAGAATATATATTTTAGTATGGTTGGTCTAAAATTTAATTCCAACTGCTTGTGTGGAGTAACAAGCAGTTCCTAATTCGAAACTTTTTTTTATTTATAATATACTTTTCGTTACGTTGGAAGCTTCTATGTAGAATGTCGATAAAACTGATATACTTTTAGCCATATCATTATTTTACTTTCCGAATTTGTAAATTTTTTACTCTCTCATAATTCTGATCAAAATATTTTAATCGTAATTCTTCTTAAAAGAAATTTCAATAATAATTACTTGAGTAGTGTCTGCTTGGTGGTGCTGGGTTTTGGTTCTCTAGCTTTAAAATTCTCAGAGAACTAGATTTTCTTACACAAACCGGAAAGACAAACGGATATCTAGTACAGTAAAAATTGTCATTAAAAGGAGTTTAACAAAATAAAACTCAAAATAAAAAATGGCGAACGTAAAGTCGGGCGCGGACGACTTTGGGATACACTGTATATAGCTTGCATTAAAATCCGGTTCATTGATAAAAAACCAAAAACAGAAGAAGTTTAAGGCAAAAATTATTTGTTTTACCGATCGTTCCTATGGAATCTATATGATATAGTCAACCTATTTCGATCAAATTGAACACAGTGCCTTTATACCTTAAAAAACATCTGAATACCGAATTTACTTCAAATATCTTTGCAAACATACGAAACAACGAATTTGTATAAAAAACTTTTTTTGGACTGATTGGTCCTATGGGAGCTATATGATATAGTCAACCGATTTTGATCAAATTTGGTACAGTGCTTGGAAACTATAAACTTTCGAATACCAAATTTGGTTCCAATATCTTAACGAATAAACGAAACAAATATTTTGTTCAAAAATCGACTTTTTGGAAGATCCGCCCTATGGGAGCTATATGATATAGTCAACCGATTTTGTTCTAATTTGGCACATTGCTTAAGTGGTCTAAAAAATTTCCAAACGCCAAATCTGGTTGCGATATCTTTATTAAAAAACGAAATATAGCGAATTTTGCTTTAAAAAAGTTATTTTGGCCGATCGGTCCTGAAGGAGCTATATGATATAGTCATCCGATTTTGATCATATTTGGTACAGTGATTTGGAACTATAAATAAGTTTTTAATACCAAATTTAGTTACGATATCTTCATGAACAAATGAATTATCCATCTAAAAATTTTTTTTGTCGAGGTCGTCTTAAACACCCATATGGGAGCTATACATATAATTTATCCCCGATATCAAAAAAATAAAATAAACTTGTCTCCTATGGTATAATATGGGATCTAATGCTAAGGTTTGGTTACTCTTGCTCTTACCATCTCTAAGATCTAGGCGTTCAAACGGACGGACGGACAAATGGACTTGGGTATATCGACTTCTCTATTCACCCTGATCATATTTTAGGTAACTTTGGGGTGTCTCTGACATCTCCTTCTATATGTTACACACATTTCTTGCATGGCTTGAACAAACGTACCATACGGTACAGGGTATAAAAATATGTCCAAATAACCCTTTCGGCTTTTTGGACGCTCCTTAAAACATTAAGCAAAACTTATTTCTACCGTACTAACCGGTATCAGAGTTAATAATATGTATTATAATAAAACAAATATTTAAATCTGGTATACCCTCCCTTGACTGTGTGGGTTTAAGATAAGAAATGGCGTTACGACTATTTACCGTGTCTAAGTTTTTGGGTTATATGTTGTTCTTAATATCTTGAATTTATTCCATCGCGCCCTTTATAAAATATAAAAATTAATTTTTCAAAAATTTTTTCATTCTCTGTTTTTTTTTTTACTCACATGCTTATCCCTCCCTTTTTGCGTTCTTGTTTCTTCTCGCGTTTGGCTTTTTTACGCTGGTCCTTTTTTTGTTTCTTTTCTCGTTTTTTGACTTCGTTAATATCCTTATTATTATCTTCTTCGCGTTTAATATTTTCTAATTTGATTTTAAATTCATTTATTTGCTCATCGTTATAATCGTTGTCATCTTTTATTTCGCGGTTTATAAAATCTAATGTTTTTTGAAAATCTTTAAGCTCCTCTTCTGTAAATTTGGTTTTCTTCTGCTTCTCAGGCTCTGCGCAGCTATTATCTTCTGCTTTCATTTCACGTTTTATATGATCTAATGTGGGATCTTTATTCTACTCATATGAAATTTTGCGCTTTTTTTTCTCTTTCTTCTTTTTTGCACTGATATTGTAGTCAGGCAATGCTCATGCTCTTCGCCGCTATTCTCTTCCTTATTTGCAAGTTTCTTCTTCTTCTTGTGCTTTTTATTCTTCCGTTTCTTCTGCTTTGCTTTATCTATGTCTTCCATCTGCTCATCGTTTTGTGTAGAGTCTTCCATCTTATCGTCATATTTGTCTTGCATCTGCTCAACGTTATATATTAAGTCCTCCATCTTATTTTCATATTTATTACTTACGTCTTTTTGGACCTTCGCATATGTCTGATTTTCTTTCTCTTCTTCGACTAATCGTTTGAAATGATTTTCAGGGTCTTCCATTTTCTTTTTGTCCATGCGTGCAAGCATTTTTTTACTGCTGCAAGGGCCGCCGTCTTGATAATTCGGCATAGACGTTAGTGACTTTTGCTGACCCAGCTCCTTCGGAGTTTGCACCAAGTTGGACACTTCCTTGACCACTCTCTCGTTTACGGTCTTGAGCTGCATCTGCCCTTTAGCCTGACTAGTCGGTTTTATAGCCCTGCCGATTTGGCAAGCCACGTTAAATTCCGCTTCTAGCTTTTGAAGCAGCTGCAATGTTACTTCCTTGTTTACGTGGTAAAACCACGGTTTACCCAGCCCCAGTGTTGGTATTACCCAGTTTTTTCTCTTACAAGCCACGTAAATGCAAAAACATGCCAACGTTCTGGGTCGATATTTTACTCATGGTGGTCCAGAGCAAGACGTGGCAACTTGAAGTAAAGGCTATATCAGTGACACATTTTAAATTTTACAATTGTTTGAATATTTATTAGTATTTTTTATTGTTGAATTCACTTTTTATTTGCCTTTTATTTAATTTGCATATATATGGAAAATAAAGGATTAGCATTTTCGCTGAGCTCAACAAAAGTTTAAATGGTATGGTTAATGGTTACCTCAAAGCCCATCGTCTTCAAAAGTATCTCCTCGTCCATGATGAGCTCCTTCCTTTGCTCTTCAACAGTTGGACGGGTAGGTGGTCTGCAGCACTTATTCAAGGCGTTTAGAATACAGCGGATTCCACGCTCCTGCTCCTCGACCTTGGCAGACAGATAGATACATGCCGCAGCCGTGGAATGCCAATCAAACCGCCTGAAGGAGTGCATGGTGTAGAAACGATGCATATACGCAATGCCCGTGTTGATGCACTGCTGGGTCACTCTCAGCAGTTGTCCCATTTCTTGTATAAAAAGCGCAGTGCGTTGTCTCTATGGGATTTCGTCTGCCTTCATTTGCAGGACACACCAAGCGTAGAACCCGAAATAAGCATATATGGTAAGAAATATTGAATGAATCCCAAATATACGAAATCGTCACCAAATGCAGCAAACAAGCAGAAGAACTAAGAAAATTCCTTTAATTCTAGAACGCGCATTTTACGCAGTCAATTTATAATTTTATTCCAAGATGAATTTAAATTATTATGAGCTATTGGATTTCGTCTGCCTTCATTTGCAGGACACGGTAAGCGAAAGACAATGACTGCAAACAAGCAGAAGAACTAAGAAAATTTATAATCTTATTCCAAGATGAATTCTAATTTTTATGAGCTATTGGATTTCGTATATCTTCATTTGCAGGACACAATAAACGAAAGACCATGACTGAAGCTCGGCGTTGCTTTCTATGCCAATTGGTTTTGTATGAGTTTGTGTGCACAGCTCCATTGGAAAATTTCTTAAAACTAATGACAATCTTAATATTTAAAAAAAAAATACATCTAAATAATATCAAATAAATTATTCCATTGCATTGGCTCTGCTCTATTTAGCTCTACTGCTGTTTAAACCAATTGTGAATTATAAGCAGCAACATGTTAAATTTATTCTGTTTTAGTTACACTGCTGTTTTAACCAGTTGTGAATTGTAAGCAGCAACATGTTAAATTCTGTCTTCATGGATAGGCAAAGATGTCAATAATCATTTAAATTTTGATTTATTATTATATAAAAATTAAATAAGAATTCCAGTGCTTAAGGCTGTTGTTTTTAACGATGATAATTGATACTCAAATAATAGAACAGCTCGGCCACAATCTCGATGCGTTTTAGGGTAGAAGATTCTAAATAGTAAGTAGCCAAATAAGGAGCAGAACGATAAAATGTCATAACATTACATTTTGACTTGTTCAGAAAGAGATAGTTGAAATTGCACCAAGATTGCATGTTATCAAAATCATGCTGAAGAAGTAAATACTTGTTATTATCGGAATAGGACAGACAAAGTTTGACATCGTCCGCATACATAAGAACGCGAGAAGATTTTATTACTTGCGGGAGATCATTTAAAAATAAATTAAAAAGAAGAGAGCCAAGATGGCTACCTTGAGGTACCCCAGACGTTACCTTAATTTCTTTAGATTTGCAGCCTTTAAAAGCTACCTTTTGGACTCGATTAGATAAGTAGGACGAAATCCAACTTAAAAGGCATGACGGAAACCCCAGACGAGAGAGTTTTACAATGAGAAGATTATGGTTTACCAAGTCAAATGCTTTACTGAACTCAGTATAAGTGACATCAGTTTGCTTTTTTTCGGTAAAAGCAAGATTAATAAGGGACGAAAGTTCTAAAAGGTTAGTAGAAGTGGACCGGCGTTTTATAAACCTATGTTGGGAATCCGACATTAAAGAACGACAGTAGTGTTGCAATTGCGATGTGACAATCCTTTCAAAAACTTTAGGAATTGATGAAAGCTTGGCAATACCACGGTAGTTCTCAATGTTGGACTTGGAATATTTTTTATGAATAGGGATAATAAAGGATTCATTCCAGATGGCCGGAAGACAAGAATATTTTAATGAAGTGCGGAAAAGGACAGATAATGGCATAGCAAGAGAGTGAGCACAATGCTTTAAAACGCAACAAGGAACGGCATCGGGGCCAGGGGAGAAGGATGAATTAACTGACAGTAGGGATTGCAACACGTCGGTTTCAAGGATCTCTGGATAAGGAATAAGATTAGAATGAGGAAGGTTATAGGGATAGTTAGGGTCACTGTTATTAGGGCTGACAGAATAGGTGGTTTAAAATAAATTGGCAAATAAGTCGGCGATTTCAAAATTTTTAGAAGAGCTTATAATAAATATTAAATAAAGCGATGCAGGAAATAAGGAAGATTTACGCTTTGAGTTAACAAAAGAAAAATCATTTTTTGGGATCACTACAGAAGTTGAGCCGACAACGGGAAAGATAATTATTGTAGCAAATTCTGTTAAAAAGAATGAACTTGCTGCGTATAATAGAAAATTTATAAAAGTCAAAGATCTCCTTATCCAGATTTCTTAAATTTTTTGTAAAAAGAAGACTTACGATTTTTCAAAGAGGACAGAATAGTAATAAGCCAAGGTGACTTTAGAGAAGGAGTCACGACAGAATAAGGAACAAAGAGATCAAATGCAGCGTATAAAACCCGATAGAAGTTGGTAATGGAAAGTTCAAAGTTCTCAGTAGACAACAAAGGCAACCAGTTAATTTCGGACAAAAATTTATTAAGACCGATAAAATTAGACTTACGAAAACAGCGATACCGAGGAGCATGAGCATGAGGCTGATATCGGTAGAGATTATTAAATTTTAAAGCGATTTGTAAGGTTGGATGGTATGGCTCCTCGGGTAAGGAGAGCGGACTTACCCTAGAAATTTCAAAGTCAGAATTTTCATTGACAAAAACGAGGTCAAGCATTCTATTTGAGCAATTACGTTTAAAATTTATTTGGTTCAGAGAAATGTCAATCAGTCCTGTAATAAACTCATGATAATCAGAAGGAAGAAGATAACTAGAATTGACAGAACTAAACCAAGACAATGCAGGCAGATTAAAGTCGCCTTAGACAACAAGTTGGACCTGAATTCCAACATAATCGGCCACCTTACGAATACAGCGAGATGATTCTGATATACACTCAAGTCGGAGCAGGAAGGTATATAGGAACAAGTAAAATAGATAAAAGAATTATTAAAAAACACTTTTACCGCGATGAAAAGAAGTTTGTTGGAACTTGCTAATTATGATTGTTTAATCAGAGTTAGTCTAATGAACAGTTAGTTAATGCACAACAAACCCCTACTCTTATTTTTCAAACTATTTCAGATTCGCCATATTTTATTTTGAATAACTAAAAACAAAATCAAATTTATATAAATAAATTGTATTTTTTTCAAATATGAAACATTGGAATATGCTAAATTAAATTCAACTTTTTTTACTTACAATTTACATATATTTTTTTATTTTTTTTATTTTATTTGCAATCTGTCATATTAGACAATCAGCAAATTTTATAAGTAAACACAAAAAATGGCAGGATTGATTGTGCTCCAGTGAGTCCAATCAATATACAACAAAACTATTTCCTAGAGGTTATTATACATTATTATACAAATCGATCTGGAAGGTCCAGAATATGAAATCTATTTAGACGTCTAACATCCATACTATTGTCTAGCAGGTTAATAGCCAACGAATTTTCATGGTTTGACAGTCTCTCCAAATATCTTAACGAAGATTTGCTTATTTCATCTTTGACGTAAGGAACATTCATGTCTTTGTGAATTTCTTGGTTGCTTACATACCAAGGAGCGCCTGCGATGTTTCTAAGAGTTATCGATTGATATCTTTGCAGGATTTCGATGTTTGAAGTGTTCGCCGTCCCCCAGAGCTGCATGGCATACGTCCAGACTGGCTTGAGAACTGCTTTGTAAAGCCGAATTTTATTCTCCAAACTAAGCTGCGATCGCGGACCTAGAAGCCAATACATTCTTTTGGTTTTAATTTTAAGCTGCATATGCTTTGATTTTATATGCTTATTCCACGTGAGTCGCCGATCCAAATGCACTCCAAGGTATTTGACAGATTCTTCATCCGGTATGGACATACCATTTAACGTCACAAGAGGGCATTTTCCTCGTTTCAATGTGAACGTAGTTTGGACTGATTTTTGCGTGTTTACTAAAATTCTCCATTTTTTCAGCCATGTTTCAATAAGACCGAGTTGCTCTTGTAAATTTTGGGACGCCATTGCCGGAATTGCGCTGTTAGAAATAATTGCTGTGTCATCCGCATAGGTTGCAACTTCAACATTGTCATTTGTAGGAAGGTCCGCAGTAAAAATTGTGTATAGCACTGGCCCAAGTACACTACCTTGAGGAACTCCGGCGTTTATTGAGTACAGTTCCGAGTGCTCATCAGCATATTGGACATAAAATTTTCTACAGCTGAGGTACGACTTAAAGAATAAGAAATACGGTGCAGGAAGCCATTTTTTGATTTTATAAAGTACTCCTGCGTGCCAGACTTTGTCAAATGCTTGCTGGATATCCAAAAATATCGCAGCGCTGTACTGTTTGTTTTCAAATGCATCCACTATCTTTTTAACAATACGATGGCATTGTTCAATTGTGCCATGGCCTCTTCTGAACCCAAACTGATGTTCGGGTATGATGTTGGTGTCCTCTAAAACCACTGACATTCTTCTCAAAATTATTTTTTCAAATACCTTAGCGAATGTCACCAGCAAACTAATGGGACGATATGATGACGCGTGTTGTTCAGGCTTGTTTGGTTTTGGCAGCATAATTAGTTCAGCGCATTTCCATTGAGTTGGGAAGTATTCAAGTCTGAGCATGGCATTATAGATGTACGACAAAAGTCTAATGCATTTTGGTGGCAAGTTTTTAATTGTTGTACCATCAATTTTGTCATATCCAGGTGCTTTCTTAGCATTTATTCTCCAAATTTCAGCTTGCACTTGTGCGATTGTTGTCTGACGGATAGGCATACTCATCTGGCAAGCCGAGTTAAGAAAATTGTCAACCTCTGTCACTGTTTCCTGGTCGAATTCCGAGTTAGGTTGGAACACTGTGTGGAGATGTTGTGCAAATCTTTCCGCAATTTCCTTATCACTTTTACACAATCTACCATTATTGTCAACTATTGCTGTTTTCCTTCTGCTTGGCCAGCCTCATGAATTGCCTTAATGAGGGTTTCAATTGCAGAATCAATTTCATCTCCTGTTTTAAGTGGTACGTCAAGGCGTACTTTGCTTTCAAGAAAGTTTTTAAAATCTCCGATGTTAGATCGCCTTGTGATGATTTTGTATGGCCGATTTTTTAATGTCACAGTTGCACCATAGGTCACTATACTTGGAGAGTGGTCTGAGCTTAGTTCAAAGTTTTCTTCAATGTGGAGTTGATGTTGTGGTACGCCATTGTATACTACAAAGTCTAATAGATCTGGAATTTTTCTAGGATCTGTTGGCCAATATGTAGGTTTTCCGGTGCTTAATGTTGAATAGTTCTTAGCGTTAATGCATTTATAAAGCTCCGTACCTTTAGGATTCGCCAATCTAGATCCCCACCACGGATGTTTAGCGTTGTAGTCACCGCCTGCTAAAAAGTGACTGCCGAGATTTTGAAAGAACAGCTTAAAGTCGTCTTCTTTTAAAGTAGATCTTGGAGGGACATATATTGCGGCTATTGATGTTTCAATATGCATGCATTTAATTTGTATTATAGCAGCTTGAATTGTATTTTGTTGAATACTGTTTAGTTGAGTATATTTTAATGTGTTTTTAATAATTATGGCGGCACCACCTCTAGCTGTGTTAGCTGGTTGATTTGCTACAATAGTTTCATAACCATTTATCTTAAAGAATGATTTATTATTAAAGTGCGTCTCAGATATTAACATTATATCTATAGCATTCGATTTAAGAAAGAGTGTTATTTTATTTAAATGATTGGCAAGCCCATTGGCATTCCATATGGCTATACGTACATCTAATTGCATAATTTGTTGACAAGCATCATTATCATATTTAATAGATTATCTGTATTCTCAGACTGTTTTATTAGGATTTTTTCAATTCTTTCCAAGGCACTACTATCCTTGTTACTTGTTGAATTTCCCAAAACTTAAGCATATGTAGGCTGAGTGTTGTAATTATTTTCGTGATACGCTTGGTTACAGATATTTTGAGGTTGTGGATTTTTGTGAATAAACTCACTTTTTTGACATTGTTTTCTATTTGCGTTTATAGTAGTGGGCGCTTTGTTTCCAATTAGTTGCTGATAGACTCTGCATCCTTTATAACTAGCTGCGTGAGTCTCGAGACAGTTTGCACATTTAGGTGGCAAATCTTTGGCTTTGGGACAGTACATGGTTGCATGATTCATTGAGCACTTTACGCATTTGTATTTTTTGTTGCAAAATGATTTAGTGTGTCCAAATTCTTGGCAGCGATAGCATTGCACAATATCATTTACCTTTCTGGGCGCTTCAATATTAACAATAGCATTACCAATTTACATATATGAAATTGTTTTGTGCCAAATTATGAAAATTTGCATATGACTACGAAAAATAATTAATTTTATATCTTGATTAGATTATTTATTAGCAGCACACCACAAAAGAACATGTTTCGTATCAGCTTTTTGTTGAGCCCGTCATAATACGTCTGCTACTACTGGCGCCATCTAGTGAACAACATAAGCACTCTTACTAAGTGCGGAACACAATGAAATCATCACACAAGCATAAGCTCAATAAAGTTATGTTTGCTATTGCACAAATCTCTGGTGGAGACTTTCCAAATGCACTTCAGACAATGCTCGAGATGGTTAAACAATGGTTTAAAGAGGTTTCCGATGAACCCAGCAGTAGACGTCCAGTGCAACATAATCCTAAGTTCGGTTAGCGGATTGTTGCATACAACCTTTGAAAGGAGAAAGGAGATTGTGACGTCTTGAGAGCTGCACCACGAAAACGGTTCAAGCCAAACATAGCTCGGCAGCATTGTACCAATCCCCTTACTTATCGACTTGTCTCAGGAGCATTTATTTCGAAAAGATTAATCCGTCATAAAATAATTTCGGTTTGAGTCGATTGAACTGAACAAATTATATTGGATTTGTTGTGCCCCGACTCTTCATGTACGACGGAGGCGACCAAGAAATGGAAAAAATCTTCAAGAAATCCAAACGACTTACGACCGAATCAATGATCTTACAATTTAAGATCGGGTAAGAATTGTAGAAATTTCTAAGCTATTCTAATTGTAATCGTAGTCCAATGAAATAAAATATAAGACTAGGGTCTTCCAACTCGTGTCTTTTACACTTTCCGTTAATTCTAAGAATTTTACAATGCTGAAAGTGTTTAAATTTGTATTAGACCTCCGTGAACGTAAATCCGGTCCCTTTTATTTTTAAAACTAAGGCCTGCACTTGGAAAAAAATATCAAGAATTTTGCTTAAAATAAGAACTTACTTAAATTATTATTTTACGTCTAATAGTATGGTATATTAATCTTAAAGACCTACTTAAAATCTTAAATGGAGAATAACTTGAAGAAAAAGTGCTCCCAAAAAGTGCAATCCGAGATCAAAAGAATTTTATACTTAGCTAGGAAAAGTAAAGAATAAAATGAAAGAATTCGAACATAACTTAAGACCTAGCAATATCACTTTACTAATTTTAATTTCTCTCAGTGTACTTTTAGAGACACTCAATTTAGATGAATATCTTGACAGTTGACTTTGTCTTTTCACTTCAAAGCGGTTGAATCATATTTTGGAAAACAAATGATACTTTGACATTACACGTCACTGGGACCCGTTGATACTCCAAAGCCGCATAAAAAGCTGTAGAGGACGTGCCTGATGGGGAGGATATTGTCTGTCGCCTGGTGGCGGAGCTGTTGTCCGCCTGCGTTGGCCTCATTAAAATTGATATTCATTGCATTTGTGCAATTGGGCTAATTGACTTTTAACCAGCACATGGAAACAGAGCGCATGGAATCAGTCACATCCTCATTCATTCAAAACTGTGTTGTGTATCTATATTGATATAAAGATATTAAAAACCAAAGACATTTAAAAGATTTGTAGAGTACCCAAGCACCGCACAAAATTTGACAAGAATCAGTTGATTACGAAGTGTGTTCAAAAAGTATCGCGAATTTTGTGTTTTTTCAAAAATTAATTGTTTATTCATGAATATCTATTTTGTCCCCTTTAAAGTAATCCCCATGAGATATTATACACTTGTGCCAACGGTTTTACCAATCTTCGAAGCACTTCCAAAAAAATTTTTTTTTTTATCTTGTTCAGCCCTCCTTCGAAAACAAAAAAAGGTCACGGGGGCCAGATCTGGGGAATACGGTGGCAAAAGCCAATTTTGTTTTTTTTGGCGTTTCTGGCGGATTGCTTCGCGCATTTTGCGCATAACTTGCAGGTAATGCGTAACCTTAAACCCACGATTCGTCAGCAGTTATGACCCACGGGAGCAAAATTGGGTTGTCGCGGACAGAGTCCAACATCTCATTAGCAATGTTCATGCGATGCTGTTTTTGGTCGAAATTGAGCAATTTTGGTACGAATTTAGCCGAATTTTTAATAAAAATCGAATGGCACGAGCCAATCAATATGTCTAGGTCCTCAGCAACTTCTCTAACGGTGATTCGACGATTGGCCAATAGCATTTTCTTCACTTCATCAATTTTTTCGTCTATTGTTGAAGTGCTCTTCGTCGTTCACATCTTCTCTGCCTTCTGAGAACATTTTGTACCATCGATAAACGTTGCTTCGGTCCAAGATAGCTTCTCCGTATGCCACAGTCAACATTCGGAATGCATCCGCGCACTTAATTTCGTTTCTTTGATGCATTTTTTTTAATAGGTAAAAGTCGAAGATCACAGCAGCTGTCAACAATTAGGTAAACATTCAAAATGGCCAAGCTTGTCGGCATAAGTGAGAGACATGAGTACCAACATAACGCAACAAAAAAATCGAAACTCGAATATACGTAGCCCGCGAAAATTCAGATTTCGGCATACTTTTTGAACACGCCTCGTATATAATTTGAGGTAGCCAAAAAATAATTTGAGGTATTCAAAAATTACTGATAATTTGGAACATTTTCGTCATATTTTTCTTTTCTGTTAGAAAAATATAAGAATGCGTCGCAGGCTGCTGAAAACATTTGTAAAGTTTACGGAGACGATGCTATAACCAGAAAATCAACATCGAAGCTTTCGATCTGACAAGTAATGCTGTGAATCTGGTGTGATTTTAAAGGAATTGTTCATTGAGCTTTGTGAGGAGACAAATCGCCACCTCAGAACACTTAGTTATTTTGCCAATAGGGACACTGCTTGCACTGCTTGGTGAGAGTACTCTCACTAACAGCAACAACTGCTTGGTGAGAGTACTAATACCAACAGCTGCAGCAGTTTGGCGCGCTTAAGCGCAATAGTGTTAGTAAAGAAAGCCACCAACACTAGGGCAAAGATAGCGGCCAGGCTTTTGGCGCGCTTTTTAGGTAGGAGAATGCGTAAGTTGGAGAAAGAATTAGTGTGTATGTGTGAGTGTAGAGTAGGCGATGGGGATAGATTCAAGTAGGATGTACTCTGTCTTTTTAGGGAATTTAGGTAGGTAGATAAGCAGAGTACAGTTTAGGATTTGTTTGTATTAGTTTGGGCGGGAATTCCAGGATTTGGCGGGATCGAGACCCTTTATAAGGCGGATCAATTGCCAAATCTGGAGGATTTCGAGTAGAGAATTGGACGCGACGACTTCGAGTAGAGAGTTTGATCGGAGTGAGAATTGAAAGTGAAGGCCAACATATAGAAAATATTAAAGTGAAGTGCAATAACAGAAGAGATCCAGAAGTGAAATCCGAAAATTAGAGTGGCACTCTAATAATAAATAAATGCAGTGACGAGTAGTGCCGACAAGTTAAAGGCGTACGGGGAAAACCCAATAAAGACACTGAGTAAATTAGTAGCGCACCGGGTGCGACCGCGTCGACAGTAAAACGACTCGCCAATAAAAACTCAGCCTAAGAATAAACTTGCTATCAGGAGAAATCTGGGTAAGCGTCGCCAAGGGCGTAGTTTTAAGCATAAGCACTGCAATTAATATATATAAGATTTGACATAAAGTTTATCATTGTTAACCTGACAAGATATTGTTTGTTATCTAACGTTTTAAATATACATAAGTAAAACATATTTTGTATAAATAGCGAGCGCGTCGGCTCAACGGCGGAAAATATATGTATTAAACTTAAGGCAAAGTGTTTTCTAATTTCAAATACCAAAAGTCTCAACAAATACAAATTTGTTGTGACATTTACCCTGGGCATAGCTGAGCTATCCCAGCCGTTGTTCTGGACAAAACCAGAGGTCGTTACAACTGGCGCCCGAGCAGGGACTTTTGATATTTGAGATATAAAATTTTGCCTTGGTTTTAAAATATATATTTTCAGTGCCTTTTCAAAAAAAAAAATAGCTTAGCACAAAATGGTGGCACGCGCTTGGATAAAATTCCTAAAGCGTGATGAGCTCCTAGCTTATAGCCAGGAATTTGATATTCCAATGGCGGGCACTGTGGAAGAATTGCGCAGTCAATTTTCCCAGTGGGTAAAAGAGCAGTAGGGCCAAGTGCGATGGGCGTTGCGTATGAGCGAGCTGGCCAGAAAACATGGTCGGCGAGGGTCAACAAGCAATTTGGAGGAAAGTGGCTGTAGCGGGCTCGCAGTACAACCGAGTAATGCAGTCCTGGCCAGCAGCACTCCAGCCCAAGTCGACACCAGACCACCACCTTGGGGTACAGGATCTTTTAGACATGACGTAGTGGTCGAAATCCCTGTACCCCGCAATGCGTTTATTGGTTCCAATGGTCTTCGAGACTATTGGTCGGCTGAGACCTATGCGTTAGATATAAATCTTATTCCAAGAGCAATGCCTGAACTTCTGACAGGCATGGCCCTAAAGTGGTATGTGGCAAACAACAACCACTGGACGACATGGGTGGCCTACGTTGAAGATTTTGAGGGCTATTTCCTACCCTGAGGCTATTTCGCAAAGCTGCGGGAGGAAGTTAGCCGAAGGCGGTAAAAGCTGGGTGAGCCCTTCAAAACCTATATGGTCGAATTGCAGACCCTGATGCGTCCTTGTAGATATTCCAAGGAGCAGCAACTGCAGATCATTTATGACCAAAGTGTGCCTGATCTGCGAGCATACGCTCGGTCCGGACCATTTCAAACCCTCGCCAAACTCATGGAGTTGGCGGACGAGTTTGAAGATTTGGAAAAGGACAGGCAGAGGTTGAAGGCGGAGGCACAGCATACACGGCCTAGGGCAATGTATGTGGCACAGGGCGAAATGCCGCCAAACCACGATGCGCCAAATGCACATCAGCGGTTTGGGCAGGCGGCGAATGCGCAAAGGCGGGAATTGCCTACTCCCAGAATAATGGAGAGCAGGCCCCAGCAGTATCAACCACAGGGCAGGATCGAGGAAACGGGCGGCGGCTCTTGTTACAAGGAAACGAGCGAGGGCCGCAGCAACAAATTCCGCCGCGGCGCTAATTGGCAAAGTGGCAGATGGAGGTGGCCGTATAGATGCGGAGGTGGCAATTGCTGGCGAATTATATAAAGCCACAATTGACACCGGTACAACTGGCAGCTTCATCTGCGAGAAATTGGCCAGTGCATTAGGCAAGCCATGCATAGAAATGCACAGGGTACAGTTGGCGGATGGGCGATACAGCGAACTCATGCATCGGCTCGATGTGGAAATCGCCTTTGGACACAGTGTCGCCACAATAGGGCTCCGAGTGATGTCGGGTGTGGTAGACGAACTGGTCCTTGGGTGGAATTTTCTCGGGCAGATGGGCATGAGCATGAGCTGCGCAGGCCAAGTATTAAATATCCCCAACAAGACGCATGGTGAGCGTTTGGCTGAAGAGCAAATCACAGTCATGCGTTTCTTAGGATAGAATTAGCTGAGTTTGAGAAAAGGGCGGGTGTTTCAAACATTGCGGAACATAGCATTGTTATGAAGGACACCCGGCCGATCAAACAGCGGTACTTTCCTAAGAACCCAGCGGTGCAGGCTCTCATCAATGAACAGATTGATGAGCTGTTGGCGCTGGGATGCATTGAGCCTTTGCATAGTCTGCACAGCGCGCCGATAGTCATAGTGCGCAAGAAAAACCGGTAAATGGCGGTTTTGCGTGGACTACAGGCAGCTAAACGCAAAGTCAGTGCCTGATGCGTACCCATTGCCTCGTATTAACCATATCCTGGATCAGCAACGTGATGCAAAATATATCAGTAGCTTGGATTTAAGGAATGGTTACTGGCAAATTCCAATGGGGGAAAAGAGCAGACAATATACTGCGTTTACAGTGCCTGGGAGAGGACTGTTCCATTGGAAGGTTATGCCTTTTGTAATGGCTGTGCCATTGATTTTATTTTTTGTACAAATTTCTCGCAGCTAAAATTTCTATCAAGCTAGAAATTATCGCTCCCGTTTTTTTTCCTCGCAGCTATTATTGCTCATTTGGGACAAAATCTCGCATGCGAAAAAATGAAAAAAATCCTTTTACTCTGCCGATTGTAGCGTGTAGGGTATTTAAACGCCGAAGGTGTAAATCGGACGCTCAAGAGGGCATCTAGGGACGGTGCACCTCTAGCTATGCTCTGACTTAGCTCGCCGGACTGGGGGGGGGTTTCCTAAACGCTGACTCCTGATACACACTGAACATAAATTTTAGGTACACATGGACAAATAATAATACAAAAAGAATAAACTAAATGGAAATAAATTAATATGAATAAACGAAAACGAAAAAATACAATCAAACGGACTTTGCTGCTATGTTATATGGGAACTTTGATGGAATTAGTCCCGTCTTTACCCACCCAACCTATGTCTAATGATAAACGGCTAGGCCGTCTATTTTGACCCTAAAGCAACCTATTGGGTTTTCATGATCCTATAAGCCTAATTCTGTCCTACTCAGAGTGAACACACGGAAAAATTAGAAATTCATATTGGTATTATAATTCATGAAAAATAAATGGGTGTACTTAAAATAATGCTTAAAATATTATACATTGTAAACTTAATTTTAGAGAAATTTTCACATTTTATCCTTTAACAATGATATAAATATTTTTGTTATTGGGCCAGTTGGTTTCGCGAATTTAAATGCATTTATATATATATAAATATTTAGGCCTACAATTGCCTCT
The DNA here is from genome assembly GCA_037043745.1 of Chymomyza amoena. Taxonomy (NCBI): domain Eukaryota; kingdom Metazoa; phylum Arthropoda; class Insecta; order Diptera; family Drosophilidae; genus Chymomyza; species Chymomyza amoena. The sequence continues at coordinate 158,361 of JBAMAX010004507.1, forward strand.
ACAAACAAAAAAAAATAACAAAATACAAAAAACAAAAAACAAAATACTACGACAGGTCGTTATTTGACCAACTACCACTCACTCATACGCCTTACGCCGAATCCCTGAGCTCAACGATTTCGTAGTACGGTGTAACATACCTTCTTGTTGGGAGATTTTTAAATTGGTTAGAATATGATAGGCAAAAAAAATATAAACATAAGTAACCTATATATATATATATATATATGAAAAGTGGCACCATTCAAACATAATTCTTATTACAAAATTTAAACATTATTCAAATTAAATTATTACTACTATAACAAAATACATTTTAAGTCTTTATTTTTACTTTAGCATAATTTTTAAGAGACCAGGTACGTTTACTTAAAGAACATGTAAATTAATAGAAAAGAGCTTGGTCGGTCTGCGTATTAATTTACATGTTATTCGTGCAATCGTACATATAAACAAAAAAAAAAAAATAAAGCTCCGCTCTACAAATTCCAACAGCTGATTTAAGCTTTACATTACATATTGATGCTTTTTACATATGTATATTTATCTGGTTTTGTTTATACTTCCTGGTTTTATTTAGGTTTTTGATCAGATGTTTAATCTAATCAAATGGTGTTGTTGTTCCGTCCGATGCTCCGCTGCTAAGTGCTGTCGCTTTTGTTGTTGTTGGGACTCTTTGTAGTGATTGTTTAAGCACAGCTTAACACAGCACTTGCATTTTGCACGTAATTGTTGTTGTAGTTGTTGCTGGCGCTTAGCGCGCAGCCGCTCTTGGTGCTGTCGCTGTTGCTGTTGGCAGCTTACTGCGCAGCTCTTAGGGCTGTCGTTGTTGTTGTTGGCGCTTAGTGCGCCGCTCTTAATTCTGATACTGTATGGTTGCTCTGCTGCCTTGGTGGTGATGGTCTCGGCTAGGGCCGATTTTTACAGCCCTCCAATTTATTTCCACTAAGAAAATTATTGCTGCGGGGTGATTAATCCGTGCGGCTCTGCCTAAAATTTGGGTATTTTTTTTTTTTATATATAAAATTAAATTTTGCACCGGGCATATTACCTTAATAGGCCCGCAGCAATCAAAAAAAATAATCAAAAAGAAACAATATATTTTATACATATATATATCAAATATATCATATATATATATTGATAGATATATATATATATAAATGAACTTTTCACTGGATTGTAGGTCGTTGACCCCCTTAAAGAACGCTGTTACATATTAAGCGAGCTTTTACGGTTTCTTAAGCTCGCTAAAGCTCGATTATTAGGCCTATTTTGAAAATGCAAAATTAACGAAATTTATGGTTCGTGACTTGGGTGTATGGCCACTACACGATTAGCTTTAGTCTGAGACTAAAAGCTCAATATGTCAGCAGGTGGAGCCCGATCGCCACCACCTTTAGGGCGTGGATTTCAAACAAAACATTTTTTTTTTGTTACAAGACACAAAAAATTAAAGTTAACAAATATTTGTGCCATGTGCAAAAAAAAAAAATATTTTTTTTAATAACTAGAAAAAATTAAATTTCAATAAAACCTGAAATTTATTAAACAAACGAAATCAACGAAAAGACAAATTACAATTATCACCTTTAACATAGTGGAGTCGCAAATATAAAAAAAAAAGAGAAAAATAGAAAATAAAAGAAAAGCTTTCTTAAACAAAATCATAAGTTATTACCTCTGTAATATCACAGCTGTCGAGACAGCTCTAATCAGCAAGCAACAACTAAAGAGCATAAAAGCTTTAAACAAAAAGAAAAAAAACGCATCTGAGGTCATTAACCTCGCTCGAACGGAGTTACTCAGCTTTAGTTAGATGCTCTGCCGTCCCAGCTGGTCTAAAATTTCCGCCAACGAGCTTAAAGCTTAAAAAAATTATAAATGAAGTCCAGAGACAAGTAAATGAAGACCAAAATTATGTATTTTAAAAATAGGAATTTAAATAAATTGCTATAAATTTGAAATTGAAATTATCATGATGTGCTAATAATTTTGAGATTTTCCTGGCTGGTAGCTTATAAGGTGTAGGCAAGGTTTTGTTTAGGGGGTTTTGACTATTTTTGTAGCCAAAACCATGATAGGGAATAGGGTATAGACTACGAGCGGCAACTACCACCTCAGCCCTCGTCGCAACTGGACCAATTAATTAATTCCCCCTACTTTGTTTTTTTTTATTATAAAGCAAGACCCGTGTAATCAATTCAAGAGTGAAACTTTTCTTTTTGTCGACTCTATAAAAATCAAGATATGCTATCTGGAGGCAAAGGTGTAGAAAAACCCCACCCCACGCACCCAAGAGCTAGGGAATTAATGGGTCCCGCCTCGTTACTTCCTTGTCGTCCCGTTGTTTTGTTAAAACAAAAATATGACAAGTAGTTTAAGTTGATACAATTGATAGCACAAAAGCAGGAGCAGGAAAATCGTTGCAGCCGTGATGAGACTTTTATAAAAAAAAACAAACAAGAACTATTAGGCATAGTTTCAAACTATCAATACAAAGATGTCTATAAAAAATGTAAGAAACAATAGTAATAATCATGAATATGTATTTAATAGCAAAATAATAAATGTATTCTATATTTAAATAGCAATACATAATTTTGATTTATTTGATACCAAGAACATTAACAGTTTTCGAATGTTTTTAATGCTTAAACCTTGAAGGGTCTAAGCGTGCAAATTGTAATAAATAAACAACATGTAGAAAAATGTAAAATTTAAATATTTTTTATATTTTAGTCTTCAGCTTAAATTTGTGTTCTAGAGAGGCAGCTTAATCAAAAGATCCTGTGGGTGGCACCGTTTTAATCTTCTCTTTCTTGCTATGGAAGACGGTCTTCTGATTCAGCAGTCGTGCTAACAAGTTTGAATGAAGTCCAAGACGCTCCAAATACTTTTTCACCTGCAATTGGATAACGTCCCCTACTTTAGGCACCCTCAAATCTTTTTCTATTCCTAGTGCGCATGTGCCAGGGAGCACCGCCCCAAATTTCTTAATATATTGCTCTGGCCAACTTTAATTTTATTTATGTTCGATTTCGCTGCGATTCCGCGTACTTCCATATTGGGCTTAAAATAGATTTGTAAATCGAAACTTTATTTAATAAGGAAAGTTTATTTCTGGACGCGAGCAACCAAGCCATTTTCCTCGTATTGTTATGTGCTATACGCACTTAAAATAATATTACTCTAAAGTTTTGAATTTTTGCTAAATCAATGCAAGCTGTGCGCAGATCTGAATGGATTTGATAAATATATTGTATATTTATTAATTTACTTAGCTGAACTCTGCGGGTAAATACATCTTTCGAGTTAACATAATTAAAAGTTATATCAATTAGCACGAAAACAATAAAAAAACTGTTCCTGGCGTTGGATTTTTTACGCTATTATTTGGTTATTACCAACAACTATTCAAGGTGTATACCATTTATATAGATCAGTGCTTTGAGTTACGAGTATTATAAAACCAATTGTAACTTTTTGATTATAGTGCACTTGGACCAAAGTTGCTTTTGCGACACTTTCGAGCCACTTTTCTTGAGGATTTCATTGATTTTGTGCATGAAATCATAACCTAATCGCACCCATTGGATAGGAAGGCTCTTAAGAAAGCAACTTAACCTGTTTGGGAAGGCCTCGGACTTCCCAGACCCAGACCAAGAAACAATTAATATATTGAGCTATGTATAAATCGATACTTTTTTATAAAAGGGCGTTGATCATTAATTGAATCTTGATATTGTCATAAAGTTAATTATTGAATTGATAATATTGATATTGACATTCAAATTTTTATTATAATAGTTAAATGTCCTCTATCTTTAATTGTATATGGGTGCAATTTATACAATGTTGCATACCTTTCCTTCATTTTTTTTATATCATATTAATCATTTGTTGGCCAAGCAGCGTCATCGATTGAGCTCAACGATTACCTAGCCGGAATGAGTAACTATATAAAAGTGTTTTTGAATTTTTCTCGCCAAAACAAATATATATAAAGATTGTTGTACATCTATTTAAATTCATATTTTTTTTTTTTTTTATTTTATTGTTAAATTAGTTCTATCTTCCTACTTAAATAACTTGCGAAACTAAAATGAAATTCCTTAGTATAGTTTCTTTAATATATTTTATAATTATAAATATATTTTCAATAATGTTTTAAATATCAATTCTGTTGTCGACAGTAGAGCATGGCGATATCACGACTAACATGAATTGCACAGGATGGGATGGTATAGAAGGAGAGCCCATTAACATACGAGTCTCCAATCAATAGGAATAATAAACAGCTAATTCCTCACCCATGTTAACCCTTAGATAGCGTGAGCACAGTATTCTCCTTTGTCGGCAGTGTAATATCTTATTTTTAAAGATTTATTAATTAATTTAATTTAGTTTAGCTTAAAATGAATCTAAAAGATTGCACGAATGTGTCTACCTTTTGAGAGATTAAAAAGGACCCTGACAATCCGGCGAGCCATTTAGAGCATAGTTTAAGGCAGTATATATATAGTGCTGTCGTCAGCAGACTTTAAGCCACCCGCTCTCAACATCTAAGAAGAACACAAGATATATTTACTGCCAAATATTGCCAATATAGTGGGACTTCATCAACATCCTAAATTTTACCCATACTCTCATACACTATACTCTACTTTTTGTGTAATAGTTCGCTGCTAAAACATACTACACACCTTTATCTCCGAATTACTGGGCAGAGGCTGTTAACACGGCCAATAATTACATATTAAACAGATGTCCATCCAGCAGCCTATGCCGCGAGACCCCTTTCAAGTTTTGGAATAAACATGTTGCAATCGTTAGACATTTGCGAACCTTTGGGCAAATTGCATACTTCTCAACAAGTGACCAAGAAGTAAGTTTAGTGCAAAGCTTATAGGTTGTTCACAAATCTCTTTGGCAAACATTAACAATTCGTAGAGCAGAGCAACAACATACTATATAACCCGGATTCGGTCTTGAAAATCAGAACGGAAGTCAACCAGAAGATAACTGCCATGATGAGATGTCGTCTGATGAATCAGCTCCTCCGATGGTCGTAGCACGTGGACGGGAAAGTCCCAGAATGCTGCGCACTGGTAAACCAGGTAGACTGAAAATGCTTTACAATGAAGTACTTGTGACGACATGTAAGGCGCAAAGATCTGAAACTGAAATCGAGCCTGAAGTGTTAAAAAAATTAAATTGTATACTCCTTGATAGATATCGATAACTATCTCCCGACTTAACTTCGAAATCGCAGCTCGCTACGTTCAAACATAAGTTTAAAGAAACATTATAATAACTTACTATTATAAAGCACAAACACGATAGACATTATTAAAACCAACAACATGCAACAAGAAAATTTTCATCTTATTCATTTGGAGATTACAACATAAAAAAAAACGATAAATCTTTGTTTGTCATTGTCAATACTTCAAAAGAGTCACATTCCTGCTTTAAAGTAACCTAAATATGTTCGTTTTGTACCATAATCATGGCATCCACATATGGCTACTTGTTGTATGTCCATGAAAACTTTTATCCTCTGTTTTCGAATCACCTGCACCATCATTTCTTGTCTTCCGCTTAGGTACAAAGGTCAAGTAGTCCTTGCGTGTAGCCGCCTCGTATTCCTGCACCAAACAATCAACGATATCACGTGACTCATCTAACTCACTTAGATCATCATTAAAGATATTCTCACGTCGAAACGGATCCAAAAACGCACCTCTCTTTTTGAGTTTATGGTATTGATTTAATGCGTGTTTGAATATTGAACAAATGCTAGTGTTATTAGCTAACATCAGGCCCGAAACGCGATGGTTGCTCTGTAGATAGGGCGATGAGCGCGAAAGCGCTACTTGTATAGAGGTAGGACCCCAGGGTATAAATTGTGCCAACTTACGTTCATGTATGCGCTGTAAAGACTGGTGCACTTGTGTGGGGTCCACTTCTCCTTGTATGATGTTTAATAAAGATATGTAGCAGTGGTGATTGGTTTTGTCTCGAGCAGTGGATACCATCATGTTTTTGGGCTGCAGTAGACGACGCATTACATCCAGCACATTGGTTTTGCCAATATTGGCCCTGTGATTGATACCGTCCGCATCGCTGGTCAAAGGAGTGTAGCCAGTCATTAGAAAATGTAGCCGCGGCGTTGGTACCAGTAGTGCAGTTAATCCAGCAAGATTGTTATTCATGTACGTCGGATAACGCAGCGTGGCGGTGCTCATAGACATTATAGTTGAGACCAAGTTGTTAATTTGCGAAAAACTAGGGTTTCGCATATGCAAGTGGTTACCGGCAATACGATTTAAGGCCGTATTGTCCAGCACAACAACGCTATCCACGGATGTGATCAGACGACGCAGTGCCAACATAGAATTGTAGGGCTGCACTACTACATCGCTGATTTCGTCCTGATTGGGAAAAACGCTGAATGTTTGTATAAGCTTTTTGGGGTAGCGGTCGGCAAGACGTTCCATTATGAAGGAACCCAGGCCTGATCCAGTACCTCCTGCAATAGCATGACAGAACACAAAGCCCTCCAGCGTATCGCTGCCATCCGCTTCATGATCAATTATGTCCAAAATTTCTTCTTGAAATTTTTCAGCGTGGGCGTAGCCTGTAGCCCAGTTGTTGCCAGCACCACCGCCTTGCTTTGATAAATAAACGTTCTCTGGATTATATAGCTTGGAGTAAGCAGATGTCATAATAGTATTGATAACACGTGGCTCCAGGTCCAGCAATACCGCGCGAGGTATGTAATGATCATCATCTGCCTGATAAAAGAATACATCCTTGCAATCCATGCCATCTGTTGCAATATCTTGAATTACGCCACTCGGCGATAAGCCATGTTCTAAGCAAAGCCGTTTCCAAAACTCAAAGCCAATTTGATTGCCGCATTGACCAAGCTGCAGTGTTATTATTTCGCTTGGCATTTTGAGTAGATTGCTTAATTGAGCACAACAAGCGGGTGTAATCGATATGCGCTCACTTTAGGAAGCAATTCACTATTTTAAACTTTATATATTGCCTTTTAGAATATAGTAATTTAACAATATAAATCTGCAATGGCACTCGAATTTGAAAATAAATTAAATTGTTTATGCGAAAAAACTTAAACAAAAATAAATTTGAATTTTATATTTTTCAATGCCTTGCTAGGTTTTCTATGCGTCTGATACTTTGAAATCAAAATGGCAGTAATATTTGTTTTAAACAAAACGCAGAACTACTAAGCGCTTCAAATAATATTTTATTTTTGAAGTGTTGTACAACGAAAAATTAGTTCCTTCTAATAATTGTCTGACGAAAAGCGCACATCCATAATTTTGTCAAGTTGTTTATAGACAGCTGCTGTTTTTTATATCCACAAAAGTATTAGTAGTTCTTTCACTTTTTCAATGTAAATGGAGAACATGATGCAAAGAATTTCACAAGGTGCCGAAAACAAGCGGACCGGGCTCACATTTTGTACGGAAGTTAAGCGAAATAGTGGCCCAACTTTGATCTATCTTCACACAAACGTAAATACTTACTTTACTTAAATTAAAGTCACATAATTTTCGCTGTGATATTTTAAAAATTAAAAAAGTTTTTCTTCACTTACGGGCACTTTTATTGAAATCTTCTATGCCGTTGATATACTATCTGAATTTTGTGCCGATTTTGATATGAAAGAATAACTTTAAGCCGTACGTGTCGAATGTGGCATGATCTTCCGTGGCATATTGGTATATGTGCGTGTACGCCGGGCTATGATTATTTCGGGCACCTTCTAGTATCTTTTCTGACTGATACCAAGTTGCCATATGCACATATGTCTGATGAGATAAGCCCAAGATGTCTTATGATGTTATAGTCGCCAGCGTCTGCTTGATGGGTTACATACCATTATAAGACAAATTATGAATCTATTGCTCCACAAAAGTGAGGGGCTTTTAGGGTTTTAATTGTTCCTTAGTATTGTAGCTGCTAATGTTATAAAATGTGATTTATGTGCATTAAAACAGTGATGCTTTGATGCTTGGATTATAGCGTAACGACCTAAAAGTAAAATTGATATTTGCTGAAACTTTCGATATTTTAAACAAACACAATTTACCGCCCTTTTGCGGTCTATTATCACAGTACACTTAAGTCGAGCCCTCACGCTCTCTCTTTTACACAAAATAATATTTTTAGCAAATAAAATTTTGGGAAAAAAAAGTTACACTTAAAGCTAACAATTTATAAGTTCTTCGCCCTTTTACGGCGATACGCTCACCCAGATATAAATCCTGGAAGCAGAAATACTTGGCGTGGCACGTTCGCGGAACGCACAAAACTCCGGCGCGGTCGCACCCGGTGCGCTACTAATTAAATATATCCTTATATCCGTCCTTCGCGACTGTTCTATCTCTTGTTACTAAAACTCTCTCAGACAGTTTCGATTTGGCTGATTAATTCTAAACGGCGCTGTGCTTATCTACATAATTATTCTAATAGGAAAGCAAGAGACCGCCGTGCCTAACACTATCCCTATCCCCTTCTTCACACATACAATTATACACTAATACCATTTACCTGCACACTAATACAAAACAATAATTATTTAATTATTGCGCCATTATAAAGCTGCTATACTTTAACTAGTGTTGGTGAGAGCGAGCACGCTTTCACCGCTACTCTCACTAAGCAGTCCAAGCAGTTTAGTTATTGCCCTATTGACAAATTAGGCGGCAAAATGCCTCCTCACAATAGGATAGCATTTTATATAAAAACATACTATTTAGCAATAAAATGAATTTGTTTTATGAATAAACTATTAATTTCTTTCTTATGTATTTGTGTTTTTGAATAATGTTGTCAGTTTGTTGTAGATTCTTTTACATCGATAAGTTTTCCTCTATTTGTTTCGCTAAATTGATTATCGATTTTAGTATTGTATAATCACTAGTTCTTGGAACCAAATCGGGATTCAGTCAAGCTCATGAACTACCAGTCTAGTTCCACATTTTAGCGTACCGGTTGGTTTACTAAATGAAAAGTATGAACAGCGTAAGTAATACAAATTAATGGGCAACTATCAAATACTAAAATGTAACTAATCATACAGGAATTAAAGGCTAAGGTAGAGGCTTGCGAACGCACAGCTGAGGATTTTACCCGAATGTACTACGATACGTTCGACAATCGGCGTCATGTAAGTTTCTGGCAATTGCAAAATATCTCGTAATAAATTTATGCATTTTTACAGCAAATTGACCGCCTTTATATCGACAATGCCGTCTTCAGCTGGAATGGCAATGGCGCTACAGGACGCGAAATGATTGGACGTTATTTTCAGCTATCTGCCTGCATCTACACATCAGCTAAGTACTTTGGATGCACAGCCCATAATAGACTCTGCTGTTGCAAGTCAAACGACGCACCTCATACAAACCAGTGGCACTGTTGAATATGGCGATCAGCCAAACCGCCTTTTCCAGCAATCATTGGTAATAACCGCTGAAGGTGACAACGGGAAAAGTGCCTCCGACTGCTACCGTTTGCAGGAGTGAATGCTGTAAAGCTGTCTTACATATTACATAGTACATATTATTATATAGTACATATAAGTTTGTTATTGAAATGTACTATGTATTATATAATAAATAAAACGCAAGGCACTACATTGAAATTAAAAATTAATAGGAATTGAACGATTGGACACGGAACATGCTGCAACAGAGACCAATGAGAATATCTTAATGTTGCTCTGCCACAGTGTGACGTAATGTTGGTTCTCTTTTTAGAACACGCAGACTTCGTTAATTTGCAAAGTTGTTTCCATAGTGTAATAATACAAGTGAGGACAAAAGCGAAAAATAGAGAGCCATAAGAAAATGCGTGCATCTGAGCAAGAGAAAGCATCCCTTTTGCTACTGAAGCGAGAGCGAGAAAGCATAAGGGTGGGTGAAAATAATTTTTTATCTGTCTTGCTATGCATATTGTACGCATGGTAAAATAATTACAGGTAGAGTAATGCTGGAGGCGGGTTCCCCCATTTAAGTGAGAGCCAGAAAATCCGAGAGAGAGACAGACCTCATACACATTAAAATAATTTGCGTGAAGACCTCATGCATCGTCGCACAGTGGCACGATAGTCGCAAAAGGGTTGCAAAAATCAGAAATTTTGATGTTAGCTTTTCATAAAATCAATACATGTATCTGATTTAGAATTTCCCAAGGATCAAGAATATAAAAATGTTATTCAATTCGGAAGAAAAGTTTAGTTGCTACAGCTACATTGTTATAAAAAAAATAAATTTTTGGAATAAAAGTTCATGTTTAAGGTTGTTTTTTGCATTCAATTATTTTCCTTGATTTCTATAAAAAGGTAAATGAAATTTAAGTATAATAGAGAAAAGTATGACTTTATATATTTTCTAGTTTTTACAATACTTCCGTTTACCTTTAACACTATATTTGGACCAATATTTCAACTTTGGAAGAAAAAAAATAATATAAACCCAAAAACACCTTTTTTATTCCAATATAAATGCTTGGCTTTTAATGCTTTATTCTTTGCTAGAGTTAGTTCTCACTATTTGGCCGGTGCATTAAGTTCGAGCCAGCTCAACCTCGTCCAACTCGTATCAATCGGCCTTTAGATCGCTGAAGCCACCGATATATAATATTGAATAAACATTGTTAAATTAAATTAAATATCGTTTAATTTTTTATGGCCAACGAAAGAGCTCGTCGGTTGAACAGATACTTACTATATGTAATGTATGTTTGAATGTAATTGTCGAGGTAATTGTTCTGTTTAAATGCATCATGGACTTGTGAATAGTTTGCCATCTTTTGTTTTGTTAATTTTGAGGACACACCTAACTTAAGAGTAGACATTAAACAGTTTCGCCTTTGTCTTGGTGGATGATGCAGCCGGCTTTTAATTGTCGTCACTGATACTGCCACTCACAATGGCAAGACTAGCCACAGTTCCATATCCAGAACTATTGGGAGTGCTAAAACCGCTTATAGCCCCACCACTGCTGTTAGAACTATTGGTACTGCT
>JBAMAX010004508.1:0-225281 GCA_037043745.1 Chymomyza amoena
GCTAAGTGCACTAATACAGAACGCCCAACGAGTAGGCCTTAAAATTAACTTCTCCAAAACCAAACTAATGCGCATACAAACCGGCATCAGTACGCCTCTAACAATACAGCACAATCGGGAAAGTTTAAGAATAGAGGATGTGGAACAATTTTGTTATCTTGGCAGTATGATTACGAAGGATAGCGGAGCTGAAGCAGACATCAACAGCAGAATCAACAAAGCACGCCACGCGTTCGACAAACTTAGCAAAATATGGCGGGCACGCAGTATTTCACGCCGCACAAAACTTAGAATTTTCAATACAAGCGTAACAACGGTTCTTTTATACGGGTGAAAAACCTGGAAAGTTACAAACACCACCACAAACAAATTACGCGTCTTCGTAAACCGCTGCCTAAGGAGAATTTGTGGCATATACTGGCCGAACGTCATCAGCAACGAAGACCTACTTACTTTGGCCGAAAGCAAGCCAATGCAACTTGAAATAAAAGATAGAAAATGGCGTTGGATCGGTCACACCCTACGGAAAGAACAAAATAATATAATAAAGATGGCGCTAGAGTGGCATCCGCAAGGTTCTAGAAGAAGAGGAGGGTCTAAAATGACATGAGAAAGAACAGTGCGGAGTGAGTCACAACGATCGTGGCAACAACTGAAAACACTTGCTCGCAACCGAAATCGATGGAAGGAGTTTGTTTCCGCCCTATGCTCTGTATAAGAGCGACAACTACAATTATATTATTCTTGTCAAGGAAATAATAATAGTAGTATTTTGGTTCAAATACGAAACCATTAAATCAACCATTAGTTGCACAGGAATAAGAAATTAAAGTGTGATGTCACAAAAGTCTTAATAATTTTTTGTTGCTTATCATATATATTATTATCTATACTTATACTATTATCTATACTATATCGTGCGCGGACGACTTTGGGATACCCTGTACCACTAGTTAGCAATAAAAATATATTGCTTAAGATCACCAAAAGATATTTGATTGCAAAATTAGGTCACGATACCTTCGTAAACAACCAAAAACAGATGGCATTTGAAGTACTCTAAAAAATTTGGTTCCAATATCTTCAGAAACAAACCAAACACAACGAGCTTTGTTCAAAAAACGTTTTTATATGATAAGTCAACCGATTCTGATCCTATTTGGTACAGTACTTGGATACTCTAAAAAACTTCTGAATACCAAATTTGGTTCCAATATCTTCAAAAACAAGCAAAATACTGCGAATTTTGTATCAAAATAATTTTTTGGCCGATCGGCCATATGAGATATGATATGATAAACAAACAAATTAACTATCTAAAACTTTTGGTTTTTTTCGATATCGTTTGAAACACCCCTATGAGAGCTATATAATCTAACCCCAATATCAAAAAAGTAAAACAAACTTGTCTCCTATAGAATTATAAGGGATCTAGGTTTCTTCCCATCTCTGAGATCTAGGCTCTCATATGGACAAACGGACAGACAGACGGACATGGGTATATCGACTTCGGTAGTCACCCTTAGGTAGCTTTGGAGGGTCTCCGACGACGCCTTCTATATGTTACATACATTTTCGGCTTGCAAAAACTTAATATACCATTTGTACAATACGGTACAGGGTATAAAAATCTATAACTCAACGAAAGAAATACGAACTTTTAAGTTTTTTTACCGCTTTTATCATAAAAGCTAGTTTTACAATGGAACGCAAAGCAGAGCCACATGACAAAACTCATTAAAATCTGCACGTTCGACTGGCGTAACTTGCAAATAGTAATGATATAAGTAAGTGACACACCCAATCCAAACTTTTAGGTGAAATTGCTCTGCTTTATGTCCCACATTAAAATAAAACTCCCTTATATTTTCGATTTAATGACAACAATGCAAAAAAAATGTTATGTCCTATAGTACCTCGGGCTTTGCGAAAGCTCTTTTTGAAAAAAACGATGCCTTTAAAAAACGCGTTACGTTCGGTGCTGAAACCTGCTATTCAAAGTGTAACTTGTAAAAGCTTTTCGAGGTTGTGAAACAAACTGACTCACTGCACTACAAGTTAAGCGCACATTGGCGCCATCTATTGCAGCTTTGTACCTTATTGCCATATGGCAACATCGTCTTGAACATAGTGGCAATTTTAAGACCTGCCCACTGACGTTCAGTAAATTAAGTTGGCAGACTAAAATTTTAATACAGCAATCCGCTTCATAAACTAAAGTATTAGATTATTTACTCTAAAACAGCGCCGCAAATACAATAAGGATAATTAAAATGGCAACCATATCAGGACGTGCACTACACTTTGTGCTCAAGATAGGAGATCGCAAAAAGAACGCAACTTTCTTTCGAAGCATACTCGGAATGCAAGTAAGTCAAACTTTTGCACTTGGAAATGCCGGAACTTCATAGAAACACTTTAATTATCTCGCGCCAGACGCCATAACCATAAATACATAGTTCATACATACATATGCATGTATTATCTAAGCTACGTGGCTGCAGGTAGTGCCAGTCACCAACTACAGCCAATTAGCAACTAGTAGATCTTAGATAAAAGCAAAAATTTAATTACTTTTCTACAATTCTAACTTGATTCAAACAGGTTCTCCGTCACGAGGAGTTCAAGCAAGGCTGCGAGGCAACGTGCAATGGGTGAGTGCAATGCTTTGCTACTTATTGATTGCTGACTGTTTTGCTTTGTTATTGTCAGACCCTACGATAATCGCTGGAGCAAGACCATGATTGGATATGGTCCAGAGTCGACGAACTTTGTTATTGAGCTGACTTATAACTATGGCGTGAAGAGCTATAAACTAGGTAGGCACAGCCTTAATTAAACCCAAACATATTACGAAAACAACTAATAAACCCAACACATTCACACAGGCAACGACTTGGGTGGCATAACCATAAAGAATAGCCAGATTTTAGAACGCGCCAAAGAAGCTCAATATCCCATTGAAAAGGATGGCGCTGATTTTGTGCTCGTCTCACCCGATGGCTACAAGTTTCGTATTATTGATCAGCCCAATGATGGGAAAGTCGATCCGGTAGAGGAAGTAACTCTGCACGTTTCAGATATTGAAAAGTCACGAAAATACTGGCAGGATCTACTAAAAATGAAATTGCTTGATAAAAGCAACGACTCGCTGCGGCTTTCCTATGGCGATAAACAGGTTGCATTGCGTCTCCTAAAAGCACAATCCATTGACAGAGCCGATGCTTTTGGACGCATTGCCTTTGCGGTGCCTGCTGCCACGCAGCAGCCTCTATATGATGCAGTTCAAGATGCTGGCAGCACTGTGCTAACACCTTTGATAAAGCTGGATACGCCGGACAAGGCCACTGTTTCGGTGCTAATACTAGCCGATCCGGATGGACATGAAATATGCTTTGTAGATGAGGAAGGTTTTGGTGAGCTCTCCCAAGTTGAATCCGATGGCAATGAGCGTCTGGACAAGTTTATTGGCAAGGACCCTTTCCAGGATAAGGCCTAAACTCAAACTTGGTTAGTGCCTAACGCATGCAATGATTTTACAAACATTTTTTTTTTAGCTCCTAAATATGATGTACATATGTACTGTAAATAGTATATATAATGTTTTTAAACGCAATATATTTTAATGAATGCAAAGCAAGAGCTCTAACTTAGTACATATTTAAAAGTAAAATGTTGTGGTTAAATTTTAGTTTCCTCATTAACTGCACCTAAAGTAATTCTTTTGGTTAGTTTGCAAATATTTGGTCAATTTCTGAATTCTTTCACAATGCCTTTGCCCATAGAACAAAGATCAGCTCATAATGCCGCTAAGAGCTCAGTATCTTGCCGGACATGCACAGCATCCCTGTTAGTGCTGGGCGTAAGCAATTTGCCGGCGGTTTAGAAATCATGTGTGCCTAACGAGAGTAAAGGATATCTTAAACAGTGTTAATACTAAAGACTTGTCCTTGGAGCTCTGGAAGTATAATAATATATAAACAGCATATGGTGGTAAGTTATCATAGTTATGGGTTTATTACAAAGAGTCTGCTGCATAGTTTCTGGAGAATATCATAGGAAGTACAAGCACACAAGTAAGTAAGTACCTACACTAAATTGAAACTAAGCACATTTAACGAAAACTCTTTCATTTGCAGATCATTTGGAAAATTGTTGTGAATTGAAGGAACCCAGCTTACGTTTTTATCCGAGGGACTCGGTGTCCCAATATATTTATGATCTGAGAAGCAGTGCTCTTTCAAGACTTCCCAGTTACTGACTTAATCATATAGAAAATTAGATAATAAGCTTAGGTCAAAGACATTTTCCCTGTACCTGATAATGAACGTAGGATCATTTCCCAGATTACAGACTAAAAAAATTTGTAGAGAGAAGATATTCAAAGAGTAACTCACCTCTCTCATTCATATTAGACCTCCCGCAATGGCCCATGGTGAGCGTTCGCATCACATCCAACCAGTAACCCAGTGCCACTGTCCTTTATTAGTGACCCGGAAGAGAGTCCATGATATAGTGAGCCAGGTATGCCGACACTATACGGATCGGTTTGTTTTAGAGTTCCAGACATACCGATGTATGTATGTTAGTGTCACCATCACTGTAATTATAAAGCAAAAATACAATAAGGTGCTTTTTTGCCAGTATGCAGGTGAGGGTTTTACTCTCGTGTGCTGAGACCGGATACCCTATTGGATATAATCCAGTGTTCCTGTATAAGAACCAGTTCAACGTCGCCCTCGTCCAGGCGAAGCATTGATGGATGTTTATCTTTTAGACTCTTACCGAAATTTTGCGCTAAGACCCCCACCAAAGACGCATCGGACATCTCCGATTCGCAGTCCTCGAGTTCGGGATCTTTACCGACTCTTCTATCTCTGAGGCCAGTGCCTCCATAGAACCCGGGCACTCTGTCTGCTTGGTATCCGATTTGTAGAATCTGCACCGAACTAAGACGTCTATCGGAGCCGGCGACTTCTTTTTTTTTATCTATTATTTGTTATTTATTATCTACTGCCGAGAAAATTTTATTTTATTAAGAGATACGAAAACGTAAAGTCTGACAACTCGTTTCTTAATTTCATGAAATATACGTATAATCTTGATTGCGTATTAAACGTTTCTAAGTCAACTACGTTAAAAGAAACAACCATCGACTTGACTTTCGCAAGACACATTACAGCAGAAACACTTCCTTTCATTTCCTATTTCACCTATCATCGTCCTATCCTCAACAAAATCACTCAAATAGGAATTAGTTAAGTTTTAGTTTACATGTACAATGTTTTAGTAAACAAAATATATTTCTATAGTTAAAATTTGTGCAATTCTTATTTTCATTCAATTCCTTGTTCCTATTGTGCAATTTAATAATATTCATATCAATAAATATTCTACCGACAAAAAGACGTAAAATCTTCGCCCATAAAACCGACTTTACAGGCAACAGTTTTTTTTTATGAACAACATTAAATTAAAAATTTAAAAAACCCCCGACACAAGAACTTAAGTAATTTTCATTTAAAAAGTAAAAAATAATAAAAGAAACTTAATGTTAAAGTACCTAAGAATCTATTAATAATTCTAAAAAAATACGTCGCGTTGGGGGACACGCGAGGGCAGACGTCGTCATTCTATGAAAGTGTTTGAAGTATTTTCTTAATTTTGTTTTTAAGTTAATCTTTGTTGCTTAATTAGACTACTTGTATTTAAATTGTTAGTTTAGTGGTGTAAACAGGTGTGACACTTGTGGACTTTTGGCAGCTGAATTCGAAGTCCAAAAAAGACCGATCCAATGGTTTTTAAATGGGTAGGTGAAGGAGTTTTTTGAACTTGGGATTCGGGTGCTCAAAATCCATAAGGGATGCCTCGGTCACCTGTTAAATTTACACCACTTTTCTTTTGTATAACCTTTTGGATTGTGATTTATTATTTCTTTGCTTATTTTTTTTATAAAATGTTATTCATTTTAAAATGTTTATTACGACAATATAGTTATCTCTTCGTTTGCTTGTTAATTTAATTTTATTATTTGAAAATACTTATATAACCACTCTGAATTAGTTTAAGCATTCAAAAAATATCCGTCACATGAACTTCGATGTATCGAAACGTCTATGTATTGAAGTCAAAAATTATAGAAAATATCGATGTTGGCCACGTGTAGCAACAAATAGCCCATTCCAAATGATATTAGTTCTTTTGAGGAAACCAATAATAATTCGTCAACCGTGTTAACTATTTTGTAGCGTGAGCATAGTATTCTCCTATGTCGGGAGTGAAATATCTGATTTATATAGATTTATTAATAAACTTCATTTTATTTCAGTACTCTTCGTTGGGTACACCCAAAACATTGTACGTATGTGTCTACCTTTTTTGGAGATTAGAAAGGACCCCGGCAATCCGGCGAGCATAGCTAGAGGTGCACGCCTCGAAATCTCTGGTACAATAGAAGGATTATGAGTCTATTTTATTATATAATATTAAAAGTAAAAATTATATATTATATAATTATATTATATAGCTCAATGTAAGTAGCTTCAATATTCATACAAAAACATCTTTAAACAGAACTTTTACTTTTATTTATCACCTTAGCTCTGCCAACGCATAAGTAACATAGTGCGAATGGAACAAAATCAATAGAAATTCTTCTGCGCTAAACGTTTAAGAAGAAATAGAGAAAGAGTTAAACTCTAACTGTCCCATAATAGTTCAGTAAAAAGGGTTTGACCAGAAAAAATTACATGCTGGAAATTTTCTTGCTCAATGTATAAAGGACCATCCTAGAAGTCTAAAGCCAAAAATTTTCCCCCGTGAGAATGTATACCAAGAAGTACGTATTTCAGGCGGTAGAGGTCGCCAAAATTAACTCAAACGTAGTGTTTTCTATTTTTAATTACTATATTTTGAATCATGTAATTATCTGAAGTACTTCTCAAGTTAGAACGCTTTAAAGTCTTCCCAGTAAACGCTGCGCTAGGACCAGTACGTCAGCGCCACCTGCCGATCTACATAATTATAGATTGGCGCTGCGCTTGCTTGTATTATTACACCCTGGCCACGGCATTGCGGGCTGGAGCGTGTTAATTTTGTGATCTAATCAGGACAGTCAAAATTACCAACCAAGGAGAAATAATCAAACTAATCAGATCAGTCAAAATTCCTAACTGCGCAGTGAGAGCCCAATTAGTTAAAGATCACTGACGTGCAGAATCAAAAATATAATAATCGAAGAGTCGAAACCAAAGAGCTTTCCATACGATCCGCCAACAAAACCAAGTCAGAGAGCTACCAGGAGAATATCTGGGTGGGCGTATCGTCAAGGGCGTAATTTGAAGCCTTTCTACATATACGCAAAATTCATATAATATACCATATATTGAAATTGACATATTGTTAAATTTAAGTATAACAAAACAAAAACAGCGAGCGTGTCGGCTCAACTTAAGTGTGGTGAGAAAAATCTCAGCATCAAAGTATTACTTCAACTCAATTTTTAAATTTTTTTTATTTATATGTTTTGGATTTTCTGCTAGATGCAGCAGAAAAAAATTATTATTAGAACACAAGTTCACAAGACATTTCGCAAGAAAACTAATTTTCGGCAACATCTATAAAGAATTTTATTCTTTATCGTCCTTATCCGCGAATTTCATATTGACCAGGAGGAGTTGATTGAAGTTATCTGTTAGTTTCTTCATCGCGTCCTGATCAAGTACAAAACAACAGTTTGGATAATTGGACAACATATGCCGAACACCCTTAAACTTGGACAAAGGCATCAAATCCAGTTTATAATCCTTGGGTGTTCGCTGTGCCTTTGCATACATATGCATGTGCATGGACATATTCTTGGGGAAATCGTTGCGTGTCAGAAACCAAAACACATATATTGATGCACTGTTTGTGGTCGTGGCAGTCTTCGTGTTTCATGCAAATCAAAATTTGACTGTGCAAGAATAGAACAGGCAGATGATCGGCCATAAATAAAATATTAAATGGCAACATTACGTTGCGCACTTGGGAAGGTCTGGGGATCTTAGACTTGGCCTTCTGTGCCAAGCCTATGACGTAGAGGCAAAAAACTTCCTCCGGTGCATAAAAATCCAAGTATAACACATGGGTGAAGATATCCAGCGGATAAAGCTCCGCCCAACGTCGACAATGATGTGTCACAAAGTGCGACATTAAACTGCGCTCACAGAGTCCTGCGCCACAGCTCTCCACAGGACAAAAAGCTACAAACGGTAGCTTCAAATTGGGCACATCATATTTGCGTATTCCAATCTTGTGAGGATTAATGGCCAGCATATCAGGCCTTGCCACTACGCCATCATTATAAAACCATGTATATTCGTCAATAGTGGGTGCCAATATATTCCGTTCGTTTGACAAGTTCCGCACAGCGCGTTCTTGAGCAAATTGCAGTGGCTCCTCAAGCAACAGATGTAGTCTGCGCTCATGGGTCAGAGCCCAATCAAGTAAAGCGCTGCTGCAGATCGGGTCAGTGTGGCCAGCGGGATAAATCTCCCCAATAAAATGCTCCAGCAAGTGCGCAGCGAAGCGTGCTCTGAGCAAGTGGCGCTTCAAAATGTGTTTATGAGTATCGGTAACCCCTTGGAGCAGCAGGCGTATCTGGGCCGTAAGCATGTAATAGCTTTGTAGACCCGTACCACTGCCTCAGTGGTTCCGATCGTACATTGTACTTTTGCACATAGCTTTGAGTGCGTTTCATCAAACTTCCATACACTGCTTTGGTTTTGGCAGCACTGTGCGGCGCTTCAGATTTTGGCAGCAGTTGTATCTAATATTCAGGATGTTTAATTAACATGTGAACGGCAAAGAATCCCTCGTTCACGTACATACAAAAGTGTGTGTACTGTTCATGTTGGCGCGTTTTGTAAAAATAGACCAAGAAGAAAACGACGCGCTCGTCAATTACGCAATTGCTTTTGCCCCTTGTCCTGCTCATGTATTGGCATATGAGCAATACGGTGCAGTATCTCTATTTTTTGTTTGGTTGTGAGAGGCGTAAAGGTTATAAGTGTTTTGCGTGCTCGGCGATTTTTTGCTATCGAAAAATATGGATCAACGGATTTGCATCAAATTTTGTGTAAAAAATAAAATTAAGACTCCGTAACACTTTAAATGTTGACAGTACCATAAGGTGAAACTGTACTGAGTAAAAAAAGGTTTACAAGTGGTACAAACTCTTCCAAGATGGCCGGGAAGATGCCAATGACGAGCCTTGCTTTGTTTTGGAAAATCGTCGAATCACTATCAGAGAAATTGCTGAGGATGTCGGTGTATCGCTGGGCTCGTGCCATGAAATTTTTTCTAACGTTTTGGGCATGAGACGTGTGTCAGTGAAGTTTGTTCCGAAATTGCTAAATATTAAAAAAAGTATTTCCGTTTAAAACGTAATTTGACTACATTATATTTAATCTTCTTTAAATTTTTGTCACATTCTAATATATATCATAATATATATTATATATCATCTAATACATATAAGAGGAATTTATTCGATTGTTGTAAGCAGCAACCAGTAATGCCAAAACTAAACAGACAATACAACCCAAAATTAAGAAGAAACCAGGACATTTACACAAAGACCATTTGTTGTTATTATCAACAGGTACAGCATCCAATGGTCGCGACGCCTGCTCTGCTTGATCCTCGTCATCATCTTGGAAATGCCCAACTGGCTGTAATTGCTCACGACCCAATCCAAAAAATCGTCCCACTCGGCTTAGCTCGTCTGTGGAAGCTTGATGCCTAACTTCTTGTAGCTGGTACTCGACTGTCAGCTGATCACATTCCACTTCATCCACCGCCTTCTGATTGCCAATAAGATTTTCATTAATCTTATGCAGCTCTTGGGCCTCGTTCTGACTTTTAGTAAGTTGCTCGTTCAAATCCAAAAGTTGTTTATTCAAAAGCTCATTATAGCTCTGTTGCTCAGTATCTCGTCTTATCTGCTCAGAAAGCAGAGTCTCGATTTTACTCTGCATCATTAGAATTTGCTCCTCCTTCTGGCTGAGTTCTGCTTTCATTTTGTCTAGCATCATGTCTGCTTTCCGTAGATTATCTGTTTGCTCGTCTTATCAGCTCCTCCTCCTTCTGACTGAGTTTTGCTTTCATTTTGTTTTGCATCATGTCTGCTTTTCGTGTATTCTCTCGTTGCTTTTCACTTATTTCTACGTTTTTCTCGTAACTTTCCTTCAATTTATCTTTGAGTAGGGATATAGCGTTTTCCTGATCAAAACTAAGCTTCTTTAGTTGTTCAATCTGAAGGTTGAGTCCACCAATCTCATGGTTAAGCGTGGTTTTATGTCGATCCTCACGATCCAATTGCAAATGTCGAATTTTTTGCTCCATATCATTACGAATTTTTTCCAGCTTCCAAAATCGTTTCATGGACAGTTCGAGTTCACCTTCCTTTTTTTTTAAATTATCGGCGAGTAGGGTCTGCTCGTTTTTAAGTCTTATATTATCTTCTTGCAAAGTGGCATTATCACGCTGCATGGTATCCTTTGCAAGCTGCTGGCACTGCAGTTTCTTTAACAATTCTTCTAATTGGCCTTGACTATTCTTCACCTTTGATTGCAGCTCAACAGCAAGATTCGATTTCTGTTGGTTTTCTTGGCGCAGCTCCGTAACGCGCATTGTTGCTTGATCGTATTCCAAAAGAGTTTTTTGAAACTGTCCCTCTAGCTCTCTTTTCTCCGGAAGCAATTCTTCTACTAAAAGTGCATTTCGTTGCTGAAGATTCTCATTGGCATCATTAATGTTTTCCATTTTATTGTGTGCTGCATGGTATCCTTTGCAAGCTGCCGGCACTGCAGTTTCTTTAACAATTCTTCTAATTGGCCTTGACTATTCTTCACCTTTGATTGCAGCTCAACAGCAAGATTCGATTTCTGTTGGTTTTCTTGGCGCAGCTCCGTAACGCGCATAGTTGCTTGATCGTATTCCAAAAGAGTTTTTTGAAACTGTCCCTCTAGCTCTCTTTTCTCCTGAAGCAATTCTTCTACTAAAAGTGCATTTCGTTGCTGAAGATTCTCATTGGCATCATTAATGTTTTCCATTTTATTGTGTGCTGCATGATATCCTTTGCAAGCTGCCGGCACTGCAGTTTCTTTAACAATTCTTCTAATTGGCCTTGACTATTCTTCACCTTTGATTGCAGCTCAACAGCAAGATTCGATTTCTGTTGGTTTTCTTGGCGCAGCTCCGTAACGCGCATAGTTGCTTGATCGTATTCCAAAAGAGTTTTTTGAAAATGTCCCTCTAGCTCTCTTTTCTCCTGAAGCAATTCTTCTACTAAAAGTGCATTTCGTTGCTGAAGATTCTCATTGGCATCATTAATGTTTTCCATTTTATTGTGTGCTGCATGGTATCCTTTGCAAGCTGCCGGCACTGCAGTTTCTTTAACAATTCTTCTAATTGGCCTTGACTATTCTTCACCTTTGATTGCAGCTCAACAGCAAGATTCGATTTCTGTTGGTTTTCTTGGCGCAGCTCCGTAACGCGCATAGTTGCTTGATCGTATTCCAAAAGAGTTTTTCGAAACTGTCCCTCTAGCTCTCTTTTCTCCTGAAGCAATTCTTCTACTAAAAGTGCATTTCGTTGCTGAAGATTCTCATTGGCATCATTAATGTTTTCCATTTTATTGTGTGCTGCATGGTATCCTTTGCAAGCTGCCGGCACTGCAGTTTCTTTAACAATTCTTCTAATTGGCCTTGACTATTCTTCACCTTTGATTGCAGCTCAACAGCAAGATTCGATTTCTGTTGGTTTTCTTGGCGCAGCTCCGTAACGCGCATAGTTGCTTGATCGTATTCCAAAAGAGTTTTTTGAAACTGTCCCTCTAGCTCTCTTTTCTCCGGAAGCAATTCTTCTACTAAAAGTGCATTTCGTTGCTGAAGATTCTCATTGGCATCATTAATGTTTTCCATTTTATTGTGTGCTGCATGGTATCCTTTGCAAGCTGCCGGCACTGCAGTTTCTTTAACAATTCTTCTAATTGGCCTTGACTATTCTTCACCTTTGATTGCAGCTCAACAGCAAGATTCGATTTCTGTTGGTTTTCTTGGCGCAGCTCCGTAACGCGCATAGTTGCTTGATCGTATTCCAAAAGAGTTTTTTGAAACTGTCCCTCTAGCTCTCTTTTCTCCGGAAGCAATTCTTCTACTAAAAGTGCATTTCGTTGCTGAAGATTCTCATTGGCATCATTAATGTTTTCCATTTTATTGTGTGCTGCATGGTATCCTTTGCAAGCTGCCGGCACTGCAGTTTCTTTAACAATTCTTCTAATTGGCCTTGACTATTCTTCACCTTTGATTGCAGCTCAACAGCAAGATTCGATTTCTGTTGGTTTTCTTGGCGCAGCTCCGTAACGCGCATAGTTGCTTGATCGTATTCCAAAAGAGTTTTTTGAAACTGTCCCTCTAGCTCTCTTTTCTCCGGAAGCAATTCTTCTACTAAAAGTGCATTTCGTTGCTGAAGATTCTCATTGGCATCATTAATGTTTTCCATTTTGTTGTGTGCTGCATGGTATCCTTTGCAAGCTGCCGGCACTGCAGTTTCTTTAACAATTCTTCTAATTGGCCTTGACTATTCTTCACCTTTGATTGCAGCTCAACAGCAAGATTCGATTTCTGTTGGTTTTCTTGGCGCAGCTCCGTAACGCGCATAGTTGCTTGATCGTATTCCAAAAGAGTTTTTTGAAACTGTCCCTCTAGCTCTCTTTTCTCCGGAAGCAATTCTTCTACTAAAAGTGCATTTCGTTGCTGAAGATTCTCATTGGCATCATTAATGTTTTCCATTTTATTGTGTGCTGCAGATAACGATGCCTTCAGGTCTTCAATCTCAGTTCTCATTCTGCAATTTTCCGCCTTTATCTTTATATGAACGCATTTCAGATTCTTAATTTTTTGACAATTTTTGACAATTGCTGCTCCACACAATAAAATTCTATGTCTTTTGAGGCCACATAGTCCTCTTTTTGTTCTTGACATTTAGCAGCTATGGCCCTTATGCAGTATTCGACCGACAGTATCAGCTCCTTCTCATTTTTCATGTGCTGCAGTGCATCCAGGCTTGATTTATTTTCATACAATTCTAATTCATAGAGTTGTGCATATTTTAAAACAATCTTGCGGATTTGCTCAACACCTTCACTCGAAGTTTGATGCAGATCATCCGATTCGTTAAGCATTTCCTTGTTGTCCATCTCTATTTCGCTTAGTCGATTGTCAACGGATGCATCCATTTTTTCTGGAAATGGTCCTACGAAATCGAATGAAAAATTAAATATTGCTTCTTTTCCTATATAAATATAATTTTCTACTTACCGAATTCTTCCATTTTGTTTTCGTAAGTCTAGTGTTAAAAAATTAAATATTTGTTTTTAGATTATTTAACAAACCAAAAATCTTTAAAATTTATTAATGTGCTTTGTTCAGCTTATACCAGACGAATGACTGAAAATTGGAAAACAAACTCTTAAAGGCAAAACTTAATCGTCAAAAAAATCAAGGCATGCTTGTTTGATAAATTGTAAAGTTATCGAAACAATTTCGATTTCTTACGCAATGACTTATATGCCATTCACATATTATTCCTTTTAACGGAACGCATGGAATTTTTGGAAGATATGAAACGGCGATTTAACTCTTTCTTAGTTTAGCATTTTCTTTCTTATTATTCTAATTACAAAATGTAGTATTTGGTAGGTAATCGCCACACACAAGGAGTATCAAACTGATCAAGGAGTTTCAAATTTAAAAAATAAAAGTACTCGGTGCCGCAGAATTATGTGATGTTTTCGGTACTCGCTTTTGAGTTGCTTTTGCGAAACGAAGAGACTGAAAAAACACATTTGAGGTGTGTTCAAAAAGTATCGCGAATTTAGATTTTTCGCCGATTACGTATATTCGAATTTCGATTTTTTTTGGAGTTATGTTGGTACTCATGTCTCTCACTTATGCCGAATTGTTGACAGCTGCTTTGCGTACGTGTTTTGACTCGTCTTCGATTTTTACCTAGTCAAAAATATGGATCAAAGAACATTGTATCAAATTTTGTGTGAAAAACGAAATCAAGTGCGCGGACGCATTCCGAATGTTGACTGTGGCATACGGAGAAGCTACCTTGGACCGAAGCAACGTTTATCGGTGGTAAAAAATGTTCTCTGAAGGCCGAGAAGATGTGATCGACTAAGAGCGTGCCGGACGCCCGAGCACTTCAACAACAGACGAAAAAATTGATGAAGTGAAGAAAATGGTATTGGGCAATTGTTGAATCACCGTGAGAGAAGTTGCTGAGGACCTAGACATTTCGATTGGCTCGTGCCATTCGATTTTTGATTAATAATTGGGCATGAAATTGTCCAATTTCGACCAAAAACAGCATCGCATGAACATTGCTAATGAGATGTTGGACTCTGTCCGCAAGGACCCAAATTTGCTCCAGAGGGTCATAGCTGGTGAAGAATCGTGGGTTTATGGTTATGACGTGGAAACCAAAGCTCAATCATCTCAATGGAAGGTGCCACACGAACCAAGACCGAAAAAAGTGCGAAAAGTTCGGTCGAATGTGAAAGTTTTGCTTACAGTCAATAAGGAATATTAAGTGCAAGTTATGCGCAATTTGCGAGAAGCAATTCGCAAGAAACGCCCGGATTTGTGGGAGAACAAAAATTGGCTTTTGCACCACGATAACGCCCCTGCTTGTGCGCGACTTTTTGGCCAAAAGCAACACACCACCGTATTCCCCAGATCTCAAAAGCGAGTACCGAAAACATCACGTAATTCTGCGGCACCGAGTACTTTTATTTTTTAAATTTGAAACTCCTTGATCAGTTTGATACTCCTTGTGTGTGGCGATTACCTACCAAATACTACATTTTGTAATTAGAATAATAAGAAAGAAAATGCTAAACAGTAAGAAAGAGTTAAATCGCCGTTTCGTATCTTCAAAAAATTCCATGCGTTCCGTTAAAATGAATAATATGTGAATGGCATATAAGTCATTGCGTAAGAAATCGAAATTGTTTCGATAACTTTACAATTTATCAAACAAGCATGCCTTGATTTTTTTGACGTTTAAGTTTTGCCTTTAAGAGTTTGTTTTCCAATTTTCAGTCATTCGTCTGGTATAAGCTGAACAAAGCACATTAATAAATTTTAAAGATTTTTGGTTTGTTAAATAATCTAAAAACAAATATTTAATTTTTTAACACTAGACTTACGAAAACAAAATGGAAGAATTCGGTAAGTAGAAAATTATATTTATATAGGAAAAGAAGCAATATTTAATTTTTCATTCGATTTCGTAGGCTCATTTCCAGAAAAAATGGATGCATCCGTTGACAATCGACTAAGCGAAATAGAGATGGACAACAAGGAAATGCTTAACGAATCGGATGATCTGCATCAAACTTCGAGTGAAGGTGTTGAGCAAATCCGCAAGATTGTTTTAAAATATGCACAACTCTATGAATTAGAATTGTATGAAAATAAATCAAGCCTGGATGCACTGCAGCACATGAAAAATGAGAAGGAGCTGATACTGTCGGTCGAATACTGCATAAGGGCCATAGCTGCTAAATGTCAAGAACAAAAAGAGGACTATGTGGCCTCAAAAGACATAGAATTTTATTGTGTGGAGCAGCAATTGTCAAAAATTGTCAAAAAATTAAGAATCTGAAATGCGTTCATATAAAGATAAAGGCGGAAAATTGCAGAATGAGAACTGAGATTGAAGACCTGAAGGCATCGTTATCTGCAGCACACAATAAAATGGAAAACATTAATGATGCCAATGAGAATCTTCAGCAACGAAATGCACTTTTAGTAGAAGAATTGCTTCCGGAGAAAAGAGAGCTAGAGGGACAGTTTCAAAAAACTCTTTTGGAATACGATCAAGCAACTATGCGCGTTACGGAGCTGCGCCAAGAAAACCAACAGAAATCGAATCTTGCTGTTGAGCTGCAATCAAAGGTGAAGAATAGTCAAGGCCAATTAGAAGAATTGTTAAAGAAACTGCAGTGCCGGCAGCTTGCAAAGGATACCATGCAGCACACAACAAAATGGAAAACATTAATGATGCCAATGAGAATCTTCAGCAACGAAATGCACTTTTAGTAGAAGAATTGCTTCCGGAGAAAAGAGAGCTAGAGGGACAGTTTCAAAAAACTCTTTTGGAATACGATCAAGCAACTATGCGCGTTACGGAGCTGCGCCAAGAAAACCAACAGAAATCGAATCTTGCTGTTGAGCTGCAATCAAAGGTGAAGAATAGTCAAGGCCAATTAGAAGAATTGTTAAAGAAACTGCAGTGCCGGCAGCTTGCAAAGGATACCATGCAGCACACAATAAAATGGAAAACATTAATGATGCCAATGAGAATCTTCAGCAACGAAATGCACTTTTAGTAGAAGAATTGCTTCAGGAGAAAAGAGAGCTAGAGGGACAGTTTCGAAAAACTCTTTTGGAATACGATCAAGCAACTATGCGCGTTACGGAGCTGCGCCAAGAAAACCAACAGAAATCGAATCTTGCTGTTGAGCTGCAATCAAAGGTGAAGAATAGTCAAGGCCAATTAGAAGAATTGTTAAAGAAACTGCAGTGCCGGCAGCTTGCAAAGGATACCATGCAGCACACAATAAAATGGAAAGCATTAATGATGCCAATGAGAATCTTCAGCAACGAAATGCACTTTTAGTAGAAGAATTGCTTCAGGAGAAAAGAGAGCTAGAGCGACAGTTTCAAAAAACTCTTTTGGAATACGATCAAGCAACTATGCGCGTTACGGAGCTGCGCCAAGAAAACCAACAGAAATCGAATCTTGCTGTTGAGCTGCAATCAAAGGTGAAGAATAGTCAAGGCCAATTAGAAGAATTGTTAAAGAAACTGCAGTGCCGGCAGCTTGCAAAGGATACCATGCAGCACACAATAAAATGGAAAACATTAATGATGCCAATGAGAATCTTCAGCAACGAAATGCACTTTTAGTAGAAGAATTGCTTCAGGAGAAAAGAGAGCTAGAGGGACAGTTTCAAAAAACTCTTTTGGAATACGATCAAGCAACTATGCGCGTTACGGAGCTGCGCCAAGAAAACCAACAGAAATCGAATCTTGCTGTTGAGCTGCAATCAAAGGTGAAGAATAGTCAAGGCCAATTAGAAGAATTGTTAAAGAAACTGCAGTGCCGGCAGCTTGCAAAGGATACCATGCAGCACACAATAAAATGGAAAACATTAATGATGCCAATGAGAATCTTCAGCAACGAAATGCACTTTTAGTAGAAGAATTGCTTCAGGAGAAAAGAGAGCTAGAGGGACAGTTTCAAAAAACTCTTTTGGAATACGATCAAGCAACTATGCGCGTTACGGAGCTGCGCCAAGAAAACCAACAGAAATCGAATCTTGCTGTTGAGCTGCAATCAAAGGTGAAGAATAGTCAAGGCCAATTAGAAGAATTGTTAAAGAAACTGCAGTGCCGGCAGCTTGCAAAGGATACCATGCAGCACACAATAAAATGGAAAACATTAATGATGCCAATGAGAATCTTCAGCAACGAAATGCACTTTTAGTAGAAGAATTGCTTCAGGAGAAAAGAGAGCTAGAGGGACAGTTTCAAAAAACTCTTTTGGAATACGATCAAGCAACTATGCGCGTTACGGAGCTGCGCCAAGAAAACCAACAGAAATCGAATCTTGCTGTTGAGCTGCAATCAAAGGTGAAGAATAGTCAAGGCCAATTAGAAGAATTGTTAAAGAAACTGCAGTGCCGGCAGCTTGCAAAGGATACCATGCAGCACACAATAAAATGGAAAACATTAATGATGCCAATGAGAATCTTCAGCAACGAAATGCACTTTTAGTAGAAGAATTGCTTCAGGAGAAAAGAGAGCTAGAGGGACAGTTTCAAAAAACTCTTTTGGAATACGATCAAGCAACAATGCGCGTTACGGAGCTGCGCCAAGAAAACCAACAGAAATCGAATCTTGCTGTTGAGCTGCAATCAAAGGTGAAGAATAGTCAAGGCCAATTAGAAGAATTGTTAAAGAAACTGCAGTGCCGGCAGCTTGCAAAGGATACCATGCAGCACACAATAAAATGGAAAACATTAATGATGCCAATGAGAATCTTCAGCAACGAAATGCACTTTTAGTAGAAGAATTGCTTCCGGAGAAAAGAGAGCTAGAGGGACAGTTTCAAAAAACTCTTTTGGAATACGATCAAGCAACAATGCGCGTTACGGAGCTGCGCCAAGAAAACCAACAGAAATCGAATCTTGCTGTTGAGCTGCAATCAAAGGTGAAGAATAGTCAAGGCCAATTAGAAGAATTGTTAAAGAAACTGCAGTGCCAGCAGCTTGCAAAGGATACCATGCAGCGTGATAATGCCACTTTGCAAGAAGATAATATAAGACTTAAAAACGAGCAGACCCTACTCGCCGATAATTTAAAAAAAAAGGAAGGTGAACTCGAACTCTCCATGAAACGATTTTGGAAGCTGGAAAAAATTCGTAATGATATGGAGCAAAAAATTCGACATTTGCAATTGGATCGTGAGGATCGACATAAAACCACGCTTAACCATGAGATTGGTGGACTCAACCTTCAGATTGAACAACTAAAGAAGCTTAGTTTTGATCAGGAAAACGCTATATCCCTACTCAAAGATAAATTGAAGGAAAGTTACGAGAAAAACGTAGAAATAAGTGAAAAGCAACGAGAGAATACACAAAAAGCAGACATGATGCAAAACAAAATGAAAGCAAAACTCAGTCAGAAGGAGGAGGAAATTCTAATGTTACAGAGTAAAAATGAGATGCTTTCTGAGCTGATAAGACGAGATACTGAGCAAACAGATAATCTAAGGAAAGCAGACATGATGCTAGACAAAATGAAAGCAGAACTCAGCCAGAAGGAGGAGGTAATTTTAATGATGCAGAGTAAAAATGAGACTCTGCTTTCTGAGCAGATAAGACGAGATACTGAGCAACAGAGCTATAATGAGCTTTTGAATAAACTACTTTCGGAATTGAACGAGCAACTTACTAAAAGTCAGAACGAGGCCCAAGAGCTGCATAAGATTAATGAAAATCTTATTGGCAATCAGAAGGCGGTGGATGAAGTGGAATGCGATCAGCTGACAGTCGAGTACCAGCTACAAGAAGTTAGGCATCAAGCTTCCACAGACGAGCTAAGCCGAGTGGGACGATTTTTTGGATTGGGTCGTGAGCAATTACAGCCAGTTGTGCATTTCCAAGATGATGACGAGGATCAAGCAGAGCAGGCGTCGCGACCATTGGATGCTGTACCTGTTGATAATAACAACAAATGGTCTTTGTGTAAATGTCCTGGTTTCTTATTAATTTTGGGTTGTATTGTCTGTTTAGTTTTGGCATTACTGGTTGCTGCTTACAACAATCGAATAAATTCCTCTTATATGTATTAGATGATATATAATATATATTATGATATATATTAGAATGTGACAAAAATTTAAAGAAGATTAAATATAATGTAGTCAAATTACGTTTTAAACGGAAATACTTTTTTTAATATTTAGCAATTTCGGAACAAACTTCACTGACACACGTCTCATGCCCAAAACGTTAGAAAAAATTTCATGGCACGAGCCCAGCGATACACCGACATCCTCAGCAATTTCTCTGATAGTGATTCGACGATTTTCCAAAACAAAGCAAGGCTCGTCATTGGCATCTTCCCGGCCATCTTGGAAGAGTTTGTACCACTTGTAAACCTTTTTTTACTCAGTACAGTTTCACCTTATGGTACTGTCAACATTTAAAGTGTTACGGAGTCTTAATTTTATTTTTTACACAAAATTTGATGCAAATCCGTTGATCCATATTTTTCGATAGCAAAAAATCGCCGAGCACGCAAAACACTTATAACCTTTACGCCTCTCACAACCAAACAAAATAGAGATACTGCACCGTATTGCTCATATGCCAATACATGAGCAGGACAAGGGGCAAAAGCAATTGCGTAATTGACGAGCGCGTCGTTTTCTTCTTGGTCTATTTTTACAAAACGCGCCAACATGAACAGTACACACACTTTTGTATGTACGTGAACGAGGGATTCTTTGCCGTTCACATGTTAATTAAACATCCTGAATATTAGATACAACTGCTGCCAAAATCTGAAGCGCCGCACAGTGCTGCCAAAACCAAAGCAGTGTATGGAAGTTTGATGAAACGCACTCAAAGCTATGTGCAAAAGTACAATGTACGATCGGAACCACTGAGGCAGTGGTACGGGTCTACAAAGCTATTACATGCTTACGGCCCAGATACGCCTGCTGCTCCAAGGGGTTACCGATACTCATAAACACATTTTGAAGCGCCACTTGCTCAGAGCACGCTTCGCTGCGCACTTGCTGGAGCATTTTATTGGGGAGATTTATCCCGCTGGCCACACTGACCCGATCTGCAGCAGCGCTTTACTTGATTGGGCTCTGACCCATGAGCGCAGACTACATCTGTTGCTTGAGGAGCCACTGCAATTTGCTCAAGAACGCGCTGTGCGGAACTTGTCAAACGAACGGAATATATTGGCACCCACTATTGACGAATATACATGGTTTTATAATGATGGCGTAGTGGCAAGGCCTGATATGCTGGCCATTAATCCTCACAAGATTGGAATACGCAAATATGATGTGCCCAATTTGAAGCTACCGTTTGTAGCTTTTTGTCCTGTGGAGAGCTGTGGCGCAGGACTCTGTGAGCGCAGTTTAATGTCGCACTTTGTGACACATCATTGTCGACGTTGGGCGGAGCTTTATCCGCTGGATATCTTCACCCATGTGTTATACTTGGATTTTTATGCACCGGAGGAAGTTTTTTGCCTCTACGTCATAGGCTTGGCACAGAAGGCCAAGTCTAAGATCCCCAGACCTTCCCAAGTGCGCAACGTAATGTTGCCATTTAATATTTTATTTATGGCCGATCATCTGCCTGTTCTATTCTTGCACAGTCAAATTTTGATTTGCATGAAACACGAAGACTGCCACGACCACAAACAGTGCATCAATATATGTGTTTTGGTTTCTGACACGCAACGATTTCCCCAAGAATATGTCCATGCACATGCATAAGTATGCAAAGGCACAGCGAACACCCAAGGATTATAAACTGGATTTGATGCCTTTGTCCAAGTTTAAGGGTGTTCGGCATATGTTGTCCAATTATCCAAACTGTTGTTTTGTACTTGATCAGGACGCGATGAAGAAACTAACAGATAACTTCAATCAACTCCTCCTGGTCAATATGAAATTCGCGGATAAGGACGATAAAGAATAAAATTCTTTATAGATGTTGCCGAAAATTAGTTTTCTTGCGAAATGTCTTGTGAACTTGTGTTCTAATAATAATTTTTTTCTGCTGCATCTAGCAGAAAATCCAAAACATATAAATAAAAAAAATTTAAAAATTGAGTTGAAGTAATACTTTGATGCTGAGATTTTTCTCACCACACTTAAGTTGAGCCGACACGCTCGCTGTTTTTGTTTTGTTATACTTAAATTTAACAATATGTCAATTTCAATATATGGTATATTATATGAATTTTGCGTATATGTAGAAAGGCTTCAAATTACGCCCTTGACGATACGCCCACCCAGATATTCTCCTGGTAGCTCTCTGACTTGGTTTTGTTGGCGGATCGTATGGAAAGCTCTTTGGTTTCGACTCTTCGATTATTATATTTTTGATTCTGCACGTCAGTGATCTTTAACTAATTGGGCTCTCACTGCTCAGTTAGGAATTTTGACTGATCTGATTAGTTTGATTATTTCTCCTTGGTTGGTAATTTTGACTGTCCTGATTAGATCACAAAATTAACACGCTCCAGCCCGCAATGCCGTGGCCAGGGTGTAATAATACAAGCAAGCGCAGCGCCAATCTATAATTATGTTGATCGGCAGGTGGCGCTGACGTACTGGTCCTAGCGCAGCGTTTACTGGGAAGAATTTAAAGCGCTCTAACTTGAGAAGTACTTCAGATAATTACATGATTCAAAAAATAGTAATTAAAAATAGAAAACACTACGTTTGAGTTAATTTTGGCGACCTCTACCGCCTGAAATACGTACTTCTTGGTATACATTCTCACGGGGGAAAATTTTTGGCTTTAGACTTCTAGGATGGTCTTTTATACATTGAGCAAGAAAATTTCCAGCATGTAATTTTTCTGGTCAAACCCTATTTTTACTGAACTATTATGGGACAGTTAGAGTTTAACTCTTTCTCTATTTCTTCTTAAACGTTTAGCGCAGAAGAATTACTATTGATTTTGTTCCATTCGCACTATGTTACTTATGCGTTGGCAGAGCTAAGGTGATAAATAAAAGTAAAAGTTCTGTTTAAAGATGTTTTTGTATGAATATTGAAGCTACTTACATTGAGCTATATAATATAATTATATAATATATAATTTTTACTTTTAATATTATATAATAAAATAGACTCATAATCCTTCTATTGTACCAGAGATTTCGAGGCGTGCACCTCTAGCTATGCTCGCCGGATTGCCGGGGTCCTTTCTAATCTCCAAAAAAGGTAGACACATACGTACAATGTTTTGGGTGTACCCAACGAAGAGTACTGAAATAAAATGAAGTTTATTAATAAATCTATATAAATCAGATATTTCACTCCCGACATAGGAGAATACTATGCTCACGCTACAAAATAGTTAACACGGTTGACGAATTATTATTGGTTTCCTCAAAAGAACTAATATCATTTGGAATGGGCTATTTGTTGCTACTAGTAGCCAACATCGATATTTTCTATATTTTTTGACTTCAATACATAGACGTTTCGATACATCGAAGTTCATGTGGCGGATATTTTTTGAATGCTTAAACTAATTCAGAGTGGTTATATAAGTATTTTCAAATAATAAAATTGAATTAACAAGCAAACGAAGAGATAACTACATTGTCGTAATAAACATTTTAAAATGAATTACATTTTATAAAAAAATAAGCAAAGAAATAATAAATCACAATCCAAAAGGTTATACAAAAGAAAAGTGGTGTAAATTTAACAGGTGACCGAGGCATCCCTTATGGATTTTGAGCACCCGAATCCCAAGTTCAAAAAACTCCTTCACCTACCCATGTGGTTATGGATAACCACCCAAAAAAAACAAACCCATAAAACGAGATTATTTGGATTTGGATTTAAAAACCATTGGATCGGTCTTTTTTGGACTTCGAATTCAGCTGCCAAAAGTCCACAAGTGGGGTCTATGTCACACCTGTTTACACCACTTTTTTTTATGAAGCTGTGAGTTATAACAAAAAATGTTTCAGCCAGAATTGCAGTCTCATAATCTTTAAGCTAATTTGAGATCCATTCATTATGGTTTTTAAATGAAACCATGTCAACATTTTTTGATCTAAGCGAACTCCGCTTATCGCCGTGCTAAAAGTGCGCTTGCTTTGTCTGGATGTTGCAGAAATACAGACTTATTTTTCGATAATCGAAATTAAAATATCGATGATCGGGCAAAAAAAATTAAAAATTTAGATGGATCGATATAACATCGATGTTAATTCCAGCACTAAACACTAGGTTTACATTAATTGTGTAAAACAAAAGTAAAAGCTTAGAAAATTATTATATTTATTTAATTACAAATTTCTGTTTATAAATTTTTAATTTATGTATTAATTTTAAAATTAGTTATATGACACTCAATAATTATTTTTTATTTTTTTTTTTGCACAAAAAATTTTAAATCAATTTACACGGTTAATTAAATACATCTCTTATAAAAAGAACGAAAACTCTTGTCTAGTACCATTCTAATATCAACTTTTTAGCCCGCTACTTAAAATGGATTTTAAATTCCTAATTATTGCCTTTTTGGTCTCAGCTTGCTTAGGTGGTATACGTGCAATAATCCCGTACTGCAAAAATTTTACAGGACTTTGTCATTCCGAATATTAAAAATTCTGTGGCAAAAACCTTAAGCTGACGATTGTATCCAGTGATTGCAGACCAGATGAAAGATGTTTACTTCGAAGTAGAATTTCAACTTAAAAAGATGCTGGGCTGCACTTGGGGCCTCTCACCCACTTTAACGCATTGGTGCTACATAGCAATTGTTCGTCCGATACTGCTCTACGGCGTCCTAGTTTGGTGGAAGGCGACAACCAAAACAACGTACCTGAGGCCACTAGAACGCGTTCAGCGACTTGCAGCGCTGTGCACTACAGGGGCTCTCCGATCAATACCCACAGCTGCGCTAAACATCATTCTAGACTTACTACCAATCGACCTCTACGCGGAGTACTCAGCTGCTCGTACAGCTGGGCGCCTAAAAGCGGCGGGTCTTTTAAAAAACAATCGCTTCTGACATAGTTCAATAGGACGGGGGTTCTCTGACGAAATTGACTATGTCATGCCGCGCCTACAATTTGGAAAAAAATGTGACGATGGAAGAAGACGGCTGGCGTAAAGGCCTAAAATCCAGTCACAATACCTATAACTTCTTTACTGAAGGTTCAAAGATGGAAGAGGGTGTTGGTGCAGGAGTATACTGTTTGGAGCTTAACGTTAGTCAACGTTACAGGCTTCCGGACCACTGCAGCATCTTTCAAGCTGAGGTATTCGTCGCAATGAAGGCGGCTGAGTTGGCATGCACCGACACTTTAACTAGAGCAAGGGTAATCCTCTTTATAGATAGTCAAGCCACTATCAAGGCTATTGTATCGTACTGTACATCCTCCTTCCATGTTCTTGAATGCCAGGCAGTCATCCAGAGATTTGCTGCGGCTCGTAAACTGCATATCTACTGGGTGCCTGGACATAAATTGCCAAAAGCGGTGTTGAGCTTCCGGAGGGACAAATACACGACGTACGCCGACAGATCAAACATCTTAACGCTATGCTGGAGTGCAACCTGAAGCGCAGAGCTGAAGCTAGATGCAAAAATCTAGACAGCTGTCACACAGCGAAAATCATGCTGGCTCATTACGGCAGAAAACAAAGTAATTTCATAATCAAACTCTCACGCACTGAATGCAGAACCATCATGGGTGTGCCAACAGGACATTGCCTCTTAGCGAAGCATGCGCATAGGATGGGACTAACGACAAGTGAATTATGCATGATCTGCAGGGATCCGGAAGTCCCTGAGACCCTAACACACGTACTTTGCGACTGCCCAGCCATCTCTAGACATCGTCTGGCTACCCTAGGAGAACCAGCGTTTGTCGGTTTAGAAGAGGTGGCCAGGCTGCAAGTTGACCGTCTACTTAATTTCGCCAAAAAAGTCAAATTTTTAACCGACTATTACTTCGTGTAATAACCTCCAACCTGTCACAGCTAAGGACCAAAGGGTATGCTAGGCTGCACTCTCTTGTGTGGCCAGCCAGTGTAACCTAACCTATATTTGACTGCTTTACTCCATATGCCTTCCCAGTATTGGGTGATTTCTGTTTTCGATGGGGTCGTAATATCTGTTTCTGGGCTTGTTGCTATTAATTTTTTATAAATTGATTTTTCATTGTTTTGGAATGTTCTATTGTCTTGTTGTCTTTGGTATGATTCCTTGTAACTTTTTAGCCTCGCTGCGTATACCTTGCTTCTTTAGGTCTGTTATTTCTTGTATGGTTATCTCGTGTAATGCTTGGAGTCTGGTCATGTGTGTCAAAAGCTTTCTTGTTCCATTGCCATTCATATATTGTGTCAGCCTGCCCAACTCTCTTCGAAAAGTATTTATTCTGCCTTTAATTCTTATCGTCCACTTTGGCTTTTTGGATTGGCGAAGCTGGCTCCAGCAGGTGGTATCTCATTTAACCTTTTCCCAACTATTTGTTATTATATTGCATTATAAAAGATACTTTACCACTTAAGTCAATACTCAAATACTTCTAGATTGTGCTAGAGATACGAAACAGATGACGTTTGTT
Source organism: Chymomyza amoena (assembly GCA_037043745.1). NCBI lineage: Eukaryota > Metazoa > Arthropoda > Insecta > Diptera > Drosophilidae > Chymomyza > Chymomyza amoena. Next base: position 25,980 of record JBAMAX010004508.1, read on the forward strand.
AAATCATAACTATCTTCTATCTACTATATCTTCCTAATCTACAACTCTTTAAATTAAGATCCGATTTTAAAAGTCTGCGGCATAATAACATATTCATAGCAACAGGTTGAATAACTGAAACAATTTTTAGCCGGGTGTTTTCGATTGAGTCTCTATACGCCGCGAAATTCGCACATGGGTAATTTTCAACTCTCTAACTTTTCTATCCTCTGAGACCCTATTACTTAAACTGACAGGCAGAGGCAGTCCTATCAATTCGGCTGTTCATGCGCATTAAGAATATACCTATGTAGCTATAATATTGAAGTTGTGCAATTTAGGTAGAATGTATGAAAAGAAAGTGCAATTTTACAGCTCTTTATAGTCCAGGTACACCATGTGGCCCAAAATGTTGCGAATATTTATGATAAAAAAAACTTATTGTTTAATTTAAATTTCACAAATCAACATTAACCATTAACCTACTTGAATACTGGTACGGTGTATTCAAGTGAAGAACTGCAGCTTTGGATGAACACTCTAACAAAAATGGATTTATTTTCTTGCTTTAATGGGATTTACTAGGAGTAAAAAGCCTTATATATATTTCTTAATCACGAAATATTTTTTTTGACCCACTGAAAGTAAACAAAAAATTAAACCGAACCCAGTCGCATGCAAGTAAGTGAGAGGTTATATAATATATTTAAGATTCGTCTCTGTGCAGTGTTCATGGCACAAATACTTTTTGGGGCTCATTATGCCAGTTCATATTAAATATGAAACAGCAAAAAGGCAAAAAAAAATAGAATTCTTCCAAAAACTACTAAAACAGCGAGAAATTGGTACAGACAGTTGCCACATGGCTTCCTCTCTCCTTGTGTTTTTCTAAGCACCGATACTTGGTGATTTTTCCAGCAACAAAGTTCATGTCGTTGCCAATGCCGATGATGCCAGAATTTCTTGCCTTGCACTTCAATCAGTTGCCGCCATTTGCAAAACGCCAAAACGGAAGTAGGTAAACAGCCTATAAATAAATACACAAATACAGATGTGCATGTGTGTGTGCGTGTGTGTTTGTTGCTTGGCCAACCTTAATGGCCCAATTGAGGTCAACACAAGAAGGTCGCTGACGAACAGCAGAAGTCTAAGGTCCCAACAAGAACAAATGGCTTTAATTGATTTTGGTTATTTATTCAAAATACTTTGTTATGAATCTAAAATATTCGAAAACACTTTATTATGATTCTGTTGTTAGATGATGGATTGGATGGCAATGCTCAAACTCACTTATCTGCTGTTTTCTTGCCAAGCAGCGTGTAAGCAAATAAATTGGGCTTAGCATGGAGCCCGCTAGGGATTTGCCTATAAACACTACGATTTCGATCTAGCTAATGGATGTGTAGATAGGGCAAGATACGGATCATATAAAATCAACTGCTTATGCGGCTTCGTATGCCTATGTCCGTTCTCTTAAGTAATAATTTATATTAAAGAACAGTCCAACAGGAAGGAGCCACATTTTACTTATATAAGTGTTGAAATTGTTCGTGCGTCTGCTTATCTAAACTTTGGATTTAAATCATCTCAATAATAATAAGTTTTTTATATTTGGCCATATATTAGGCAACTTTGGAATTCTACAAGCTTAATCAATTAATTTATTTTGTAGAGTGTTTGGAAACTCTAAAAAAATGTTTACCAAAATTTTGTTACAATATGTGTACGAGGTGTGTTCAAAAAGTATCGAGAATTTTGTGTTTTTTCAAAAATTATTTATTTATTCATGAATATCTATTTGGTCCCCTTCAAAGTAATCCCCATGAGATATTATACACTTGTGTCAACGGTTTTTCCAATCTTCGAAGCACTTTAAAAAAAATCTTTTTTTTTATCTTGTTCAGCTCCTCCTTCGATGCTGTCTTTATCTCGTCAATCGTAGCGTAGCGTCGTCCTTTCATGGGCCTCTTTAGTTTAGGGAACAAGAAAAAGTCACAGAGGGCCAGATCTGGGGAATACGGTGGATGCGGCATCATTAGTGTGCTGTTTTTGGCCAAAAAGTCGCGCACAAGCAGGGGCGTTATCGTGGTGCAAAAGCCAATTTTTGTTCTTCCACAAATCCGGGCGTTTCTTGAGGATTGCTTCGCGCAATTGCGCATAAATTACAGGTAATATTTCTTATTGACCGTTCTACCCTGTGGCAAGAATTCATGATGCATAACGCCCCTGCAATCGAAGAAAGTGTAAGGAAAACTTTGAGATGATTGAGTTTTGGTTTCCACGTCAATACCATAAACCCACGATTCGTTACCAGTTATGGACTCTATGGATCAAATTTGGGTCGTCGCAAACAGAGTCCAACATCTCATTAGCAATGTTCATGCGATGCTGCTTTTGGTGGAAATTGAGCAATTTTGGTACGAATTTCGCGGCGACCCGTCTTATGCCCAAATCATTGATAAAAATCGAATGGTACGAGCCAATCCATATGTCTAGGTCCTCAGCAACTTCTCTCACGGTGATTCAACAATTGCCCAATACCATTTTCTTCACTTCATCAATTTTTTCGTCTGTTGTTGAAGTGCTCGGGCGTCCGGCACGCTCTTAGTCGATCACATCTTCTCGGCCTTCAGAGAACATTTTTTACCACCGATAAACGTTGCTTCGGTCCAAGGTAGCTTCTCCGTATGCCACAGTCAACATTCGGAATGCGTCCGCGCACTTGATTTCGTTTTTCACACAAAATTTGATACAATGTTCTTTGATCCATATTTTTGACTAGGTAAAAATCGAAGACGAGTCAAAACACGTACGCAAAGCAGCTGTCAACAATTCGGCATAAGTGAGAGACATGAGTACCAACATAACTCCAAAAAAAATCGAAATTCGAATATACGTAATCGGCGAAAAATCTAAATTCGCGATACTTTTTGAACACACCTCAAATGTGTTTTTTCAGTCTCTTCGTTTCGCAAAAGCAACTCAAAAGCGAGTACCGAAAACATCACATAATTCTGCGGCACCGAGTACTTTTATTTTTTAAATTTGAAACTCCTTGATCAGTTTGATACTCCTTGTGTGTGGCGATTACCTACCAAATACTACATTTTGTAATTAGAATAATAAGAAAGAAAATGCTTAACAGTAAGAAAGAGTTAAATCGTCGTTTCAAATCTTCAAAAAATTCCATGCGTTCCGTTAAAATGAATAATATGTGAATGGCATATAAGTCATTGCGTAAGAAATCGAAATTGTTTCGATAACTTTACAATTTATCAAACAAGCATGCCTTGATTTTTTTGACGTTTAAGTTTTGCCTTTAAGAGTTTGTTTTCCAATTTTCAGTCATTCGTCTGGTATAAGCTGAACAAAGCGCATTAATAAATTTTAAAGATTTTTGGTTTGTTAAATAATCTAAAAAAAAAATATATAATTTTTTAACACTAGACTTACGAAAAAAAAATGGAAGAATTCGGTAAGTAGAAAATTATATTTATATATGAAAAGAAGCAATATTTAATTTTTCATTCGTTTTCGTAGGCTCATTTCCAGAAAAAATGGATGCATCCGTTGACAATCGACTAAGCGAAATAGAGATGGACAACAAGGAAATGCCTAACGAATCGGATGATCTGCATCAAACTTCGAGTGAATGTGTTGAGCAAATCCGCAAGATTGTTTTAAAATATGCACAACTCTATGAATTAGAATTGTATGAAAATAAATCAAGCCTGGATGCACTGCAGCACATGAAAAATGAGAAGGAGCTGATACAGTCGCTCGAATACTCCATAATGGCCATAGCTGCTAAATGTCAAGAAGAAAAAGAGGACTATGTGGCCTCAAAAGACATAGAATTTTATTGTGTGGAGCAGCAATTGTCCAATACTCAAAGCGAACTAAAAGAAATGCAGGCTAAAAAAGAAAAATACAAGGCGCAGTTGCGAGATTACAGCGATGGCCTAGGAGCACTGTGCGCACTCGTAGAGGCTAATTCCTGGGATCAGGCAATGAAAAAAATTGATTCACTACTGACCAGTAAGTGTGAAATGAGTCGAGCCAATTTAGAGCAACAGTTGGTTTTGTGCAGCGAACGAAAGGAAATGGAGCTGCTGCATCAAAAAATTAAGAATCTGAAATGCGTTCATATAAAGATAAAGGCGGAAAATTGCAGAATGAGAACTGAGATTGAAGACCTGAAGGCATCGTTATCTGCAGCACACAATAAAATGGAAAACATTAATGATGCCAATGAGAATCTTCAGCAACGAAATGCACTTTTAGTAGAAGAATTGCTTCAGGAGAAAAGAGAGCTAGAGGGACAGTTTCAAAAAACTCTTTTGGAATACGATCAAGCAACTATGCGCGTTACGGAGCTGCGCCAAGAAAACCAACAGAAATTGAATCTTGCTGTTGAGCTGCAATCAAAGGTGAAGAATAGTCAAGGCCAATTAGAAGAATTGTTAAAGAAACTGCAGTGCCAGCAGCTTGCAAAGGATACCATGCAGCGTGATAATGCCACTTTGCAAGAAGATAATATAAGACTTAAAAACGAGCAGACCCTACTCGCCGATGATTTAAAAAAAAAGGAAGGTGAACTCGAACTCTCCATGAAACGATTTTGGAAGCTGGAAAAAATTCGTAATAATATGGAGGAAAAAATTCGACATTTGCAATTGGATCGTGAGGATCGACATAAAACCACGCTTAACCATGAGATTGGTGGACTCAACCTTCAGATTGAACAACTAAAGAAGCTTAGTTTTGATCAGGAAAACGCTATATCCCTACTCAAAGATAAATTGAAGGAAAGTTACGAGAAAAACGTAGAAATAAGTGAAAAGCAACGAGAGAATACACAAAAAGCAGACATGATGCAAAACAAAATGAAAGCAAAACTCAGTCAGAAGGAGGAGGAAATTCTAATGTTACAGAGTAAAAATGAGATGCTTTCTGAGCTGATAAGACGAGATACTGAGCAAACAGATAATCTAAGGAAAGCAGACATGATGCTAGACAAAATGAAAGCAGAACTCAGCCAGAAGGAGGAGGTAATTTTAATGATGCAGAGTAAAAATGAGACTCTGCTTTCTGAGCAGATAAGACGAGATACTGAGCAACAGAGCTATAATGAGCTTTTGAATAAACTACTTTCGGAATTGAACGAGCAACTTACTAAAAGTCAGAACGAGGCCCAAGAGCTGCATAAGATTAATGAAAATCTTATTGGCAATCAGAAGGCGGTGGATGAAGTGGAATGCGATCAGCTGACAGTCGAGTACCAGCTACAAGAAGTTAGGCATCAAGCTTCCACAGACGAGCTAAGCCGAGTGGGACGATTTTTTGGATTGGGTCGTGAGCAATTACAGCCAGTTGGGCATTTCCAAGATGATGACGAGGATCAAGCAGAGCAGGCGTCGCGACCATTGGATGCTGTACCTGTTGATAATAACAACAAATGGTCTTTGTGTAAATGTCCTGGTTTCTTATTAATTTTGGGTTGTATTGTCTGTTTAGTTTTGGCATTACTGGTTGCTGCTTACAACAATCGAATAAATTCCTCTTATATGTATTAGATGATATATAATATATATTATGATATATATTAGAATGTGACAAAAATTTAAAGAAGATTAAATATAATGTAGTCAAATTACGTTTTAAACGAAAATACTTTTTTAATATTTAGCAATTTTGGAACAAACTTCGCTGACACACGTCTCATGCCGAAAACGTTAGAAAAAATTTCATGGCACGAGCCAAGCCATACACCGACATCCTCAGCAACTTCTCTAATAGTGATTCGACGATTTCCCAAAACAATTTTCTTCACTGCTTGAACGTTTTCATCAGTTGTTGACATGTTATCAGGAAAACTTTGAGATGATTGAGCTTTGGTTTCCACGTCAATACCATAAACCCACGATTCGTTACCAGTTATGGACTCTATGGATCAAATTTGGGTCGTCGCAAACAGAGTCCAACATCTCATTAGCAATGTTCATGCGATGCTGCTTTTGGTGGAAATTGAGCAATTTTGGTACGAATTTCGCGGCGACCCGTCTCATGTCCAAATCATTGATAAAAATAGAATGGCACGAGCCAATCGATATGTCTAGGTCCTCAGCAACTTCTGTAACGGTGATTCGACGATTGGCCAATACCATTTTCTTCACTTCATACATGTTTTCGTCTGTTGTTGAAGTGCTCGGGCGTCCGGCACGCTCTTCGTCGTTCACATCTTCTCGGCCTTCGGAGAACATTTTGTACCAACGATAAACGTTGCTTCGGTCCAAGGTAGCTTCTCCGTATGCCACAGTCAACATTCGGAATGCATCCGCTTAGCTTTAGTTTTTCACACAAAATTTAATACAGGTTCCTTGATCCGTTTTTGTTGAATAGGTAAAAATCGAAGACGAGCCAAAACACGTGCAAGCAAAGCAGCTGTCAACAATTAAGTGAACATTCAAAATGGCCGAACTTGTCGGCATAAGTGAGAGACATGAGTACCAACATAACGCCACAAAAAAATTAAAATTCGAATATACGTTACCCGCGAAAATTCAAAATTCGGTATATTTTTTGAACACACCTCGTATGTTGGTTTTGCTAGGTGGTATATAATTCCCCAATGGGAGCTCTAGCTCTTATCATCTCTATCAATTCAATTTATACTTCCTCTCTGCTGGTTGTGTTTTTACCGCGCTCCGCCTTTTTATTTATTTTCCGTCGTCTTACATCATAATAAATTAAATAATTAAATAATTAAATACAATTTTTCTACCTACTAAGTGAACTAAAACTATAAATAGTAATTTTAACTATAGTGATTAACGTTTTTAACTATAATTGTGTCTATTTTACTCATTTTAATATTTTCTTAAGCAATATCAGTGCAATTTTATTGTTGCTGTGTTACTCTTGTTTTTGATCTGTTCGCTCAATTTGTTGTTGCGAAATTTTGCCCTGAGCGTTATTTGTGTTATTATTATACATTAGAGGGCAAAAGTATTTTGATACAATACGCTTATACTCTATAAGACTGTCTGCTGCATCTCTTGAGCATAAATAAATAAATATTCGTTTGTTTTATATCATGAGTGACCCAAAATTGTGTGGCTATCCTTCATGCAAATGGAGAGATATTCAAATCGAATCCTATGTTGCATGCTGGATGTGCGACAATATGGCTCACTTAAAATAAAACTATAAGCCTAAACTGGACGTACACAACTTGTCGTTCCGCTGAAGTAGAGATGAAAGCCTTCATGGGCCAAACCAAACTTGCATTTGACGACCTTTATATGGATTTCCGTTCTCTACAAAATAAGTTTTCTGCACTTTCGAGCATGTTTGGAAATTTTTTTTAATAGAACAAAATTTAATTAAATCTAACCCAACAGGGCTGGACTCGCCTATAACTCCCCGTGCGAAGCAGCTTATCTCTTTTGCAACACCTATACCAACGGCTAATACTGTTGTTGTCGACACTGGCGCCAGTTTGACTGTAGGTTCTACAGCCCTAACTGTTTCTGTTAATCCAGCCACTACGGACTTCGCCTCTAACATGGTGACTGATGCTCCGTCCACTGTCATCGTTCTGAGTGGTGTGCCCATACCCGGCGCCCCCTCAACAGCGGACCATTCGGATTCATTGGTTGAAGTGGCACCTAACAAGTCCATCTTCGTCTCCAGGCTAATGCAATCGGCATCCGAAAGTTGGGATAATCAATTCGTTTGCGAGAAACTAAAAATATCTCCAAACGCAATTGAAGTACTTAAGTTCAATTTTTAGTATAAGCGCCATTCTCTCTCTTCTACTATACTTAATCCTTCATTCTAGCCTACTCATACTTTGGTGCATGAATTTATTAAAAATCCAAAAAAACCTTTAGGATCTAATATAGCTTCCTCCATACCTGTAGCTAATACAGTTTCAACAAACTAAATACACCCATACCTCGCTTTACGGCCTAGATACGTTCGACGAAACTTGGCCGTAAAGCGAAAAGCCGTATAACGAATCAAGTGTTCTTATACAAATTCAATGGAATCGGTTCCAAATTTTTAAAATATAAAAACAATTTTGGATATCAATGAAATTCTTTATTTCTGTGAAAGAACAGTTGATGCCATTATGTATGGAACTCAATTTCTTTTGCATGGCCACCCCGGGCACGCTTGCAGAAGTCCAGACGCTGAACCCAATTTTCGACGGTTTTCAGGCATAAATCGGCCGATACTGCTGCAATTTCACTTTCGATATTCGTACGAAGCTCATCAATCGTTGCTGGATTGTTGGCATAGACCATAGACTTGACGTAGCCCCACAGGAAATAGTCTAACGGCGTCAAATCGCACGACCGAGGCAGCCAATTGACTGGGCCATTTCGTGAGATAACATGTGCACCAAACTTGGTTTTCAATAAATCGATTGTGACATTCGCTGTGTGGCTTGTGGCGCCGTCCTGTTGAGACCACTTATTGTCCAAGTCCATATCATCCAATTTGGGCCAAAAATATTCAATTATCATTGAGCGGTAGCGATTCCCATTCACAGTAACGTGCCGGTCTTGATCATCACGGAAGAAGTACGGCCAATGACTAATAAATTGTTTACTAAATAATTTTTTCGGAATGCAATGGTCACTCATGGAGTACGTGTGGATTGCTGCCTGACCAATAACGCATACTTTGCTTATTGACGAAGCCATTCAGCCAGAAATGAGCCTCATCGCTGAAGATGATTTTTCGATGAAAATCCGGATCATTTTCAAGTTGTTGCTCAGCCCAATTCACGAACTTGCGTCGTAAGTTCTTGCGTCAATTTGATCTTGCAAGGTGTAAGCCAAGATCTTTTCCTAAAATTCGCCACAGCGACGTCACAGAGATGCCCAACGCTTGAGAACGACGTGTGAGAGACTGATTTGGGCCTTCCTCAATTGATGCGCTAGCGGCAGCAATATTCTCGACACTTCGGGCACTTTTTTGTCTCACTGGCACTTCCACTAGACGCTCAATTGTTGATCCGGCAGTACAATTATGAAAACCATAAATTGGACGTAGCGCTGTTAAAGTTGAGGCCACTGACTCCGAATTTCGGTAGTAAATTTTAATATTTTCAGCTCGTTGTTGGATCGTATATCTTTCCATGATGAAATGGCAAACCTTACTAAAGAGAAATGTTAAAAAGCGGAAAAAAATATGGCGTCGTTTGCTGTCCCTATCGGTGTACTTTTGTAGCGTCCCTATTGCAAAACCTGATAAATGTTTATTAAACGTTTATTTAGATATAACTCATAAAAATATATTTTTTATTACAAATGACGTTTGGCCGCAAGCATGCGCGATCTTGGTAGACGACACTGACTAAGAGTATGCAAACGATACTGCATTTTCGGCTGTAAAATCTTTTTGAAGAGCTTCTTCTTTGTCTGCTGAGCTGTGTATAAATCAATAACATCGCCTCGCTCATCCGTATTGAAGGCTTCACCTTCGGCACACTCCGGACACTGTTGGGTCAAAACAATATCATTAATATCGGTCAACGGTTCACAAATCTTCTCGATTCTTTTAACTATATTTTCAGTAAGGTCGTCATATCGGCGCTCCGTAATATAAACGCTTGAAAGTATTTCATGCATGCGTTGCTCAAGCGATTTGAGGAAACGACGTTTATTTACAAGATTAACATGAGTATGATCGCCCAAAAATTTGGACAAAGGTTCTGTATTTACTGTGGCCATCTCGCATAGAGATTGGATACCATTTAACAAATTTTGTAGCTTTTGATCATTCTTATCGCGCACCTTTTTTAGCAACGCATTAGATTCTTGCTTTTCGCTTAACTCCTCTTCAAGTGTTTCTATAGTTTTTAGTTGCTCCTCATACTTATTAGCATTTCCTTCCTTAAGCGCAGCTATATCCTCGAATAGCCGATCCACAGAGTTGTTGAGTAGTGTTATATGATAGCTCATTTCATTAGCATAATTAAAAAACGAATAGTAAAGGCTCTCTTGATGCTGAAACTTATGAATCACCTCTTTCAAGCTGACAGAGTGTGTGTAGTGCAGAATCTTCAGCAGCACAGCATTGTACAGATCTATCTTCTGGGTAAGATAACGACGTAATTTTTCGCGCCGCTTATACTCCTTTGGTGGTAGATCCGCCAATTCGCGCGACTTTATCTTACAGCCCAGAAAGGCTTTGTTATCGGCATCAGCAGCCATTTCACGAGTAATACCCTGCATTTCGATCTTGCGCATCTCACGATCCTTTGCGCCATGTTCGTTCATATTCCCGGTCTTATCATATATTTCGATACAGCCCTCGAAAGTACTTATGACGAACTCTATCGTATCGGTTAAATACTTTTTATCATCATTCAGATGATGTACCATTTTCAAGTAAGATTCATTAAAGTAATTGCGATGTTTGAGTAAACTTACGATTCTGTCCCGTAGCTTACCATTTATCGCTGTAAAGGTGCTCTCCTGATGCACACTCACTTCCAAAGCATTTTCCAATAACATCAGCTTCTTGTCTAACTTGGTCACATGCGCCTGATGCTGTTTATCCGGTATGATAAGGCGATTTAAATCATATGTGTGCTTGCCCAAACGACTTATTTCACGATCCATATTAACTATGTCAGCCTTGAGTGCTTTTATTTCCTCGGCCAGTTTCTCGTAACAGTCCACCTGGCATTTGATCTGTTTTAAATAACGTTCGTTTTGCTTAACATGAGTCTTACCGCTGGCTACCCAGATTTGAGCGCGCAGCTCATCCTTTTCATCCTCTAGCTTTTTGATGGTAATCTCACGGCTTGTTTCGAGTATGGTTTCTTTGCGCGACTTTAGTTTGCCAGTGAGTGCCTTTTTGTACTCACGCTAGTAAGCTATGACTTTTCAACAAAAACTCAGGCAGTAAAGATTTGCCTTCACAATTATTTAAACCAACAAACACAAACGACCAAATAGGAAATTCAGTAAAAACTAAAAATTTTTTAATAAAACATGGCTCAATTACCTGATAAAGCTGCCTCTCTGGAAAGCTATCCGGTAATTTAGCCATGTTTTATTAAAAAATTTTTAGTTTTTTTACTGAATTTCCTATTAAGTCGTTTGTGTTTGTTGGTTTAAATAATTGTGAAGGCAAATCTTTACTGCCTGAGTTTTTGTTGAAAAGTCATAGCTTACTTTTGTTACAAAAAAAAAATGTGATACGGGGAGATGGGAAAAGATTTGCACTTAATTCAACAAACTTCAACTGAAGAGGAATTAAACGCATCTGCTGCTTAATTTTTGGCTTACTAGCTTTTGTGATCTCCGAAATCTTTATACGAGAATATATAGGCACTTCCGTATACAGGCATTATAGTCTACTCCCTTTCCTTTTTGGCACACCCCCCAACTACAGAATGAGGCTGCTTGCACTTGTGAATAAATGTAGATTATAAGTTATTTATAAAAGTTGGGGTCTCTTTTTGTTTAAATCTTTTTGGCTTAGTGTCTGGAAGCAGGCTGAATTGGCTTTTCGCATTTCTGCTTCGATTGTACGCCTACATGTCCTAGCTGACGCCCCGGGACGTCTAGAGCCTTGTGAGTTCCAGCGGAGAGCTTATCGGGCGATGTTGTTATTTGGTCGTTTTACTGTGTGGGCGATCCAGTTCCATTTGCGGCGTTTGATCTCATACGCTGATTGTGTTGGCTCGATGCGTGACCATAAATCATTGTTTGAAATTCTTTGTGGCCGCCAAATTCGCAGAATTCTTCTTAGACACAGTTTTACAAACACCTGAATCTTAGAATTTATGCTGAATGTTCCTATTCAGGATTCGCACCCGTAAAAGTGTTGAATATGCGAAGTTTCGTTTTGATAGTAAGTTGACTAGATTTCCATACCAGACCCAATTGACGTCTTCCTCCGCACCGCTTCTGTTCGTAACTACGCTGCCAAGGTACACAAAGGATCGAACGCTATCCAACTTTTCATTCTGTAATCTAATATTGGGAAACGTAGTGGCGGCATATCCGCTGCACATGATTTTCGTTTTTGACCTATTAATTTCCAATCCAACTTTTCCGAGTAGTTGTTGATTTTTTTGAGATTTACTTGGGGATCGGAGCACTAATGGCATAATAAACATAGATCGTCTGCGTATTTAAGATCTTTCATCTGATTAAACGAACTCCATTGTATGCCTTTGCGCCCCGTGAGATAAGATCTAAGTATCTCGTCTAAAGCCAACACGAAGAGTAAAGGCGATAGCACGCATCCTTGCCTAACTCCAGTTTTAATTGAAAATGGATCAGAAAGCAGACTAGAATGGCTGACCCTACTTGTGAAATTATTGTATGTGGCTTTGATCATATAGATAATCTTTTCTGGCATGCCTCGGCTGAGTTAAGTCATCATCATCGTAAGGCCATGACAAGCCGTTCTCGGGTTACGGCCGACGTCAGCAGCTCTCGCCCGGTGCCTCTGCTTTGCGCGCGCCTTTTCCAATTAGAAATACCAAGGCAGGAAAGGTTCTCCTTCACTTGATCTTTCCATCGGAGTCGTGGTCGCCCCCTTCGTCTTTTTCGAATACCTTCGAATACCTTTTTCGCTGGAGCATCGTTATCCATACGTACGACATGCCCGAGCCAGCGCAGACGTTGTATTGTGATGCCCTGGACAACATCTATGTCGTCGTAGAGCTCCTACAGCTCTTGGTTCATCCGTACGCGATAGTCGTCCTCAGTACGAACGGGACCGAAGATTTTACGAAGAATTTTCCTCTCAAACACCCCAAGAGCAGCTGCATCTGTCCGTGACGCAACCCATGCTTCTGCGCCGGTCAAGCGGCTTCAGTTCTTGACTCAATTTCATCTTGTAAGGATGTAGGCCAAGATCTTTTCGCAAAATTCGCCACAACGACGTCGCAGAGATGCCCAACGCTTGAGAACCACATGTGTGAGACTAATTTGGGTCTTCCTCAATTGATGCGCTAGCGGAAGCAATATTCTCGACACAGTGCACTATCGGGCAAACGACCACTTTAGCTGACCAAAACCCATATTCTAAAAGCCGTTAAAACATTTTTTTTTAACCGCAATGCATCTTAGAAACATAAATCTGTAATGTTACGTACCAAAAATTTTAACAGATCGCGCGGCTGTTAATTTATCGGCTGTCAAAAACAGCTGTTCATAAACAAAAGCAGGTGATTGTCAAATGTATTTTATTTTTTTGCATGCAACTTAAAACTGCTAAAATAGACTAATTAAGCAACAGAAGTGAAATTTTGAAGATGCAGCTTAACGAGAGTGGTTTGTATCATGTGTTTGTGACTTTGAATTGCTTAAATTAATTGTGCCGTTCTCCTAATTGAGTGTAATTGCTAACCATTCAACAAGCAAAAAATTGTAACAAAAATTAGTTTTCAAATAGAGCTACAAAATGAGTCGAGCTCTTTCGACCAATAAAGTTTGTTGTTTGTGTTAGTATATTCCATCATCTTTCAAATGCATGTTATACTAAAGTGCAATTTTGCGCCCTTTGGCGCAAATTTAACTTTGTAGGTCAACAACTAAGATTTGAAAATGGGAAGTTGTTTGCAACGTGGAAGGCAATGGCGACGAAGAGTACAAAAGAAGATGCCATATTTAATCGTTTTAAAGCGGGAATAACTGGTACCATTTCTGAAGATGAAACAAAAATTTTAGCTGATAAAGCCAAACGTTTCTGCTACCAGTTGACTTCGAATTGGGCAAAATCTAATAGAAATTTCAAGCAATTTGAAAATAAGTATGCAAAGCGGCTTAACTCAGAAACAATCATTTATATTAAAAAAAAAGTAAGATGCATAGGACGGCCTAGAGTGCCATATACTTGCAAAAGTGGTAGAACGCAACGTAAAGAAGCTGCAGATCTAGCACTATCAAAGAGTTTTAATGTGAAATTGTTAATCCAAGCAGCAAGAGCAGCTGCTCGAAAGCATGGACAAGCTGAAAAAAAAGGAGTGCCGTCCAGATAACACAAAAATAACTGAGTCGATTGCAGAGGTACCTCTACAAAGTCTTCTTGGCCACACAGCTGCCAGTCTTGTACGCTAACAAGAAGAAGTTATTTTAAGCGTAATGCAAGAGCTAGGTACAGATTTATTGACAGCAGATCTCATTTAAAGTTATGGATTTGATGGAAGCACTGGGCAATGGAACTATAATCAGGGATATTCTGGAGAGCAGCCGTTTGATAACGATTCTAGCTTTTTTGCCACAACAGTACCGCCTTTTGCGAATCGTTGATTCATTCAGCTACGTTTTGTGGAATAACAGGACACCTCAATCTATAAGATTTTGTCAGCCTTTAAAGTTACCATTTATGAAGGAAACGAAAGATTCCATTATAAAAGAAAATGAAGATTTAAAGGACCAGATAACAAACTTGCAACCTTGTAACATAACGTTGAGCAATGGGAAGGTCGTTAATATAATGTTCAGATTATATTTAACTGTTATCGATGGAAAAGCGCTGAACGCATTGACAGGAATAAAATCATACCTAACATGTCAAATTTGTGGAGCAACTCCAAAGGACTTTCTTAATAATAAAAATTTAAATGCGAAAAGTTCCTGGCAATTCTTAGCAATTTAAAATACGGATTAAGTCCATTGCATTGCTGGATTCGTTTGTTTGAGTTTATTTTGCATGCAGGCTATAAATGCCATGTTAAAAAATGGCGAATATCAAATCAAATTGACAAAACAGACATATTTGAAAGAAAACAAAATATTCAGGACCTCTTGTGGAAGAAGCTTTCTCTGAAAGTTGATAAACCCAAAGTTGGTGGATTTGGAAGTACAAATGATGGTAATACCGCACGTCGTGCCTTTAGTGAGTTAAAAATCTTTGCGGATATAACCGGCATTGACGTAAGGACTATTTTAATATGTCTGTCAAGTCAGTTGCCAATTAATGTTGAAAGATTTCAAAGCTTCTGTTTTTGTATTGCAGAAATTATTATTGATAAATATCCTTGGTTGCCCATGACTGCAACAGTTCATAAAATTCATGTGACATTATAGAAAATACTGTTCTTCCAGTAGGGTACTTTGGAGAGGAGGATGCCGAGTCCCGAAATAAAATATATAGTCTGATCGATTGCATCATGCAAGGAAAAGCAGTCGATTAAATAATTTTTCGGATGTGTTTCTAAGAGCAATAGATACATCGGATCCAATTGTTTCATCAATATACCTAGACAGACGCATACAAATTCAAAAAAAGCTGTGCCTTCCTTCAGAAGTAATACATTTATTATCAAGCTCTGTTAATACTTAAGGCAGCATGTCTATCTATCAATATGGTGAGTTTGATATGGATGAAATCGATTACCAATGCAACATGGTGCTTGACAACGAAGAACGTGAAGAAGAGCAATATTATTTACAATAAAATACAATTTTATTTTTATTCCACTTTTTCCCCATATCTAAATTTATTTGGCAATAATAAGGGCAATAAAAACAAAGTAAACTAAAAAGATTTTTTTATTTTAAAATTATTAATTTATTGCACTAAAAATGGTCGTTTGCCCCATAGTGCAAAGTTAATAACCTCAAACGCCTAGCCAACAAAGTTATACTTACTATAAATACATTTATATATTTATTGAAGCTCATCACTGAACTGCTGCCGACCCGTACACACAAAAATCCCAGCCGGTGTTTCTTTAAAATGCCCTGGATTCTAATCAAGAAGGACGTCAGCATTCAAAATCTTTTGGGTTTCTGTCGTTTTTATGAGGACAAGGAACCATTTCCATAGCAAAGGATTACAGCAATTCCATAAATTCCAAACGAGCAAAGACAAAAAATATTCTCAAAGTATTAAGTTACATGAAGAAATATAATGAAAACGAAGAAAAGAAAATAGTGTATATGTAGAAAGAAATGAAAAGGCTTTATTCGTACTATATACGTGCGTAAACAAGTTGTGAATTGTATTTACTGACATACATTATAAACTTTTTCAACAAATGAAAAAGTTGTCGCACTATTTCAAATTCAGAGAGACACAAGTATTGGAGCAGTCCGTTGCATGATCAATTATAGCTGTATCACGGTTGTTCTCTGATAATATACAGGGTCCGGCACTCGAAGTGCCAAATTCAGACCGCTCGCGCAGCTGACGCACGGGCATCAGCTGTCTGTAAGTTAGCTAAATGACAGTTTAGAGTATTGTTTACAAGCGCACGAAAGCATTTTGCAATGAGTAAACGCGAAAAAAAAATCAGTAATGGATTTCAAACGTAATAAGTAAATAAAGTTTTCGTTTATCGCACCATAACTCGTTACAATGATACTGGTAGCATCGCAAAACGTCATGGAGGTGGTCATCAAAAGACTGCAACGTCACGTGAGATGGTTCAAAAAGTGAAGAAGCGACTTGAGCGAAATCCCCGACGAAGTGCCAATCAAATGGCGAAAGAACTGAAAATATCTGACCGTAGCATCCGTCGCATACTGAAAAATGATCTCAAGGTCAAGCCTTACAAGATCCAAAAGGCACATGATCTCACACCGAAGCAGCAACAAGTCAGACTTGAGAGAGCGAAGGAGTTGCTTCGCTTGGCCGTAAGCGGTCAATTGCCGAACATTGTGTTTTCTGACGAGAAAATTTTTACAATTGAGCAATTCGTAAACTCTCAAAACGATAGGGTTTACTTGAGGGACCGTTCATACGAGAATTTGAGTCATCGATTGGCCACCAGGAGGCAGCACCCGCCACAGATAATGGTTTGGGCCGCTGTAACCGCAGATGGGCGCTCTCCAATCGTTTTCATCGAGACTGGCGTCAAGGTTAATGCGCAATATTATCGGGAAAGTATTCTGGAGTTTGCTTTGAAGCCGTGGGCAGACAAACATTTCGGTGGCAGACCATGGACGTTTCAACAGGACTCGACACCGTCTCACAAAGCTCGAGTGAACCAAGAATGGCTGAAAAACAACGTTCCGAACTTCATAACGTCCACACAATGGCTCTCGAATTCACCAGACGCGAATCCGATGGATTATTCTCTTTGGGCCATTTTGGAGAGCAAGGTCCGAACTAAAAGATACAACAGTCTCGAGGCGCTGAAAAAAGCCATTGTCCACGAGTGGGCCAAAATACCTGCAAGTCACATTCGGGCAGCTTGCGATTCATTTTTGGACCGTCTCAAGGCCATAGTGAAGGCAAAAGGTGGCCATATTGAGCGAAAGTAAATTGTTTCTATTTCGTATTATTTTTACACATTTTGTACCTTGAATTGAGTAAAGGTAATTTTCCAAAATGAATTTATGGCCTTTTTAATTGGTTACACTTCGAGTGCCGGACCCTGTATACTGAGCAACAAAACTAAAAGAGAACTATTTAAAATTTTTATACCCTGTACCGTATGGTACAAAGGGTATATTAAGTTTGAGCAAGCCGTAAATATATGTAACATGTAGAAGGAATCGTCGGAGACACCCCAATGTTACCTAAAAAATGATCAGGATGACTAGAGAAGTTGATATACCCTTGTCCTTCTGTCCGTCCGTCCGTCCGTTTGAACGCCTAGATCTCAGAGATGGTAAAAGCTAAAGTAACCAAACGTTCACATTAGATCCCATATTATTCCTTAGGAGACAAGTTTATGTTATTTTTTTGATATCGGTGCTAAATTATATAGCTCCCATAGGGGTGTTTCAGACGACATCGAAAAAAAAAAGTTTTAAATGAATAATTCGTTTGTTTATGAAGATATCTTAACCAAATTAAGCATTCAAAAGTTTTTTAAAGTTTTCAAATTTGATCAAAATCGGTTGATGACGACGTTGTGTTTGTTGGAGTGATCGCAGTAAACAAAACCGGTTTTTAGGCAATAACTTGAGAATTTCGGGGTGTTAGACAATTTTGAAATACATTATCGTGATCTACTCGTCAAGACCTACAACGTACACTAGATCACTTGAAAGGTGCTAAATCACTGTAGTACTGTGTAATTAATATGCATAAATAAATAAATAAATACCTATTCTGTCAACCATAAACACTGACCCTAACTATCCCTATAACCTAATTCCTACTGTCCGTTAAATCATCCATCTCCCCTGGTCCCGATGCCATTCCTAGTTGTGTTTTAAAGCATTGTGCTCACTCTCTTGCTAAGCCATTTTCTGTTCTTTTCCGCACTTCATTCTTGTCTTCCGGCCATCTGGAATGAATCCTATATTATCCCTATTCATAAAAAAAGTTCCAAGTCCAACATTGAGAACCACCGTGGAATACCACGGTAGTGGCTTACCAAGCTTTCATAAGTTCCTAAAGCTTTTGAAAGAATTGTCACATCAAAATTGCAGCACTACTTTCGTTCTTTAATTTCGGAATCCCAACATGGGCTTATAAAACGTAGGTCCACTTCTACTAACATTTTAGAACTTTCGTCTCTTATTAATCTAGCTTTTACCGAAAAAAAGCAAACTGATGTTATTTATACTGACTTCAGGAAAGCATTTGACTCGGTAAACCATTATCTTCTCATTGTTAAACTCTCACGTCTGGGGTTTCTGTCTTGCCTTTTAAGTTGGATTTCGTTCTACTTATCTAATCGAGTCCAAAAGGTAGTTTTTAAAGGCTACGAATCTAAAGAAATTAAGGTCACGTCAGGAGTACCTCAAGGTAGCCACCTTTGTCCTTTTTGTTATGACGTTTTATCGTTCTGCTCCTTATTTGCCTACTTACTCTTTAGAATCTTCTACCTTAGAACGCATCGAGAGTGTGGCCGACATTGGTGTTTTGTTCGACCAAAACCTTAAATTCAATAATCATATTTACAACATCGTCAATAAAGCTAGAGGTGTTCTTGCTTTTATTAAGCGTTGGTCTAAATAGTTTAACGACCCTTACATAACCAAACTTCTTTATATCTCCCTCGTCCGTCCTATTTTAGAATATTGTTCTTGCGCTTGGAGTCCTCTATACTTTGTTTATCAAGACATGATTGAGTCCGAACAATAGCAATTCCTCCTTTTGCACTTTGTGGCTTAAACTGGAACCCAAACATCCGACTGCCGCCATATTCTGATGGACTTCACCTTATAAAATTACCTTCCTTAACTCTTAGCAAAGTTACTTTTGTCCTTCCTTCTAGAATAACTTGTAATTTTCAACCTTTAGCCTTACAATTTTGTAGATCTAATTATGCTTTACACGATCCTTTCCGTGTTTTATGCTCTAATTATATTAACTTTTATAATTTCCTCTCTTTCGAACGGTCTGTTCAATCTATCACTTCTTCTATCATAAGTTATCTTGACTTGCCAATACGAGCATTCTTGACCAATCATATATAATATTATGAGTCATTCTTTTGGTCAACGGTGATCCTTTGGCACTTTTGTTTTATATAATGTTTAATTTTTATCTTGCTTTCTATTTTTCAACTTTTATATAGTTAATCCAAGTGTCTGGCAGTTCTTGAGGTGAGAAGGTGCATATCATTAAAAAGTTCACCCATCGGGCTAGATACGCGGATTAGTTATACCTTCTATTTTTCTTCTCTAAATAAATTTACTGTTTTTTAAAATATATAATGTCAAGTGTGCTTAGTTGTACTCCTTAAATAAATAAAAAATAAATAAATAATAAAACGTTATTAAGGATTTTGACTTCTCTAGCCACCTTGATCATACTTTAGATTAAAGCAATACTTTTAGACATGGATTGAGTAATTCAGCAATGAGTGTGAGTTATGGCAGCAGGATTGGCGGGTGGGGAAAGCATTTTCATTGATTTTCATATTCCAAAACTCGACGTGCTGCGACTTTACATTGATGAAAATAAAATTGGGCGGTATCAAGGAGGATGGGAAAAAACTGCTCTGAAGCTTAGCTCTAGTGTTTAAGAAAAAAAAGATTTATTGTTGCAAATTTAGTCAAGTATCATGTGCAAGTAAAAGAGCTGCATCAATTTTGCTAACACCCACGAGAAAATTGTGCAGAAAGTGTGGCAAGTTAAATTAATGTGGCACACAAAAATGCTAAAAAGTAAACCATGAAAATGAATACGAAAAATAGACCCACGAAAAAAAATTAAAAGCGAAATCGAAAAGAGACGAATTATATTATATGTAAGAGTACGAGTACGAGTATTTCGATACTCTAAGTAAATATTGCAATGGCAGCGGGCCTTACATTAAGTGTCCCCATAGAACGTGCAATGCATTTTGGCTAGTCAAACGGTGGGTTCAGGGTTGGCCGGGGGTGTTGCGGGGCAAGTTGGTTAGTGTGTTGACCTCAATACAGTGCCGCTTGCACAAAGGTGCCGTTAGCGTTAGATTTTCGGTCAAATTGTGTTGGGCTGTGCAACATAACAAATGCAACAACATCGGCTACAAATCGATGTCAGGACTTGTTTTGTAAGGCGGCTTGGGGCCAGGTTTTGTACGTTGCAGTAAACTAATAAAATTAAATTATTATGTAAAATGGGGAACCAAAAATAGTTAAAAGACAAAATAATAAAATAATATGCAAATCGAATGCTTATAGCAACAAATACAACAGGGTGAAGAAATATAAGCCGAAACTGATGCTGCAGCCAGACTGAAAATGTTGGCCCCTCCTTTAGACCATCCATCCTCAGGAGCAGCACTCAACAAACAACTTTAAGCATTGCCTGCCAAAAACATTATGAGTAATCATAATAGAAAATAAAAATGCGAGAGAACAGAACGCAAATAAACATATAAATAAATCAAATGGACAACGACAAATCTCAGTTGGCTGGCGTATTAAAATATGACCATGTCTGTGTGCACACACACACACACACACACGCATTCCTCTATTTTTGTGAGACTGTGTGCATTTACTGGCGGCTCTATGTAAAAAGAGTCAGGCAAATAGAAAAGCAACCAAAAAATGGACACTGAAATTCGACTTACACATTTTGTAATCAACATAAAATCCAATCATCCGTCATGGACAGCAGCTAGCAACTGCCAACTGGCATCCAGCAAAAGCATAGGCCCAGACTCAGACTCAGACCCAGAGCCGGAACCAAGCCCATGCCCATGCCCATGCCTAGTACCAGTACCAGGCCCCAAAATCAAGCACAAAGGGCTGCGAATAGATATGATATGGCGGCAGCGGCAAGTTTCTGCTTCAAAAAAATCAAAAAAAAAAAAAAAAAAGTGAATGCCAAAAAACGAAAATTTTGATTTATGAGCTAAAACCAAAATATGCGCTGCTCATTTATAACGCGCTTAAATCTAATACGCAGCGTAGACTACGTGTGTGGCTCTGTCTTTCTCGCTCTCGCCCTATGTCTCGCACTCTCTTTCTCTCACTCCCCCTGCCTTCGTCTCTATCTATCTTGTCGCGGGCGTGTTGTGTTACAGACAATGTAAAAGGAAAGCAAACATAAAGAAAACCTCATTTGAAGAAAAAAGTTAAGCCGAAATTTAAATACTCTACAAAGAAAAACAGATCAACTGTCTTTGCAGGATAATTCACGACTTTTGGCACTTAACGCTTCTTAGTTGATTGATTATCTACAACAACACTTGAATTTGAAGCTTTTTTAAAGTAAGATTAACATAAATAAAATAATGTACTACTATTTAAAATAACATCTTTGACCATCTATCTTAATATATTTTATATACACTTCTACAATGTACATATTTCGAGATTGCCTGACATACTCTTAAGCTAGCTAGCTATTTACAACGCAAAGAGTATCATCTAAGAAAAAAGGGAAAGGCAACATCAACTTTCGTGGTACTGGTCTTGGTCCGTCTCTTGTTCTCGCCTCGGACGTGGATTTGGACATGGCGGTGCTGTCGTCTACGTGCGTAAAGCGACGCGTGTCCGCTTTATGATTAATATGCGCGACAATAACATCATGATATAGTAAATAAGCATGCAAAAAGTTTAAGAGACACACACCCACACTCACATATTAGCCCACTAACTCACATAATGAGACACTCACTCACACACAGACACTATAGCCAAAGTATCTAGTCAGGCTCATCTTTAACCAAAGCCATAATCGCGTCCTGTTGTAGGGCACCTATGTACCCAGGGCGACCCAACAAAACATTTTGGATCGGTTGCAGTCACATTATAGCTATGGATGACGTCAAGCAACAGTATGATGTCCAGGAGAGCACCAACTCAATTGTATGTCTGCCTAGGAAAGTATGGGCTGGAACTGGTACGGAAGCTGCTGTCATTAGCGGAAAAAGTGATTTTGTCTCGTACATATCCTTTGATGTAAATAACTGATGTAGACAAATGGTAGTGTACAGTCTATAGGAGCATGAGCGTGTTTTCTAGCGTTGGTATTGTCTCAATACTATTGGGACATACAGGCCCGTATTTAGAAATTTGGCGCCCTTAAGCAGTTGCGAAATTTGACGCCCCCCACCGAGTGGCTGACAGTGAATTCACAGTAATTATGCGTCCAGATTTCGAATTAGCACATTTTTCCGTCAAGATTTCCCAGCGGTGAGTTGATGCGGAAATAAAATTGTACACGTTTTTAAAGTCTCCGACAAAATTTGCCACCCCCCAATTCTTGCCGCCCTAGGCAGTTGCCTACACTGCCTATATGGTAAGTCCGGCCTGGGGACATATATATATAAACAATATAATACAATAGTATATTGGTGTTCTTTGTTATTTTGGTGTCATTAACAAACCAAAAAACACAAGATACGTGTATGGTACATATGTAAAACATTGTACCCATATATTAAGTCTCTCATCTAGGTCCAAGCGAGTAAACGACGCTCTAACTAATACGCCATATTGCCGTGGCCAATCTTCCGAAAGATGCACTCAACAAAAAAAAAATATTGATGATTTGAGATAGACAAATTGTTATACGAAATTCCGCTTATTTATTGATTTATATATTTAGCTGACTATTCTTTAAAACGACATATCTTATAATTGAATAAAATAGTATTAAATAATTGAAATTATTTATAATTGAAAGATAAAACGATAAACTTAAAAAAAAATATATTTTTTCACGCTATACCCGTGTACCGTATGGTACCAAGGGTATATTAAGTTTGTGCAAGCCGAAAATGTATGTAACATATAGAAGGAGACGTCGGAGACACCCCAAAGTTACCTAAAATATGATCAGGGTGAATAGAGAAGTCGATATACCCATGTCCGTCTGTCCGTCCGTGTGAACGCCTAGATCTCAGAGATGGTAAGAGCTTAGAGTTACCAAACTTTCACATTAGATCTCATATTATTCCTTAGGAGACAAGTAAATTTTATTTTGATATCGGGGATAAATTATATAACTCCCATGGCGACCTCGACAAAAAAAAAGCGTTTTAGATGAATAATTCGTTTGTTTATAAAGATATCAATTCAAATTTGGTACTCGAAAGTTTTTTAGAGTTTCCAATCCCGTACCAAATTTGATCGAAATCGGTTGACTATATCATATAGCTCCCATAGGACCGATCGGCCAAAATAACTTTTTAAAGAAAAATTCTCTATATTTCGTTTTTTAATAAAGATATCGTAACCAGATTTGGCATTTGGAAATTTTAGACCACTTATGCAATGTGCCAAATTTGAGCAAAATCGGTTGACTACATCATATATTCCCATTGGTCCGATCTTCTAAAAAATCGATTTTTGAACAAAATTTGTTGTGTTTCGTTTGTTTGTAAAGATATTTGAACTAAATTCGGCATTCAGATCTTTTTAAATGTATTAATGAACTGTGTCAAATTTTATTGAAATCGGTTGACTATATCATATAGCTCCCATAGGAACGATCTGTCAAAAAAAAAATGTTTGCTTAAAAGTTCTTCTGTTTTTGGTTTTTTGTGAAGAAATTGAACTTTATTACAAGCTAGTGGTACAGGGTATCCTAAAGTCGTCCGCGCCCGACTTTACGTACGCCATTTTTTTTATAATTTATTTAATTATTGTTTTAAACTCTATAAAGAAGATCGAGTACATGAAGACGCCTAGTATCCCTACTATTGTAGCTTGCAAATGAAAAAAAAATATATATATATATGTATATATATAAAAATAGCTTCTCAGAATGGAAAAATAATTATTTCAAACTTGATATAAATATATGTTTTGACGTTTTCTCTTATATTTTAATAGTAAATAATAATAATAATTATATTGTATAGGGGCTTGTATCCGTTCAGATACCTTTTTGTACTTAGTTTTTCAGTCCTTAAGGTGCGTATTGGAATTTTTTATATTATTTAATTTTAATTTTTTTTTCTATTATCTTCTTTAAATCCCGCTTATCATATTATATCACAGTTTAGGTATTATACCTTTACAACTGAGAAATTAAGGCAATAAATTTATAGGTATAAAGGAGTTTGACTCAAAAATTTTATGTTAAGGAAAACCATCTGAGGCGCATATTTCTTGAGAAAATGAAGTTTGTTGAATCACGTCAATATCTTTCCCCGTTCCCCCGCAGTAGATTTTCATGGTTTTTAGCCACACCCTTAAATATTTTTATCTGAAATTTAATAGAGCGATGAGTTGTTGTAAAATGTATCTGTGTGTAAACGATCAAAATCGGACAAATACAACAAAAGTTGTAGCTATGAGTGTACAAATTTCAACTCCTCTTGCCTATATTCATTGTGTGGCCATGCCAACCCGTTCTCGGGTTACGGCCGACCTCAGCAGCTCTATCAAATCGGTTCTAATTTACGGAATTTAAAGGTACAAATATCGTTTTGCAGCAAAAAAAAAAAAAATAATATTCGAACTGGAAACTTCTTAGAAGGACTATGCAGCAATACATTTTTTTTGTCGAGAAAAAAGGTATAGGGTATTACATTTTTAATATGAGATTCCTTTTGCAGTCATTTTATCGCATAGAAAATGGTCTATTCAAAATCATTTTAAATATTTTTTAAATTTTGTTTCTTTATAAAAGTTTGGGCGCTCTATGCTTCTCAAATTGGGCATATATAAGTAGGACTAAGTAATAAAGTTATTGGGTATCGAATTGATCTGTTATGAGGTTATGCCAACGAAATTCGCCAAAAGCATTCTCAGTCCCCTGCAAGCAATTAGAGGAGATAAGAAATAAGAAGTATTCTAACTCACTATTTTATTTTCTTATAAAGTTTTTTTAAAAAATCTTTGCTTTGTTTATTAAGCAGTTGAATCAAAAATTCGAAATACTCGCAACTGTGTTGGTTCATCTACACAGCCTCTTATATCTTTAGCTCGCCTGGATGCCTTCCCATTCTCATTGCTCTCCAGTCGAGCTACAGAAGATTTTTTAAAAAAACTTTCCCTAAAAATATATGGAACTTTGTGTATGCATAAGGAAAAGGCTTTAAAGTTGCCTTACCTGATCGATATTGATGTTGTTAAAGAAATCGGTAAATAAAAAAATTAATTTTTAATTGCGCTCAAAAAATCAAGGTAAATGTATGTATGCTGGAAATTAAATTCAATGAACTTTCAAGTTTTCGGATATATAGTGAATATAAAAATTTTTTCCAATGCATTCCAAATTGGCTTCTGAAATGTAGGATATCACATCTAATTAAACTTTTTCCAATTGTTATGTTATTTTTACGAACTCTTTTTTGTGTGGAATCGTCATTGAAACTAATTTGAATTGTTTTTAGTACATTTTTATGCCATTTTCAAATATAGTTTTTTATATTTTCCATAACGATTAGTTTTTAGTTTGGCGACCATGAAGAGCCGATCAGGAAAACCCGATATTTGCCCTAAACATTGAGTTTAAGTTTTAGGAATCATAAAATAAATCAAATGCATTAATTAAATTTAAAAAAATTTGTTTGTTTAATTGCAGTTAATTTTGTAAATTACATTAAAATCTTTTTAGTTTTAATATTATACATAACACCAGACTATGTGTAGCGATTAACTTTGCTATTTCCTATTGGATTATAGCCATCATTTTAGGAAGGCTGATTGCCAATAAATTAAAAAAATAAGAATGTAATTTTTTGTCGAAATGCGTGTTAGTTCTTAAAGTCATCATACCCGAACATCAGTTTGGGCTCAGAAGAGGCCATGGCACAATTGAACAATGCCATCGTATTGTTAAAAAGATAGTGGATGCATTTGAAAACAAACAGTACAGCGCTGCGATATTTTTGGATGTCCAGCAAGCATTTGACAAAGTCTGGCACGCAGGAGTACTTCGTAAAATCAAAAAATGGCTTCCTGTACCGTATTTCTTATTCTTTAAGTCGTACCTCAACTGTAGAAAATTTTATGTCCAATATGCTGATGAGCACTCGGAACTGTACTCAATAAACGCCGGACTTCCTCAAGGTAGTGTACTTGGGCCAGTGCTATACACAATTTTTACTGCGGACCTTCCTACAAATGACAATGTTGAAGTTGCAACCTATGCGGATGACACAGCAATTATATCAAACAGCGCAATTCCGGCAATGGCGTCCCAAAATTTACAAGAGCAACTCGGTCTGATTGAAACATGGCTGAAAAAGTGAAGAATTTTAGTAAACACGCAAAAATCAGTCCAAATTACGTTCACACTAAAACGAGGAAAATGCCCTTGTGACGTTAAATGGTATGTCCATACCGGATGAAGAATCTGTCAAATACCTTGGAGTGCATTTGGATCGGCGACTCACGTGGAATAAGCATATAAAATCAAACATATGCAGCTTAAAATTAAAACCAAAAGAATATATTGGTTTCTATGTCCACGATCGCAGCTTAGTTTGGAGAATAAAATTCGGCTTTGCAAAGCAGTACTCGCCGGTCTGGACGTATGCAATGCAGCTCTGGGGGACGGCGAGCAATTCAAATATCGAAATCCTGCAAAGATATCAATCTATAAATCTAAGAAACATTGCATCCAACAAAGAAATTCACAAAGATTTGAATGTTCCTTTTGTCAAAGATGAAATAAGCAAATCATCGTTAAGATATTTGGAAAGACTGTCAAGCCATGGAAATTCGTTGGCTCTTAAATTACTGGATAATAGCTTGGATGTTAGACGTCTAAATAGTTTTCATATTCTGGACCTTCCAGATCGATTTGTATAGTAATGTATAATAACCTCTAGGAAATAGTTTTGTTGTATATTGATTGGACTCACTGGAGCACAATCAATCCTGCCATTTTTTATGTTTACTTATAAAATTTGCTGATTGTCTCATATGACAGATTGCAAATAAAAAAAAAAAAAAGTTCTTAAAGCACCGCCAAGCTTTTAAGAATTTCCTTGGGCTTAAATTGAACTAAATTTGTACTCAAAAATTAATATTTGTGGAATTTATATATTACATTGGTTCATTAAAATAGGAACTTTTAAGTATTGAAGGCGTGCGTTAAGCTATGACCCCCACTGTGATGACCCCAGTAAACAATTGTTATGACAATTCCAAACCATACCACCATTCCAAATGTCGACTGTTAATTACCATTTAGTAGTCGTATGTTATCTATCCTCTCCTAATTTTGGGGTTTTGTCAGTCAAAGATTTTTAAGGAAAACTTTAACTTAAGCTTTAAAATTTATTTCCTTAGTCTTTTGTGTATTTGAGCTGCTTTGGTGTCGCTGACAGAGCCAACAAGAGCAACAACAACAACAACTGAAGGCTTGGCAGGCAGCATAAGAAATGATAACGCCAAACAAACAAATTAGCACAACTACCGCAACAGCATTTGTAGCTTATGGAAGAGGCAAAGGCAAAGGCGAAGGGGGAGATGGAGATGGAGATGGGGGTGAGGAGAGGCAGCTATGTGGAGAAACCTGAAAAGGCCTCAACTTGCAGCTGCCGCAATTCAAAGACAAGCAGCACGAGGCTTAAAGTTGCCACTATGCCGTTTTCTCTATTTCTTTTTGTTGTTGCATGCTGACTCTGTCTAACTCTGACTGTGCGTGTGTGTGTGTGTGTTTTGTGACACTGTGCAGCCGGCACAACTGGCACACTAACACCCATTTCTCACCTTTAACCTGTGCGTGTTTGTGTGTGTGCCGCTCTCTCGTGTATGTGTATGTGTGTGTGTGTGTGTGTGTGTGGAAAACTCGACTCCTTTCAGCATAACTTTATCGCCTACATGTCATATTCCATTGTACTATTTGCTGTCATACGTAATGAAAAGCAGCGCACATTTGTTAAAGAGCAAACGAGCGCGCAAATGAACGTGCGAACTGACCCAGCACCGACCTTTCCCTTTTAGGCAGAGCTCAGAGTCCTCAATCTGACTGTATTTCTCACCTGGCCAAGAGCATTACTGGGCCTTCTTTTTGTTGTATGTATTACTATGTATATGTATGTATGTGTACCAGTACCCAGCCTTTCCTTTAACGCCTCTGCCTCTTCCTGTCTTGCTGCCTTTTGCTGATGTTTGCTGTTTGTCTTTTTGTGCACTGCTTGCTGCTGTTGTGGCGCCTTGTTGTTTTGGCCAGTGCGGTCACCGGCATGCTCCATCTCATTTTCACTCTTCCCTTTGTATCTGTGTGTGCGTCGTGTACTGTGTGTTGTTTGTTTGTTTGTTTGTTATTTGTATGCACGTGCAATTCGTGCGCCAGCTCGTTTGTTTTTATAGTCAGGCGGCAGCGGCAGCGGCAGTTTGCACCTTTTGTTATACTATTTTTAAGGCAACAAATACATATTAGCAGTGAAACACTCACACACTCACATACACACACCACTTTTAAACACAGATACACACACATACAAATGCATATGATTTCTATATAAGCACTGATTCGTAACTGCTTTCACTTGCACAGCACGTAAGGCAAACACAGCGACAATGGCAGAGACAGTGGCAACGATTTGAAGCCGCACAGTGCTCAAAAGTTGCATGAAATGGTAAAAAAAAGTGACCACACATTTGGACGTCGTTGATTATTTTGCAACTTGTGTAATACATAATTGTATTATTTTGTTGAAATTTTACTTGATAAATTTAGTTAGATGGATCCCTTATTATGCCACAAAAGATAAACTTTCATTTACATTTCGACCTATTGGCTTATACTACATTATGAAGCTCCCATAGGGGTATTTCGAAGCGTACGTAAAGTATTTGCGACACCCTGTACCACTAGCTTGCAATAAAATCACACATGAAACAGAAAACAGAAGAATTTTTAAGCAAACATTTTTTTTGACCGATCGTTCTAAAGCAAGCTATATGATATAGTCAACCGATTTCGATCAAATTTGACACAGTGCATTAATACCTTAAAAAATATCTGACTGCCGAATTTAGTTTAAATATCTTTAAAAAACAAACGAAACACAACGAATTTTGTATAAAAAACGTTTTTTTGGAGTGATTCGTCCTATGGGATCTATATGATATATTAAACCGATTTTAATCAAATTTGGTACAATGCTTGAGACCTATGAAAAACTTGCAAAAATTTCCAATATCTTCACAAACAAACGAAACACAACAAATTTTATTTAAAAATCGATTTTTTGGAAGATCAGCCCCATGGGAGCTATATGATATAGTCAACCCATTTTGTTCAAATTTGGCACATTGCTTAAGTGCTCTAAAACATTTTCAAACGCCAAATCTGGTTACGATATCTTTATTAAAAAACGAAATATAGCGAATTTTTCTTTAAAAAAGTTATTTTGGCCGATCGGTCCTATGGGAGCTATATGATATAGTCAACCGATTTTGATTAAATTTGGTACAGTGATTGGGAACTATAAAAAACTCCCGAATACCAAATTTGGTTACGATATCTTCATAAACAAACGAATTATTCATCTAAAACTTTTTTTCTTGTCGAGGTCGCCTGAAACACCCCTATGGGAGCTATATAATTTATCCCCGATATCAAAAAAATAAAATAAACTTGTCTCCTTTGCAATAATATGGGATCTAATGTGAAAAAGTTTGTTACTCTAGCTCTTACCATCTCTGAGATCTAGGCGTTCAAACGGATAGACGGATAGATAGACGGACATGGGTATATTGACTTCTCTAGTTACCCTGATCATACTTTAGGTAACATTGGGGGTTCCCGGCGATTTCTTCTATATGTTACATACATTTTCGGCTTGAACAAACTTAATATACCCTGCATAATTTACTTGTTTATGAAGACACTGTAACCAAATTTGTCTATAAGAAGTAGCCCACATAGTCACAAAATTGTTTTCAGACTATAATTCGTATTAAATTTGACAATCGAAAGTTTTTTGGGAACATAAAGGAAACTTTCGAATTAAATTGCAATGCAAGGGTTCAGAGTATCTCAAAGTTATCCGTGTCCCTCTTTAATTTGCTAAATCTTTTTGTGCTCAAAATTATTTATACTGCCTATTCAATAAAAGTTTTTATAATCCTAAATTATAATGCCAAAAAAATGCACATTTTATTTTAAAATTCTAATTTTTTCATGAATAGTTATTTAATTTTATTTAAAACTACTTGTTTCAGTCGGTGGCGTAAGTGCTAGCGTACTCGCCTCTAAAACTGAAGGTCGGTGGTTCGATTTCCAGCAGTAGCACTAGTGCATTTGCCTAAGACTGGCATCGCTAGCTCAAAGACGCTATTTGCCACAGAAAGTCTCTATTAATTAAAGACACCGCCGTTCGTATTCGGCTATAAGTCCCTGTTCTGTTCGAACAGTTATTAATAGAGATCCCCATGCCCCTTCAAGGGCCCAATCTGGAAATTATTATATTTTAAAATACCTAATTACATCGAATTTCTTCTAAAGCTTAGAAAAAAACCGGTTGCTGAAATTTCATTTTTCAAATGCAGGTATCGGAGATGTGGTTAAAAAATCGGAAGATTTAGAATTATGAAAAGCAACTTATTATCAGCTGCTTTAAGTTTTATTCGAGTTTAAGTTTTATCCCTTTGCGGAATCACATGTTTCTCTGTTTATTAGAAAACATTTCCTTAAGAGAGTTTATAATGAATTTATACAAAATCGTTACGTAACAAAGCAAGATGTACTGTGAGTGTATGCGGAGAAGATCAGGAAAACATTGTGGACAGCTCTGCGAACTGGTTATTGCAACTCAAGCCCATCAGTTGTGGCATACTGAATGATGTCCTCAAAACCTAAAGTCATGCTTGCAGTTACGAGTTTAACTAGTAGTGTTTAACATGGGCTTGTACATTTGCAGGCAACCAGAATTTGTCGCGGTATGATGTTCAACTGGTTGCAAACAATGGTATCGCCTGCGATATTCAAAGTTGCAAAATCTAGTATAACGGAGCTTATTAGAATGTAACAAGTCGCTTCTATACGAATTCAATCAATCTAGTACCATATTTGATATAGAAACGACTCCATATTTCTTGAGTATTTCAAAATATATGCACTTAGTTCGTATGGTTAGGTCAAAATATGGTCTTTAATTTTACTAGTAATTTTTAGTTCACAATGACTGAGAATAATAAATTGCCTCAAAAATGTAAAACAAAATACTTTAAATTTACAATTTGAACATTATTATTATTGTACAAGTTACATAAATTTGAGAGCGTAAGGCCGTGAGCTGGAAGCACCTCATTTTCCACATCCCACAGCAGTTCTTTTTTGAACCATTTAAGAACTAGTAACGTTTAGAGTAGTTGAGGCCACTTATTTGACAGCTCGAGTTTTAAGTTTAATTAAAGTGCCAAAAAGTAAAAAAACATTTTTTGATGACACTTTTGTAGCAGTATTATATATTGAATGCAAAACGGTGAAAGATATTTAATTGGCGTTTATATATCGGAAATATAATATATATACGCATTAAGTACTCAGTAAAAATAAAAGTTTGTAGTTTTCGAGCGCATATACAAAAATTTAAAAACTGGAAAAATAAGAAATAACATTTAAAAGCAATTAACGTAAAAATTAATAATTCCGAAAGGAACTCAAAAGCCATTAAAATTGCTTTACAGAATATAAAACAATGTGCTTTAGTAAGGTGGTTTTATTGAAGTGCTTTTGGCCAAGAATTCTACTTACAGCAAAGTCCTTTTCTAACATAAGTTACTCCACTCAGTTAAACCACAAATTTTTTATGCTACGCTTTTATTGCGTATTTATTTTTCTTTGAGCTTGTCCCACTGTGCTAAGCTGGCAGCAAAAGTGCAAATGTCATTCGATGCCTCCGCATTTAAAGTATTACGGAATTAACATTTCTTTGTGCTGTTTTTGCATATGTGCGCTGGATGCACTCATTTGCCGAAGCCGGAGCGCACTCCAGACCTCACTCTTCATGTAAGTATGAGTGTGTGTGTGTGTGTGTGTGAGGTTGTGAGTGTGTATGTGCAAAAATTGTGCTTCCTTTTGTGCCGTCGCTTCACATTTTTCATTAGTTTAGTGGGTTTGTGGCACATGACAGTCACAGTCAGGCAGCGCCCAGGCCACTCATACACATACAGGGACACACGGATACACACAGATGCACACACACACATTGGCAGACTACTGACTGACTAACCAACAACTAACGATGCGCGCTGTTCATGCCTCAGTCTCAGAGAGTCTGAGTCTCGGTGTCGTGGCCTTATGCCTCTTACTACAATTTGGATTTTTTGTTATTTTTATTTTTTTTATTTTTTATTTTGTTTGGTCCCCACCGCATATTATGCCTGGTATATAAAACACACACACACACACATTTCTTGTTGTGATTATAGCTGTAGTTGTATTATTTCACTCTTTTGCCTTCCGCCGTTTTCTTTTACTTTTTTTTTTTGCATAGTGAGTAAATGATTCAAAAATGTGGCAGCAACGCCAAGCCAATGGACCTGGGGGACGCCCAAAGCCCCGGGAGTAGGCAACATGCGGCCCGTTTCACAATTTTTGTGCCTAATTCAAAGTGGAGCAGCACGCTCAGTAGTACTCCTGCTCCCGCGGATTCTTGTTGACTTGTCATAGCCTCTCCCTCCTGGTTGTATGCTATTTGCTTTTATTTTGTACGCTATTTGGTCGTTGTGCAATGTAATTGGTACGCAAAGACGACAAACGGAAAACAAAGAGGCATGCGGCATGTGGCATGGACACACAACATGGTAGTGGTTGCATGTGACTGGGCAGGGCAAGGACGAAGCTCAATCGCAATCTCAGTCTGGAAGCTCTTGCAGAAATATTGACGAAACAACATTCCATACTATATACTTGTGGTATAATCGTTCTTGTCTTGCATCAGTTTCTCGGTTTCCCCTTTAGTCAGTCATTTATTCATTGCTGTTGGCATTTCGATATCCTAGACACAGCGGCGCATTGACAGCTGAGACAGCTTCAGCTGAATCGGAGCTCAAGAGAAAACTTCTCAGAAGGATTTTAGTTTAAAATCTGCTCCAAAATAGATGCGCCAAAAATAAAAACCACATAATCCTGCTAAACGATTGAAAATGAGATTTCTTATTATACGAACTTTATATATATACTCTAAGTTTTCAGGCTCCTACACGAATTTCGAATCTGACAACTTAGAGCGTATATTAGGGAAATAAAATCTATTCAATAACGAAAGAAATTGAAATAATTATACCCTGTACCGTATGGTCCAAGGGTATATTAAGTTTGTGCAAGCCGAAAATGTATGTAACATATAGAAGGAGACGTCGGAGACATCCCAAAGTTACCTAAAATATGATCAGGTGAATAGAGAAGTCGATATACCCATGTCCGTCTGTCCGTCTGTCCGTCTGTCCGTCTGTCCGTCCGTCCGTCTGTCCGTCCGTCCGTCCGTCCGTCCGTCCGTCCGTGTGAACGCCTAGATCTCAGAGATGGTAAGAGCTAGAGTTACCAAACTTTCACATTAGATCCCATATTATTCCATAGGAGGCAAGTTTATTTTATTTTTTTGATATCGGGGTTAAATTATATAGCTCCCATAGGGGTGTTTGAGACGACCTCGACAAAAAAAAGCGTTTTAGATGAATAATTCGTTTGTTTATAAAGATATCGTAACCAAATTTGGTATTCGAAAGTTTTATCTAGTTCCCAATCACTGTACCAAATTTGATCGAAATCGGTTGACTATATCATATAGCTCCCATAGGACCGATCGGCCAAAATAACTTTTTAAAGAAAAATTTGCTATATTTCGTTTTTTAATTAAGATATCGTAACCAGATTTGGTGTTTGGAAATTTTGTAGACCACTTAAGCAATGTGCCAAATTTGAACAAAATCGGTTGACTATATCATATAGCTCCCATAGGTCCGATCTTCCAAAAATCGATTTTTTAACAAAATTTGTTGTGTTTCGTTTGTTTGTTAAGATATTGGGACCAAATTTGACATTCGTGAGTATTTTGTAGTTCCTAAGCACTGTACCAAATTTAATCCAAATCGTTTGACTAGATCATATAGCTCCCATTGGACCAATCGGTCCAAAAACACGTTTTTTATACAAAATTCGATGTGTTTTGTTTGTTTGTAAAGATATTTGAAATAAATTTGGCATTCAGATCTTTTTTAAGGTATTTAAGCACTGTGTCAAATATTATTGAAATCGGTGGATTATATCATATAGCTCCCATAGGAACGATCGGTCAAAAAAAAAATTTTTGCTTAAAAATTCTTTTGTTTTTGGTTTTTTGTGAAGAAATCGGACTTTATTACAAGCTAGTGGTACAGGGTATCCTAAAGTCGTCCGCGCCCGACTTTACGTCCGCCATTTTTTTTTATAGATCTGAGCATTTGTCAGCAGGTTGAACACAAAATTTTCGACTTAAAGAGACAATGACCCCTCGCAATCGATTTGCTGTGATTTCTCTGACACCCCTCAACATATAAACTTGACACGTACCCCACATACCCTCCCGAACAACCAAATAGACTAATCATGTTTTGCCTTTTAAATTTTGGATTTTCGATGTCATAACGTGGGCTATCGCCTCTGCTTTTTTTGATTTTATAAGAAAAAAGTATTTGATACATTTTGGATGCAAAAATTTTACAGTTACGAATTATTCCTTTTTTGATTTGGTTAATCCATAAAAAGCTTTTACGTCGATCATCCAAGTAGACTCAAAGGCTGTAATTTCCGTTTGTGATAAGCTATGGGCTTGAAGTGTAACTTCAGATGAAAGAAGCAAATATCGGCTTATAGAGAGTGCAGCCTTACAACGAGCAGCTAGCTGCAAAATTTGAAAAAGGCAGACTGTTCTGTCTCATTTTTAAAGAAACCTATCAAACTATTGGAAAAATATGAAAATGGCCATTTGAAAAGCAAAAAAGAGTTAAAATTCCATCGAATTTGGAAGTAATTGCAAGTTGAGTAACCGTACGGCGATTGATATGCGAAAACATCTCAAGAGATTGACACTTAAAAAACCGACATTCGAAAGCATTCTCGCCTTGTTTTTGCAAGGAGTCATATGATATGGAAAACCGACTGGTACAAAATAGTTTTTCCCGACGAAAAACTTTTTAATTTGGACGGATCAGATGGATTTCACTATTATATTCATGATTTGAGAAAGGAAGAACACCACTTGACCCGTCATCATTGCAGTGACGGTGGACTAATGGTGTGGACGGCCATTTCTTACTATGGAGTATTCGAGCTGCAGTTCGTCTCATCTAGGATGAATGCCAAACACTTCTCTTAATTCCTTACACATTCCAACAGAACAATGCCCGGATTCACACAGTTCGAGAAGTTAGGAAATGGATTACAGACCAAAATGTTACCCTCATGAAGTGTCCTCCCTATTCTTATTACTCTGCTCGAGGTAAATAAATAAATGAATCGATATAATACAATGATTTTGGGAACTAAAAATAACTTTCAAATACTGTAGTTGGTTGCAAAACCTGCCTAAAAAGTTATATTTTTTGAGATGCCATTTAATGCTCCAATAAGAGCTACGAGGGTGGATTGATAAGTTTCCGGCCTGACCAAGAGATGGCGCCACTAGGCCTACCTTGAGGTGGCGTTCTATAGTACCATCCTTAGATAGCTTGTAGCTATAGTTTCAGCCCGATCGCCATGTTAGTTTAGATTTGAGAGCACACTGGAAAAGACGCCTCTGTGTTTTTCTTGAAAATGGAAAAGCTGAAAAAACATTTCTACCGCCAATTTGACGTTGTATAAGCGTAATCCAAGCGAATTTTTGCGTCGATTCATAACCGTTGACGAAACTTGGGTCCACCACTACACTCCTGAAACCAAAGAACAGTCTAAACAGTGGATTGGACCAGGGGAACTAAATCCAAAAAAGGCAAAAACAATTTTTTCGGCTAACAAGGTTATGGCTACTGTTTTTTGGGATGCAAGAGGTATTATATACATTGATTACCTTGAAAAGGGTAAAACTATCACTGGTCAATACTACGCAGACTTATTGCAACGTTTGAGCCACGAGGTGAAAATTAAACGACCTCGTCTGGCGAAGAAAAGAATCTTGTTTCATCACGATAATGCACCAGCGCACAAGTCAATCGTTGCGAGGGCTAAAATCAACGATCTGAAGTTTGAATTGATGCCGCACCCTCCCTACTCTCCAGACCTAGCCCCGAGTGACTATTATCTGTTTCCTAACCTCAAAAAATGGCTTGGCGGTAAGAGATTTGCGGACAATGAAGAAGTAATCGAAGCTGTAAATGGGTATTTTGAGGAGCTTGACGAATCAGTCTATAGAGATGGCATTATTAGACTAGAACACCGCTATGAGAAATGTATCAGCCTTGGAGGAGATTATGTTGAGAAATAAAAAAAAAAATCTTAAAAACGTTGTTTTTCTTGGTCAGGCCGGTCAATCCACCCTCGTATATCATATGACGACTATATATTTTTTTTGTGTTGTTAAATTATGTAATTTTTCAATATGACAGGTTTTCAAATACCCTCCATCCCTCCACCAGGCAATTCAAGAGGATGCCGGTGATGAAAAGATAAAATAAACCTGACGGCCCTCAGCGACTATGCGGCTGCATTTGATGCACAAAGTATACATAAGTATATTTTCGACTTGCCACAAATCTAATGTATCCATTGTATCTTTAGGACGCTTCATTATTCAACTATGCATATAAAACACTTAAGAGTTTAGACAACCTCTTCGCTCTTGGGCCTTAGAAATACATAAATTATTAATATATAATGCGTATTTAAGCCGTTTATAGCATACATTTAGAAATAAATAGTACTCAACATTTTTGGTCAATTATATTTATATAGCTGCTTAATCAAAAGTATTGCTATTTATTTTAAAGTTCCTATGTATATAATATATAATTTGTACGTGCACATTTCAGTATGTATATATTTATTTATGAAATTTGACGCATTTCTCATTGTGATTATAGATCTTTGTCTGAGCGCATTATTTAATATTGAGTCCATATATTGAGAAACACGTGATATTATTATGATTGTTGTTGTGCGTATTTCAAGCATGCAAATAAAATGAAATAAAATTCTGTCTTTAACCAAAAAAAAAAAAAAATAATATAAATGCGTAAAAATTGTCTGTAGCTGTTTTAGCAATTTGTTCGACTCTATAAATATGGCTACATGTACATATGTACATAGGGCAGGCTGCTTAAAAACAACAACAACAACATCAATGGCAACTACAACAAATACGAGGAGAGTAATGGAGAGTAGCATAAGATAGATATAAAGGAAGCAGAAGCAGAAGCTGGAGTCACTCACTTGCTCTCTCGCACACTAAACAAACGCACTAAAACTCAAACCCAAACTATAAAAGTGATTTATTTGATGTCACAGAAAAGCAGTCATGCATAAATATTTAGCATAACCCTCAGTTGGCAAAAGATATTTAAATCAGCGCACAGGCCGATATCCTACACATAGTTACACGCACACACACACACACACACGCATGTAAACAGACAGGACACCCGTCTATAGGCAGGCAGGCACTACAAAGATTGTTCTATGTAGGAGCATATCGGGGCTAGCCAAAGTAAAAAGATATGCTTTATAACTCTGTAAGCTTTGGTTCCTTCTATTTGTGTTAGTGTATGTGTGTGAATTTTTTTTTTGTTGGGACAGATAGATCTAGACGGAAGCCCAGTACCGTCTACTTCAATATGCTGCCCATCCCATCACACCCACACATAACATCCATACATGCATATGGCTATCCGATGTAGTCTCAAGTAGGAACAGAACTATAATGTACATGTATGTATGTATGTATATATATTTACATATATGTGTGTAAGCATGTGTAAGTAGAAAATCCTTAAGCTTTGCCAGACAAACAGTTGCATGGACCAACGAAAGAGTTTGTGGCACTTTTTTTTTTATTTATTTATGTATGTACATATATATATATATAGTAAATTTACTCATATACTTACATTCACACGTGTACAGTGAATCAAAAAAGTTTCGAACAAGCGCGAAATGTTCCACCTTTCTGTACTTAACTTAACTAGTACAAAATTATGTATGTCGAAAACCTTCAGTAACAATCTCATTTTATGACAATCGAAGTCTAATTAGACACATAAGTCCACACTTCTCACATAATTATTATAAGTTTTTGACCCTCCTGCACAATCCCTCCCCTTCTTTAATTCCTTTGTCGTTTCCTTTAATCGTAACACAATGGACATCAAAGATAGGATAAATTATATTGAAAATTATATGATGATATTTAACAGTTTATGCAGATGACGAAAATAGCACCAACTTTATTGATCTCTCTCAAAAAGACGATAAACATTTGGAGCTTATGGTTAGTACAGACTTTTATTTTTTAATGAAAGTATTTGGCCTATAAAAAATATAAATCATGGATTTTATCATGGAATTTATCATGGATTTTATCATGGATTTGTTACCAATATCGATTCAAAAATGTGTTAAAAATGTCGTTCCAGCTACTGAAGTGTAATTAATGGTGTATTTTTTTTCAAATAGTTGTCAATTCTTTACCGAAACCGCTTAAGTCCCAGAAGGTATATTTCAGTTTTATAGTCGTTATCCCGTCGATGGTTAAATTTCTATATTGTGTTAAGCAACGTTGGGATGTCATGAGATAAATAAATAAATATCATCTTAAATTTTCATGCGTTTTTCTGTTTCTTGTAACCGGCCTTCAAGTTTAAGCTACTAACTATTGTAGAAGATCTGTTCCCAGGCAGACTCATGCTCGAATCCGTATAGCTTTCCTTTCCACTTATCTTGAAAGATTGTATCGTTCCTTTTTGGTTGTTTCATCTTTAGTTAAATTTTGTTCTTCTCTTCTAGCCACAATATTGTACTCAGTGCTCTCTCTTGCGTCTCCAACTTGTGCTTCATCCTGTTGGGTTCATATTTCACATGCTCCGGCGTTTGGATTCCATCTAAACTCTCCCCTGTGGAATTATCCGATGTACCTCGGCATGATTAATAGTATTAACTGATTTCCTACATGGGCCTGTTACAACTCACCTAGTTGCCTGGGTTCTGGTATTCCCTGTATATCCACTAGCTTGGGTCGCATGGTGTAGTGATGGTCCTGTAGACTTAAGTAGCCTTTGATGAGGCCATCGTTAAGATTCACCATGATCTGACGCCTTAGCTCCTCATCATTGCGTTCCAGACGCTCTGAGACGGCATCTTCAATCTCCTGTTGCGACAGCGGATGATCTGCGTCGGCTATAACCGTCAGCATGCTATGGAAAAGATTCGGTATGAGTTTGCGTCTGGTGGCACGAGTGCTATGGAAGTGTAGGAAAATAAAAAAATCTAAATTTTTTGTACTGGAATTTTGAGTGTTTTGGGCACAACTACTACGTTAAGATATTGAACTAAATCTCGGTAGCACCTATAGACCCTTATATTATAATCTACCTACACATTCGGTTACTCGCCAATTTCGGTCCAATTCAGATGACTATATCATATAGTTGCCATATAAAACGAAATTGGTTTGGGGCACACTTAAAACATTTTTGTCCAGATTCTGGTGACTTTATCATTTAGTCACTTTTACGAACGAATTGAAATAGGGCGACTTAAAAACCTTAGTCTTACTAAGGTAAGGTACTAAGGTCGGGCTTGGCCCGACCGAAATGTTTTCAAAAGACTTTAACAGACTTTTAACCTGACACAAGACTAAACAATTTTTGTTCATAAAGATTTATTTATTTATCAATTTATATTTTTTAAATGTATAACTAATAACGAAAATACTATTAATAAATTATGAAGATAAACGAACAAACATTTTTGCAAATTTATTTTTGGGGATTCGATGTATTAACGAAAAAAAAAACCAGTAAAACTAAATTCTAAAAACAAATGAATGCATTGCATTATATTAATATTGAAATAATCAAAATAAAACAGCCTAAAAGACAAAAACAAAAACCCATGCAGAGTTTTTTGCGAGATTTAGTGGGCCTAAAGGGGTTAAACATTTCATAAAAAATAGTTTTATCAAAAACAGAAACACTCCACAAAAGTTTAAATAGTAAACACAAAAAAAAGATCTGTACAATTGGAAGCTTTCACGATTTACCACAATTTTTCTTGACGAAATGTAAGCAGAGGTCAAGGAATATTATTAAAAAAATAAATTATTTTTATTTGCAAGCAAAATTTTCTGATATTGATAAAAAAAATTCAAACAAATATTTATAGCTGTTTCTACAACATTTTTATACTTGGGAAATAATATTAAAAAAGTACCGTATACTCAATGATATCCTGAAAATCAAATGCAAAAAAAAATGGCGGACGTAAAGTCGGGCGCGGACGACTTTAGGATACCCTATTACCACTAGCTTGTAATAAAGTCCGATTTCTTCACAAAAAACCAAAAACAGAAGAATTTTTAAGCAAAAAATTTTTTTTTGACCGATCGTTCCTATGGGAGCTATATGATATAGTCAACCGATTTCAATAAAATTTGACACAGGGCTTAAATACTTAAAAAAGATCTGAATGCCGAATTTATTTCAAATATCTTTACAAACAAACAAAACACATCGAATTTTGTATAAAAAACCTGTTTTTTGACCGATTGGTCCTATGGGAGCTATATGATCTAGTCAAACGATTTGGATTAAATTTAGTACAGTGCTTAGGAACTACAAAATACTCACGAATGTCAAATTTGGTCCCAATATCTTAACAAACAAACGAAACACAACAAATTTTGTTAAAAAATCGATTTTTTGGAAGATCTGACCTATGGGAGCTATTTGATATAGTCAACCGATTTTGTTCACATTTGGCACATTGCTTAAGTGGTCTCAAAAAATTTCCAAACGCCAAATCTGGTTACGATATCTTTATTAAAAAACGAAATATAGCGAATTTTTCTTTAAAAAAGTTATTTTGGCCGATCGGTCCTATGGGAGCTATATGATATAGTCAACCGATTTCGATCAAATTTGGTAGAGTGATTGCGAACTATAAAAAACTTTCGAATACTAAATTTCGTTACGATATCTTCATAAACAAACGAATTATTCATCTAAAACGCTTTTTTTTTTGTCGAGGTCGTCTCAAACACCCCCATGGGAGCTATATAATTTATCCCCGATATCAAAAAATAAAATAAACTTGCCTCCTATGGAATAATATGGGATCTAATGTGAAAGTTTGGTAACTCTAGCTCTTACCATCTCTGAGATCTAGGCGTTCACACGGACGGACAGACGGACGGACGGACGGACGGACAGACGGACAGACGGACATGGGTATATCAACTTCTCTATTCACCCTGATCATGTATTAGGTAACTTTGGGGTGTCTCCGACGTCTCCTTCTATATGTTACATACATTTTCGGCTTGCACAAACTTAATATACCCTTGGTACCATACGGTACAGGGTATAAAAATAAATTATTTTTATTTGCAAGCAAAATTTTCTGATATTGATAAAAAAATTCTAACAAATCTTTATAGCTGTTTCTACAACATTTTTATACTTGGGAAATAATATTAAAAAAAGTACCGTATACTCAATGCTATCTTGAAAATCAAATGCAAAAAAAAAATAATATTTTCCCATCCAAATGGGTGCAACTGACCACTGTGCGTCTGTCTTATCTTTAAAAGATTATCATTACCCATCTGTAGAAGGAATAATTTGGGAACTAAGGAAGTTATATATTTATAATGGTCTTATTGGTAAAACTGTTTATGAAGAATTATACCGGGGTAAAGTGAGACATCAAAATTATGTTTTTTTTTTTATACCCTGTACCGTATGGTCCAAGGGTATATAAAGTTTGTGCAAGCCGAAAATGTATGTAACATACAGAAGGAGACGTCGGAGACGCCCCAAAGTTACCTAAAATATGATCAGGGTGAATAGAGAAGTCGATATACCCATGTCCGTCTGTCCGTCTGTCCGTCTGTCCGTCTGTCCGTCCGTGTGAACGCCTAGATCTCAGAGATGGTAAGAGCTAGAGTTACCAAACTTTCACATTAGATCCCATATTATTCCATAGGAGGCAAGTTTATTTTATTTTTTTGATATCGGGGATAAATTATATAGCTCCCATGGGGGTGTTTGAGACGACCTCGACAAAAAAAAACGTTTTAGATGAATAATTCGTTTGTTTATGAAGATATCGTAACGAAATTTGGTATTCGAATGTTTTTTATAGTTCCCAATCACTGTACCAAATTTGATCTAAATCGGTTGACTATATCATATAGCTCCCATAGGAACGATCGGTCAAAAAAAAATTTTTGCTTAAAAATTCTTTTGTTTTTGGTTTTTTGTGAAGAAATCGGACTTTATTACAAGCTAGTGGTACAGGGTATCCTAAAGTCGTCCGCGCCCGACTTTACGTCCGCCATTTTTTTGGACTAGGTTTGTAACCTATTATCTCTCTACTCAAAAATTATTACAATTGCATTTTTTAATGGGACCCTTATAGACACCTCTATACTGGTTCTCAAGAGTAAAAAAATTTCAATATTTTTAGCTATTGTGATGATTGTAGCTTTTTTATCAAAAGTTTTAGAAAAAAAGTCTAAAAACAGCTTTCAAAGCTAATTCCGTGTTCTCCTTTTTTTATTTTGTTATCATATCGCATTTTCGTAACAATAGTATTTTACTTTGATATCCTTTTTCGAATTTTATTTTAATATTTGGTTCTGTTTGGCACGATGATTAGAATCATAAAGGCAGTTACTCGGGCTACTGAAAATCTACTCAACAATCTCAAACGTCTGTGCTAAAATTTTGCGTCTAATGAAAAAACAAGGTTTTTTTAAACAGATATATCCTTATGTCAAAGATAAACTTCAAAAATAGCGCTATTTCTAAACATTTTTGCTTTAATGTATTTAAGGACGGTTTTTTGTTGTTGTTTTTTTGCTGGCAAATCAAATATGCACAAATAAATAAAAATGAAAATTCAAAGCATTGGTAACAACAAAAATCATATAAAAAGGATTGGGGAAAAAAACATAAAATAAAAAAATTTACCAACTGTTGATGCTGATAAGCGTTAGGGAAAGGACTAAAGCCGAAGGAATGTGAAAGCGCAAAGCAACCGCAACTAAAAATTTTCAATGCCAATGCAGTTGACAGAAGCAGCATGCGATGGGTCTTCAATCCTTTTAAGGTAGACCGTGGCTATGGGGCCTTTGGATGGTTTCTGTTGCCGCTGCTTCTGGCTCTGGGCATGGTTGGCCGCACAACTTTGAAAAACACTTTGCGGTATTTTTATAGTTTGATATTTATTGAAATTGGTCGTCGTCTTTTGTGGTTGGGTTTGCTTGGATTGCTTTATAGAGAAACGAAGCCAGGCTGCTTTATGCGTTATGAATGTATTGAAATATTTATGAATCAATAACAAGAAGATAATAAATAAATAAATAAATAAAAAAGACAAAACACATTTTTTCGCACAACACAAATTCACTAAAGTGTCTCCTAAGTGTGTGTATAAGTAGATGTTTTTATGTGAGAGAGCGTATCTTTTTTGTTGGTATATGAAATTCGGTCTTGTCAAAGGTTTTTATACTAATTTGAGTTCTCTATGTGTGCGTATATATTGTTGTGTATTCTTTATCTTACTTTTTTTTTTTGCGTATTTCTTTATGGCTTTGGAAATATATTGGGTGTAAAGAGAGAAAAACACAAACATATTTTATTGGAAACTTGGAAATTCAGGTCATTAATATCGCTAAAATTTTGTCAAAACCAATATCTCGTTTATGCTTGGAGCATTTAGAGAATTTGAAGAAGATTTTTTAATGTTACTGCATAAAACACTCATGTTATCTAC
The DNA here is from genome assembly GCA_037043745.1 of Chymomyza amoena. Classification (NCBI taxonomy): domain Eukaryota; kingdom Metazoa; phylum Arthropoda; class Insecta; order Diptera; family Drosophilidae; genus Chymomyza; species Chymomyza amoena. Next base: position 70,173 of record JBAMAX010004508.1, read on the forward strand.
AGAAATTTAAGTTGTAACTTTTAAGCTGTAGGCAACATACCGATTTATATTATTCTGGGCGGCATGGATACGCTGCAAACAAAAATAAAAATCCTTTACTTGTAAGTGGTTTGAATTAGTTTCATCACCCTAACGAATATGCTAATACCAATATCTTTTTACCATCTTAACTCATATCTGCATATGCGTATACTTAATAAAACAAAAGCGCTAGAATATTCTTTCCAAAGGTGTTTCCTTATGTGTGTTGATGTGTATTATGAATGAAAACTTAATATCGGCAAACTTATACAAAAATGCGTTAAAGTAACGTTTTTAACATTGAGGTTGAAAATATATTCTAGTTTACCTCTTTTATGGTTTTTGCCATGACAACCCGTTCTCGGGTTACGGCCGACCTCAACAGCTCTCGCCAGAAATACCAAGGGAGGATAGGTTCTCCTCCACTTGATCTATCCATCGGAGTCGTGGTCCTCCCCTTCGTCTTCCTTCGTCGGCTTTCGCTTCGAATACCTATTTTTGCTGGAGCATCGTTATCCATACGTTGTATTGTGATTCGCTGGACAACATCTATGTCCTCGTAGAGCTCGTACAACTCGTGGTTCATTCGTATGCTATAGTCGTCCTCAAAACGTATGGGACCGAAGATTTTACGAAGAATTTTCCTCTCAAACACCCCAAGAGCAGCTGCATGCTTCTGCGCCGTATAAGAGCACGGGCAAAATGAGCGTCTTGTAGAGTGTTACTTTTGTCGTTCGAGAGAGGTCTCTGCTGCACATCTGCTTACTGAGACCATAGTAACACCTATTGGCAAATGTGATTCTTCGCTTTATCTCTAGGCTGATGTCATTTTCGGTGTTAACGGCGGTGACAAGGCTCGTGAATGCCTTGACCACTTCAAAAGTATAGCGGTTCGCTACAACATGGGAGCCCAGACGCCGAGCGTCCCTGTACGTAGATAGCATATACTTCGTCTTGCCCTCGTTTACCACTAGACCCACTTTCGCTGACTACTTTTCGATTGCGGAAAAAGCAGCAGTAACATCTCGATTACAACGCCCGATGACATCGATATCATCAGCGTATGCAAGAAGATGGACACTCTTGTAAAAAATAGTGCAATTGCGATGTACCCCAGCCTTTTGCAGTACCCCCATCACAAAATTGAAGAAGTCGCATGTCGAACAACATTGATAGGTTCGGAGACGTCCGTTACTACCTTGACAGACCTAATGGTGCCCCACGATGTCATTCTGCAAAGACGAATCAGCTTTGCAGGAACACCGAACTCAAACATGGTGGTGTATAGGCGATCCCTCATCGGGATATCGAATACAGAATCTTGTATGAGATGGCAATAAGACTGCTTCCCAGGTAGTTGGCGCATATCGTCGGGTCAACCATCTTCAATATAGGACAAACGACAGTGACTTCCAATCGTCGGGCATGCTTTCCGCTGCACCAGCCTTAAACAACTCAGCAGGCAGTCCATCAGCACCGGCTGCTTTGAGCCGCTTTATTGCAACTCTGACTTCCTCATGGCTAGGCGGTGGGACACACATATTGTCGTTTGTCGGTGGTATCGGGTTGTTTTCCCCAATGGCGGCATTTGTAGTGTCGTCGCCTGCAAGCAGCTTGAAGAAATGTTCCCTCCGTAACCTCAGCTAACACTGCGTATCTGTAACCAGATTCCCATCTCCGTCTCGGCAGTTTGATGCTCAGGGCTTAAAACATTGCGTCAGACGGTTGACTTGTTGGTAGAATTTTGGAGCGTCATTTCTGCCCCGTAACACCTCGAGATCCTCACGATCGCGCTTTTCCAGCTCCCGTTTCTTTCGTATGAAAAGGTGTCTCTCTTCCTCTTCTCCCTGTAGGTTTCTAATATGGCACGCTTTGCGGCAGACTGCAGCGTTCTTTTATAGGCGGCGCTTTTAGCGGCAGTCACATCGCGACACTCCTCGTCATACCATTGGTTCCGTGGGAGTGGACGCTTGAACCCAATGGTGTCTTCAGCGGCAGAGCGCGTGGAATGGGATATGAGCGCCCAAAGTCCGCCAACATCATCAGGGAAGGAGTTGGGTTGGTAGAGCAATTCCGAGAGGTGATCGGTGTAGGCTTCGGCTGTCCGTTGTAATTGCAGCTTAGCGACGTCCAGCTTTCGTCGCATGCGTATATTGGCTGCAACAAGATAATGGTCGAAGTCAACATTGATTCCGCGAAACGTACGCACGTCCAGCACGCTTGAAGCATGCCTTCCGACGAACACAACGTGATCAATTTGGTTACGAGTTTTTCGATCAGGGGACAGCCACGTGGCCTTGTGAATGTCGAGTTGCTTAAATCTGGTGCTACTAAATACCATGTTTCGCGCCGTCGCAAAAACGATCAGCCTGAGACCGTTGTTCGAGGTGGTTTCGTGGAGGCGGAACTAACCGACTGTGGGGTTAAAGATGCGTTTACGTCCAACCTTTGCGTTGAACTCCCCGAGGATGATCTTTACGTCGTGGGTTGGGCAGCGGTCGTATGTATCCTCGAGTCTTGCGTAGAATGCTTCTTTAACAGCGTCGTCCTTTTCTTCCGTCGAGGCGTGCGAGCAAATTAGGCTAAGGTTGAAAAATCTAGCCTTGACACGGATTGCAGCCTGCCGTTCATACATATATGGGAGTGAATATAGACACGTGGTAACGAAGTCTATATCATATATATGTATATATTTCACAGGTTGTATATATATATATCACACTTTGTTTGCTTAGAGCAATCTTGTCCTATCCATCTTATTTCCTGGATGGCGGTTATATCAGCCTTAATATTTTCGAGGGCATCCGCCAGCTGGATAGAGGCACCTTCCCTATTGAGGGTCCGGATATTCCAGGTGCATTGTCCTTTTTCGTTTTGCGGTGGTCGTCAACATAAGGGGGGACTTTGTCCGAGGTTTTGGTTGTGGTTTTCAATGGATTGTTGTTTTACGAGGCGGCTGCCAAACCCTGCGCTCAACCGTTTAACGTCCGTGTGACTCGCTGCACACATCAGCTCACTATTTAGCGGATGCTAAGATAGCTACCCAGAAGGCGCCGCGAGTAGGCTGTGTAGGATAAAAATCGAAAGTTTTTTAAACATTTGGCCACTCAAGAAACAAAAACCTTTGCCAAAATGGGTTAGATAAATGTCATGCATACCGACACTTTATTGACGGAAAACCGAATTTGTTTGAACCCGGCGCCAGTACCTATGAAAGCTCAAGCTATAACATACGAGAGCTTCGATGAAACTGATCTTCCTACTAGATAATAGGAAATTCAGTATAGCCAATAGGCTGTTAGAAGCACACAACAAATCTTAGAAAAGTAACAGGATAAACAATATATCCAATATTTTCCCAAGAGCAATTGACTCAAGGCATGCATCTCTTAAGTTTCTTTCTAAATAAAAGATTATCTGAAAGCAGAAGAAAATCATTACCAACAAGACAGTTTTAATTATGATCCCGAAATTTAAAAATTCTTTCTATTTAGAATTTAAGGTAGCGATGGTAAGCTATAAATTTTTTGTACCTTGCTAGTACCTTGTATACACATGCAAGAAAGCCATTGGACTTAAATGGGGAATGTGCCCAAACATAGTCCACTGGCTGTATACTGCCATTGTTAGACCCATACTCATGTATGGAGTCTCGATCTGGTGGCCTACTTTAGATAAGGGGACTAACCTTAAAAAGTTAAGTAAGGTTCAGCGAACAGCCGAACTTACAATTAGTGGTGCTCTACGCTCTACACCAAATGAAGCCTTAGATGCTATTTTAAACCTCCTACCACTGAACAAGGTAGGGAAACAAAAAGCCTTTTTATCAGCTTTACGCATGAGAAAGGCAAAAAAATGGAATGATCAAGATTTTGGTCATGCAAAGATTCTTAAAGGGAACCCACTTATTCCCGAAAGTACAGACTACTGCATACCGCAGGAACATGTCACAACCAAGTTCAGAGCCTATATTCCAACCAGGAATACTGGGGTACCAGGCCCAGCAGGCTCGATAAAGGTAAACACGGACGGTTCCAAGCTAGACGACCGTGTAGGGGGAGGGGTCTACGTCGAGGATTTCGACATTAGAATTGCTTTTAGGCTCCCGGACCACTGCAGGCAGAGGTCACAGCAATCCGGGAGGCTTTAACAACAATAAAAAACCTACAAGTTCAAGATAAGAATATCTGTATATATTCGGACAGCCAAGCAGTTATTAAGTCTCTAGTCTCGATGACTTCGTGTATGAAGTCAGTGAATGACTACCGCTTGTCTCTAAGGGAGATGGCTGAGCAACTTTCAATTCACCTGATATGGGTCCCAGGACACAGGGACTTTGAGGGAAACTGCATTGCGGATGAACTGGCTAGGAAAGGAACTACCAGCATCCTCCTTCAAGATAAGGAGGGCCTGGGTATACCCATGGCCAGCTGTAAACTGAGAATACGAAACTTTTTCGCTCTCTGTGCAAATAAAACGTGGAATCGGACATCGAACACGTGTAGAATCTCGCGGCAAACCTGGCCGACATACTGCAGTAAAAGAACCAAAAAACTTTGCTGTCTGAATAGAGCCCAGTGCTCATCTGTCATTCGTGCCATTACGGGACACTGGTTGGTAGGAAACCACGCATCCCGTTTGAATGGTCCCCATCACGACTTCTGTAGAAGCTGTGGCGAACACTTTTTCTGTCACTGCCCAGGACTGGGCAGAAAAAGATTTAGGTTCCTACAGTCATATTTTCTAAACGACCTATCTCAGCTCTCTGAACAGAGTCCAAAATGCCATTTAAGGTTCATTCAGGCAGCCGGATGGCTTCCTCAACTTTCGTAGGGGACCCATCAAGTGGGGAAATGTGGTGAATTGGCTCACTAGCGGTACCACAAAGGGCCTATCCTTGGCCTAAGTGAGTTGGGATGTCGGTCCCAACTGCCGCCCTAACCTAACCTAACCTAGTACCTTGTAAGACTTATTTTAAAATAGCATAAATATGAATAAATTATAAATATATATTCATAAATCACGTCGTAGATAATGAATTAGTTAAAAAAACCTACTAAAACAAATTCTTCTATTAGGTGTCTGAAATTCGTCTGAAACCGTTTAGACACTTATTTAAATGCATGTTTATCAACAATGTAATAATAAATGTATTTATTATTGCATAAAGCGATCATTTTCATAATTTTGCTTTATATTTGTGCAAAATAAATCCTACGTGCCAAATGCTGTGCTCAGCCTTCTGAATGGCAGAATTCTCTACTTTATACAGGGTGCGCCAGAGAAACTTACTTATTTGAAAAAATTCCCGCGCTGTGTGTTGGGCGGGTAGAGGGGCGAGAGAGGGCACATATGGAGGGGGAAGTTCCCAAGATTATTTCTCCCTCCACCCTCCCTTCAGTCAGTTCTGCCATCATGCTCTGGTCTAGAGAGCAGCGGGCCTTCGCAGTCGAGAGCTTCTTTTCTAACGGTCGCTCACTTGTTGCTACGCAACGTGCCTTCCGCGCTCGCTTTGAAATTCCTCCTCACAGATTCGTTCCTGGCCGTAATTCGATTCTATCGTGGGTTAACTCATTTCGGGAGTGTGGAAGTGTCGCTAAACCCAGAAATGGACTTCAACGGACCATCAGAACTCCGGAAAATGTCGAAAGAGTGAGGCGGTCAGTTGTGCGTTCTCCCCGGCGTTCGGCTCGCCAACACGCAGCTGCTATGGAATTTTCTGAAACCACTGTTCGACGAATTCTTCATGAAGACCTTCACTTTCATCCCTATAAATTGGCTGTTGTGCAAGAATTAACTGAACGCGATTTTGTTGCCCGTCAAAATGCCTGTGAAATGCTGGTTGACAACCTGCCTGAAGACGCGGTCGTTTTTTTCAGTGACAAGGCTCACTTCCACATTTCCGGCTGCGTCAACAAGCAAAACATGCGTATTTTTGCAAATTTGCATGAAAATAGAAAATGACTTTTAATTCTATTGCAGGATTGATGGCTATTGAGGGCTTACAAAAAAACACCCGCACAAAGAAAAAGTTAAACGAAGGTGTCGAAGATCCGGATCGCTTCTAGGCTTTCAATGTCGCAACAATTATGTAATATTATTTTTGATGCACTCACCAATTATTTACAAGAAAGGATATTACTTAATTAATAAAAAATCGTTTAATCAATATCTTAAATTTCCATATGCTGTTGAGGCCTTTTTCTTTTTAGGTTTTCATTTTAAACTTAAACTGCCAAACTATTGACATTCTCAAACATGGCTAATACACCGTACATTGCTACCTTAGGACAAAAAGGTGCACATCACTTATGAACTATTAAACTTCACAATTACAACTTAGTTAATTAGCTAGTTACCTCGAAATGTTATTATTAATTATTATTATTATTATGTATGTAACAAAGATGTTAATAAAGATTTTGCAAAAATGCAAATCATAAAACAAAACATTACATTTTTTAGTACATAAAGATACAGAAAAATCTGAAATTGAATAACCTTTCCAAATAAGTAAGTATTTCTTTAAATAAATTAGTTTTTATTGGAATAAGAGAAGAATTGGAATTGTGAAGAAATTGACAAGAAATGGGGTTCTGTGGCACCCCAGTATAATTACAATGGCATCAATGGGAACAGGTGGCTTAAGCCACTTAAAAACCTAAGCAAAGTATTATTTTGCAAGTTATTTTTAAATAGTGATGATAGGCTTGCCTATCTTATTTGTCTTTTTTCAGATGTTGTTAAATGAAAAAGCGGAGACGAGTCCAGGTTTTCAAAAACCGATTGCATGAATAAAAATATGGTACAAAAAAAAAAAAAGAAAAATCAATTGAAAAGTCAGCCAACTACGGATCTTAAAGAATAAAATAAATAAAATTGTTTTAAAAAATACATAATTTTTAAAAACTTATTCCAAACTAACTAACTTTATTCAAAAAGTCGTTATCTAATGTAAACGTTTTCGACTTTAAGGAAAATATGCATCTTGCATTTCTTTTTTAAATAAGTTGATAGCAATGTAACCATTTAAAGTCCTGTTTACATGGTAACGCGGATAGTGGATGGACCACCCCATTTTGGCAGCCATGCTGAAGTGAGAATTGTCTAACTGCTAAAGAAAACCCTGTGCTATAGTATAGACGAACAACATTCAAGTCCAAAAAAATACAGTCAAGATTTGACACAAAACAGTCATAAAGCGGTAAAGTTCTAATTTCGAATCCGAATTGTGGAGACACTTTAAAAATCGCAAGAGACTTGATTTAAAAAACTTCTAAGATTGTAATTAGATACTGTTTCGAAAAATTATGTTTTCGAGCGCCATTTGCATTTAAATAGGATTAATTATAAATATATTTGATTGGCGTAAACATAAAAAAAGTTATAGCTATGTAAGGACAAGTGCAGAAATAATTTGCAATGGACTTAATCAATGTCAAAAAGCCAAGCCAAAAATTTTGAAAGGCTCATTGCAATCGAATAATGAATAGTTTTGCAACGGACGTCGAATACCCCCAATCTACTGATGCCAGGGTCTCTTTGCAACTTCACCGTACTCATTAACATAAGAAGCTGGCGGTTGCCGGCCGCCATTGTGCAATTCAGAACTGCAACTTAACAGAGCACAGTAAGAGAAAAGCTGTACAGAAATGAGAGTAGCGCATTCCAAGTGCTTTTGCGTGCAGCGCAGCTAGCAAAAAGCTCGCTCTTAACTTTGGCGTTTGGAGCGATAGCTTTCGCTCTAAACTCAAAGAGAGTGACCGATTCCATTTCCCGGTTGTTGGATGCTGTCGCTCGCGCTGCAAAACAGTTTCCGGTTGCAGCATATGCTGCAGCTGCTGCAGATGTCGGCAATGCCAATGCTGTTGTTGTTGTTGCTGTTGTTGCAACTTTTGCAGCTTATCCTGGAAATTACGTAAGAAAAGACAGCAGCAGCGCCGGCAGCAGCAGAGGCAGCCACAGCTGCGACAGCAGCAGCAATGACTTTGGCTATAACTGCGAGAACTACTGCAATGCTGTCGCAATGAATAAGGCGGCAAATCAAAACAAAAATAAAAGAAAAATAAATTGACGGCAAAGACAGACAGAGGTCCATAAAGAAACGAAGAGAGAAACAATCTGAGAGAGAGAGAGAGAGAGAGCACTGTGAGTGCTCAGTGCAATGAAGCAGTACAAATACACTGAAATTAGTCCCCAAATCGCTAAGAGGGTCCTCTGACTCTGACTCCAACTATGACTTTAACTCGCCTCTACGGCAAAAGATGCGGCATCGCACCTTTTGGCTAATGTCACAACGCAACCAGTTAAAACTTGCCTGCTTCTTGTACAAAGCACAGACTCCATCCATGTGGGTGTAAGTCGCAAAATGCATACACTGAAAGAAATTATATCGCTATCTGTAGTAAATTAAATTATGTTTTTCCACTAAGCGAATTTGCACTATTTTGATAATGGGATTCTGGAAATTCTGTATTTTATAATGGCGGGATTACTGTACCACTTTTGGATTTATATAAAAATTGAACGGAGAATGAGCAAGGATAGTTGCCAAATTTAAATCAATTCGTGTTTTCCAAGTGCCAAATCAATTATCGCATACGTTGAGCTGGTAGCTCGAAAAATTTAGTTAGATTTTGAATACAGATAATAATTATAAATTACAATTTTTTTTGGTTTCCTTTAAGTTGAAACGAAACGGATGGGATGATATGAATTTGTCTGAATGTGTTCCTAGAGCACCCAATGTTGAATGTTTGTGGTTTTTATATGATCATACAATTTAAAAATTACAAATGGTCTTCTTTTCACTGTATACTAAAAGCTGCTTTAAGCCCCATTATTTCAATCTAATATCTTCTTTATTACCAATTTTGCTTTTGATTAAAAATGTATCAATTAAAAAGTACAAAAAAATCTCGATTTACTTAATTTGTGTAAACATTTTTTTCAGTTTATGAATTTGTTAATTTTTTTTTATTTATTTATTGCAACAATTTATTAAAATTGTGCGGGCGTAGAATCCCATTTACTTGCATACTACAATAAGTTGACTTAGTTCTTTCAACTATTTCTCTAAGTGTACTTTTTCTCTGCCTGCGCAGAATTTTTGGCAACGAACACGTGCTTTGTTTTAGCCGGCTGCTGCAAATGTCTGTATGTGTCTATATTAACGTATGTGTGTGTGGGAGTGCGTGTGGGTGAGTGTGTGTGTATTCGATGGGCGGCATATTAACGCGAACAACCTGGCGTCTGTTGGCCATATTCCGACATGAAATGTTGTGCCATTGAAGCAAGAGCGCGCGTTTATGCCAAGAAAGTCAAAGGATAATGACACTTGGCGCGCATTCTGTGCCAACTATTTTATTTGTGTGAGTGTGTATCTGTGTATCTGTGATTGCAGGCAGCCCTTGCAGTATTTGCTGTTGCTTTATCTTTGGCTTTTCTTTTGCTATTTGTATTTATTTTTTTGTTTATTTAATTAATTTTTACCGCGAGATTCTCTTTTTACTTGGCCTTATCGTGAAAAATCATTGCCAAAGTTAGATTGTCTTTTGCCAGTTGTTGTTATCTTGTTAATTAAGTGCCGCCATTGCACTGCAGTTTCTTCTTCATTTTCTTCTTACTATTGTTATTATTATTACCACCCTCTGGCGATAGTGCAATAGTTAATACTGCACATCTTTGTAAATTCGTAGTTGGAATTTAAATAAGGATTAAACATCCGATAATTATATAGGTGGCCTAGGAATATCTTACACACACTCTAGCGGGTCAGAGAGGTTTTTGGTGATAATTCATTAACAAAACTTGCCCGAAAGTAATTTTAATTGAGTTGTTGCTCTTGTATATAATCCAAAGATTTTGCATCAAGATACTTTATTGAGTACAACTTTTTCAAACGAACGCAAAAGAAAAGGCTTATCGAAACTGTCAGAAAATGAATCACATTTCAGTGAGGGAATGCTATTTCATCGAATGAGACTCCAAAAATTCAACTGAAAAGCAATTGTCAAACGTTGACTTTTTTGTTGCAGTTTGTTAACGTACCGAAAAACTTAAATAAAATTAAATCGTATTAAATTGAATGCACACCCTTAATACCCAAATGCTGTTTTCCAAAAAATTTTTAAAATTGCAAAGTAATTTTGAAAAAAATGGTTAAGTTTAAAAAAGTATTTATGCAAAATTACGAATCGGCCGCATTAAGCAGCTTACCAAAGGCTACCTTTGGTATATGCGTAATTTATATGTTAGAGACTTCGACCTGGTCACGGAGGAAGAGCAGGTTAACATTTTCTCTAATTACGCGCCTGGTAGATTCAGTTTCCATTAGCCGCCTAAAAACAATAAATTTTTGACAACCTACTCGAAAGCCCCACCTCTGGGGTGGTCCTCTGCGGCAACTTAGGCGGCGCTACAGGCTACTGCTAACAAAAAACTAATTTTGTAAAAATCTTTAATATTAAACATTTTTGTATAACTGTAATTAAAGAAAAATCATAAAAAATGAAATGACTAAAAATTCTTTATGGATTTTGAGGACAACACATCCACCATAGCAGTTTTTAATTTACTTATATGTATTTATTGCCTATATGTTATATTAATTATACTTATATTAGGGTTTACTAGAATTGTGCAATGTATGTAACGGTCAGAAGGAGGGGTAGCCGAACCTAAGTCCTTTATACCAAAATGATTATCACAACCTCTGTCTGTCCGTCCGTCTGTAGACTATAAGAGTTAAAGACACAAAACTTTACCAGCTGGTGTGCATATTTCCTCAGAAGACGAAATTGAGTTTTGTCTATATCTTTTCCGAAATCGAACAAATGCAACAAAAGATATAGTCAAATAATTTCACCCCATCAATATTTGACTCGACATAGTGACGGTAGTGGTCCTACTAAGCAAATGCACATCGAAATTTTATCAAAACAACTCCCCACACAATTTACGGTGGTTTCTTCCACACCCCTCAACAGATGCTCTTCAAAGTCACCCAATATACTTTAAACAACAAATATCTTAAAGTCTGGCTGGCACATCTATAGCATTCTTTAGAATTAAGAAATGTTGTGGAACAAAAGATATAACACTATGTAGTCAGCAGATAAATAAAGCAACTCCCAATTTTTGGGTTTTACCCACTACCCTTGATGTTGAAAGGGTAGAAAATTTTCGAGAAATAGGCTGGAAACGCTGCTTTAGGCCAGATATGACTCACAATAGATCCAAAAAAGGGAGAATTGATTTCCCACTACATAGGGGAAAGTGAATTCGAAAGTGGGCTGAGCCCGGAAACATGTCCTAACGGATTTCTGAGTTGACATTTGAGTATGAAACCATTTTTCTGTAAACGTGTTTTTAGTTCAGTATAATTTTTCCAAATTCAATTTTATATTGATAGCTTCAAACTGATATTTTAAGATTTTGTGTCGATAAAATTTCAACATTTTCTCAAATAAAAACAAATGTGATCCATTAACTCTTTACTTAAAAAATGCTAAAGGGTTCGTTCCGTTTTTTACGCCACAAGAATAACGCATTTCTTTTTTGAAAAGTCGTTTGAGTGTGAGCTTCCGGAAGCTAGATTTAGGGGTGACAAAAGGTGTGTTCTTTTGAACAATTCCCCTCTATAAAAAAAAAATCAATTTTTCATGGAATTTTAATCGGCAACAATTTTTTTTGCACATTCATTCATTCCAACCTATTTGTTTCCTGCTTTCGCCAAAGGAGTTAAGTTCGGGTACAATTAATAATATTTCCAATAAATTATTTAGTTTTAAGTTTCAAGTATGTGTTCAGCGTATTTCGTTGTATTGCTTGTTGCCGTGGCCGTATGACTGTAAGTGCAATGTAAAGGATAGCTTAATGCCGGCTTACATTGAGCTTTTATAAGCTTATGTTACTAACATTTTGTGTATCTTATGTTAACATTATGTTGTGATTGCTTAAGAGAATATATTATGTTAATTTACATGAGGAGTATTTATCTTTAGCTTAGTGTTAATGTTTAGGTGTTTAACAGAGATTGACTTATATGCTATGTTTACATTGTTTATCTTAAATTATATTATACTTAGTTGTTAGGCTCCAACACTATTACTAAACCATTTTTTTTTAACCGAAAATAAGAAATAAAATGTTTGCGACGATGAAGTTCTTTTTTGTTTGGGGACCAATCTACCCAACAAAAAATTTTCTTCTTTCACTCCATTAAATCTACGAAAATATTCTTTCGAATTTATCCCACTTTTCTCAACCATTATTACTAATATTATAGAGACCACGACTACATCGGTTATTTTCAGCTAACTAGATTGGTCGTTGCTAACATCCCAATCAGAGATTTTTTACTAATAAAGAAGCTGGACTAAAAAATTACAACAAGTGTATAACAAGGAAAAAAAAAAAATTGCAATTAATTAGGTACCCAAAAAACAGCTACCTTCTTGGAATACTTAAACACCTTACCATAAGTTTTTCTTGTGCCAATGCTCCTAAGATGCATAACAGGGAGACAAAGACTCCAACTGCCAAAAAAGTCCTACCATTATGTGTGTGATATCCGTACGATTTCAAAACGCTTTGAATCGCACTAGCAGGCATGCTTGTAATTGCTAGATTGGAAATACTATTTTTACACAAGTTTCTCAACAAAGTTGGGACTTGACTTATCGTATATATATATATATCGGCGAAAATAAGTGAAGCGGGCCACTTTTTTGGCGACCTTCTCCGATTTTGATGATTTTTTCACAGTTGGTAGAGCTGCTAGCCATTAGAAGCCACGCCCAATTTTATTGCAAAATTCCGATTATTTATCGAGTTATCGATAACTGAATATCGGTTTTTTCATTTTTTGACTATTTTTTGATAAGCCATATCTTCTAAACGAATAAAGATATTGACGCGATTTTTTTTTAACATGACAGATAAAATATTAAATTTGAAAAAAATAAATTGGAATTTTTTTTTAAATTTTTTTTTTTATTTTTTATCATTTTTAATTTTAAATTTAAAAATTGAAAAGTGATCTACCACTTTTGAAAAAATAGTGTGAATGTCATTTTATGCGTGGAAATTCGCTGAAAAAGACGCAAAAATAAAAAGAGTGTAACTCGTAAAACTGTAGAAGTTATGCTTATTTTTGTGATGGCACCTCGCATTTTCGCCATAGTAAACAGTCATCGAAAAATCGAAAAATGACACAAAAGCATAACTTTTCTGAATTGATAGATAATAAGTTCAAACTTGACATGAATAATGGTTTTGACATTTTAAGATCAACTTAAAAAATAAAACTGAATATCATGACCCTGTCACCAGATATTAAAGGTCAAAGGTCACAAAAATCGGTTTTTTGCAAATTACATTTTACCAGTACTTTAAAATGTTTACCAATGTTCTAAATAATTGTAAGGCATAAAATTCTCTACAAAATTGGTATGCTGGATAACCTTCTACAGTTAACCGTTCGTGAGATATAGCTTAAAACGCGCGGAGTGCTTTGATGTGAAAATTCCATAAAAATTCGTCTGGCACATGCGTTGCACTTTGAACACTTTATCTCGTGATGGGTAACTTGTACGAAATAATGATCTATGGCGATTTTGTAGAGAATTTTACGCATTACAATTATTTAGAACATTGGTAAACATTTTAAAGCACTGGTAAAATGTTATTTGCAAAAAACCGATTTTTGCGACCTTTGACCTTTAATACGACCTTTGACCTTTAATATCTGAAGACAGGGTCATGATACTCATTGGTACTTTTCAAGTTGATCTTAGAATGTCAAAACCATTATTCATGTCAAGTTTGAACTTATTATCTTTAAATTCGGAAGATTTATGCTTTTGTGTCATTTTTCGATGACTGTTTACTATGGCGAAAATGCGAGGTGCCATCGCAAAAATAAACATAACTTCTACAGTTTTACGAGTTACACTCTTTTTATTTTTGCGTCTTTTTCACGCGAATTTCCACGCATAAAATGACATTCCATATTTTTTCAAAAGTGGTAGATCACTTTTCAATTTTTAAATTTAAAATTAAAAATGATAAAAAACAAAAAAATTTTTTAAAAAATTCCAATTTATTTTTTTCAAATTTAATATTTTATCTGTCATGTTAAAAAATTTCGCGTCAATATCTTTATTCGTTTAGAAGATATGGCTTATCAAAAAATAGTCAAAAAATGAAAAACCGATATTCAGTTATCGATAACTCGATAAATAATCGGAATTTCGCAATGAGGCTCTAAATGGCTAGCGTACCAACTGTGAAAAAATCATCAAAATCGGAGAAGGTCGCCAAAAAGTGGCCCGCTCACTTATTTTCGCCGTATATATATAGTACGAGTATGTAGACGGTGTTGCAATTGTATATGTAAGTGTTGTTGTTGCTGGCACCTTCAGTTCCGTTGACTTAATTAGTTTGTTATCCTAGCTGAATGTCTCCCATGTGTAGATGTATCTGCTGAATTTCTATGTGCTTGTTGGAGCCCATCCCGGCTGGCGTCTGCTTGGCTGGCCGCTTGCTCCTGATGAGCTGCAGCAACAACTGCGGAAGTGGTTTGACAATGGAACTTAATGAGTATAAGCGGAAATTTAATCAGCAGTATAAATAATGAAATGATGTTGGGATGGCTGCAATCGCTTTTTGCCTTTGCCCTGCACAAATATATATATAGACAGACAAACAGACAGCTAGAACGACAGATAGATAGATGGATGGATGTTTAGATGGATATGTACCAATATACCTAAGAATATATATATATTAAAATCTGACTTTGTCTATAAAACTGACTTTACTTGGTCTCATGTTACGCGACGTTGTTACATTTTGCGCTAAATTAATCAGTCCTGCCACAATCTTGGCTACCGAGTTAAATCTGCAAAAGTTGCAGGTCTCAGATGGATGATATTAGAGCCATCGGACTTGCCAATTAAAGTTGCTTGTTGTATGCAAATCTTGTATTAATACACACATGGGCTGCAATTCTTCAACCAAAGTATAGAAAAAAAATACGTAACACAAAATGAAAAGATTATGAAAATGAAAAATAAAAGTATTTTCTCCAAAAAATTGACATCTTTACAATTCTAAAAAAACTTCTATCTTTTTACTGTACAGTCTCAAAAACATTCGTAAATTTTGCATGCTGCTTATGGGCCTTAACCAAAAATCGTTTTTTTCTCTAACGTTATGTGTGTTTTTGGGTTCGAGGAATTCATTTTGGCATATATATTTAATTTTGAGCGTTATAGAGTGTACTTTTTTTTTTTAAATTGACCAAATGTTGCATAAATCGACGAAATTTGTTACAGTGCTTGAGCACTATGAAATAGTGAATTGTTTGTCGATTTGCGTAACATATGTATGGTTAATTTTCAAAATATCTGAAAAAAAGCAATAATCAAATTCACTGAGACGCTTTATACCGAAAAAAAAGTGAGCAACTATAATAAACATAATTATCTGTTCCTTCACTTCATGCAAAAAAAAAAAAAAATATTTTCGCAAAATTTCAAAATAAGCTGAAAAATACTGATAATAAGTAAAAATCTGGTTTTACTTAAAATTACAATGAAAATACTTAATTTGAGTTCGAACAGAACAACAACGACTCGAAGATGAGTCCGAAAAATCTAATTATAAGTACGAATATTCTTAAATAAAGAAAAAGTTGTCAATAAATAAAAATAAATTCTGTTTTACTTGAAATAAGAATGAATAATCTTATATTAATTTTGAAACACAAAAACAAAGACACTAAAATGAGTCCGAAAAATCTAATAATAAGTAGGAATATTCGTAGGTTAAGAAAAAGTTAACTTAAAAAATATATAAATCCATTGAACAGAAAACCAACAACGAACAAACTTAAAATTATTTTAATATGTGCAAAAATGCTGTTGTTTCCATGTACACTGCTGGTCATAGGTTAAACGCACGCTTGCATGAATTAAAATTTGTTTATTATCTCTAATTTTAATGATGATTGGAAAAAGTTTATATGCAAAAACCTTGATTATTAAATGATACTTCAAGTATAATATTTGAATAATCATTAAAAGTTAAAAAAATTCAGTTTTTCAAACATTTCCTTAGTGATGCTTAAAATAAGGCCATTTTATCTTGGCCAATAGAATAGACGCACTTAGAATCATTAATTTTTGGGAAGAGAATAACTTATTTCTAACTTCAAATTATAGTTGGAGAAATCATTTGACTTATTAGAAATAAAGAAAAAATAAATTCAGTAATGAGAACTGCATCCTTTATTACTAATAACTTCATATATCCGGTCCTTCATAAATTGATACATGGAATCTATGTAGGTCAGGGAAATCTTGCTCCAAGCACATTTAATAGTTGCAGTTAATGTTTCCTTATCTTCGTATTGAATTCCCCCTTCGTATACCTTCCGTGTGAGCCAGCCCCAAACATTTTCAATTCAATGATATTTACGTTTTGAATCGAAAAAAACGGCTTTACTCCGGCGTTATGAATAAGAGTATTATCCTGTTGAAAAATCTATGGAATTGGTCCGAATAGATCATTTAATTTTGGAAATACGGAATCTAACAATATTTTGAAGCGCTCGGCGTTCATCTTCTGATCGATAAAAATTAAGTCAATTGTTCCATAAAACGTGATGGCACCTCACACCGAGACTTCACCTTCTTGGCTGTGATGGCGGCTTTAATTTAATACATTTTTTCGTTAATCGTGCAATAATTTTTAAAACCATCATTGCCATCTAAATTAAAATGTTTTTCATCAGTAAAAATAACCAAACGCCAATCATTAAGTCGAGTGTCAGATTGAACAGTCCACGCCATGTATTCTTTCGCTAATTGAAACCGTTTTTCTATGCGAATACCATTCAGAGGTGATTTTTTTCTGGATTTTTAGACCCTTCAGATGTACTGCATATCTTATTGTACGCTGAACAGTTGAAAGACTTGCTTTTACTCCGGCTAATTCCTTAATCTGAGCTTCTGACTTAGTCGAATTGGAAGCAATTCTAATAATATTGCGCTCTGCTTGCTTAGTTAGTACATTTTTTTTCCGTTTAAAGTGTGTTCCATATGCCTCTAGATCCTTTAAACAGTTCTGGAACTGCGCTTTATCTCTTTGACAAAGTTTCGATTGGATAGTCCTTGCCAGTGAAAGAAGTCTACTTTTTATCGTTCCAATAAGCTCATAACAGTAGCTTTTCCCATTTTTGGTTTAAATATTGCTCAAAAACAATTGATTTGTTTATTTTCAGTATTTTTTCAATCAAAACAATTGTATTTTAGTCCACAAGACTGAAAAATGTTAAGTGCGTCTATTTCAATAAACAACTGAAAACCCACGTGATTGCACAGACATTTCTTGGGTCTTCGAATACACTGTTAGTTTTTTCGCACATCAACCAACTATGGGCAAATATTTTTTGAACAAGATTCGAAATTTGATGGGAAAAACATTTTGGACAGTTAGAACATGCGTGATTGTAAATAAAGCTGTTTATTTCAAAAAAGCGTTGGTGCGTCTAACCTAAGACCAGCAGTGTATTTATGTTATGCTATGCACTAAACTACTACAAGTAAAATATATTGAATGACGAAAAACACTTGAGTTCTTAAAGTTGCAAAACTGAAATTAATATACAATAACAATGATGCATATGTTCATAATCTATATACATAAAAGAAACATGTTTTACATGTTATGCGTGTTCTCATGAAGGCGTGGATGAATTTCGAATCTAATTTTTGCGTGTATTAGATGTTGTCAATACGGAGGTTTTAAGCCTAATACTATGTGTTTGTGTGTATTGGTTCGTATATTGCGATATACTCATTTTTGTGAATATCGATTTTTGTGTGTAAATTGCATATGTCGATCAATGATGTATTTCAATTCAAAGAAATGCAACGAATCAAATTAATTATCAGTCTAATCGTACCGTAAAGGAACTTGAAGTTCGCAATGAAAGTAAAAGAATTCGGTTAAGACAGACCTGTGAAACGTGACATTCGACTAATAATGGTGCAAGTTTGAATCGAGCTGCAAACTAATCTAAAAATCTTATATTTTTCCAGATGCTTATTCACTTTAAGAGCATTCAAAAAGTTTGGGCAAGACAACGTCTGCCGGGCTCACTAATATTATATATGTACTATGTTACTAGTGCTATGTTCCAATTTTTTGGAGGAAAATTTTATAATATAACTAACATATTTATCTTACTACATTAAAATGTGAAACAATTTAATTTCACCACACTTACATACATTCATACATACATGTGTACACACACTATTGCTCGCATTATTGCTATATTAACTTCAGTGTTGTAAAATTAAGTATCGTAGCTCAATATTTTTACTTACCTACTATATTTTGGAGAATATATACATACTATACATATGTACATATAATTATATGTGTATAATTTTTTGTGTAGCTGCAGAAATAATTTATGAGCGCCTACAATTTTTAAACAACGAAGACTTGTTTGGTGCAGTGCCATCAATGGGCCGCAGAGCAGAATTTCGAGAAAAGCTGTTTATTTGGAGAAAACTAATGGTAAAGCTTATTCTTCATATATGAAAGTAAATTAAATTATTATTATTTTTTACTATATATTAATTTATTTTCAGTTTGGATTGAAAGTCTAATGTTGATAGTTCCAACAGTGACTTCAAATTGATGCATCCCGTATAAATCCGTTTACTTTGAAATGAAAACTTTAAGAACAAAATGTAACAATATTATGCAATTAATCTAACCAACCAGTATTGCAAACAGATTTTAGTGAAAGCCAACTCTAAGACAAAAAAATGGCGTACGTAAAGTCGGGCGCGGACGACTTTGGGATACCCTGTACCACTAGCTTGCAATAAAATCCGGTTCCTTCACAAAAAACCAAAAACAGAAGAATTTTTAAGCAAACATTTTTTTGACCGATCGTTCCTATGGGAGCTATATAATATAGTCAACCGATTTCAATTAAATTTGGCACAGTGCTTAAATACTTTAAAAAAGATCTGAATGACGAATTTGGTTCAAATATCTTTACAAACAATCGAAACACATCAAATTTGGTATAAAAAACGTATTTTTGGACCGTTTCGTCCTATGGGAGCTATATGAAAAAGACACCGGTTTTAATAAAATTTGGTGCAATTCTTAAGACCTACGCAAAACTTACAAGTGCCAAATTTAGTTCCAATATCATCTTCACAAACAAACAAAACACAACAAATTTTTTGGAAGATCGGCACTATGGGAGCTATATGATATAGTAAACTGCTTTGGTTCAAATTCGATACAATGCTTGGGTACTCTAAAAAACTTCTGAATGCCACATCTTTATTTAAAAATTAAATATAGCGAGTTTTGTATAAAAAAAGTTATTTTGGCCGATCGGTCCTATGGGTTTTGATAAAATTTAATACAGTGCTTGGGAACTATAAAAAACTTATGAATGCCAAATTTGGTTACGATATCTTCATAAAGAAAGAATTATTCATCTAAAACTTTTATTTTTGAAGTGAATACTTCTTTGGCCGCATGAGAGTGATTTTTCAAGGTCGCGACACGACACAGTTCATTAAATTTTCGTCTCGCAAGTGAGATAAAGCATATGACAGATATGAGGAAGAGAGAGAGACAGAGATAACCAATGAAAGGCAACTTTAAACTACAAAACTAAAAAATTTTGGCATAAGAAATATTTTTTCAAAAAAAAGTGTTGCATACTTTTAGTGACACTTTAAAAAAAAATTTCTGTCCTTCGTTTAGAATATTTGATGTACATATGTATCTTAGTTGAAGAAGCGAACAGTCGCTGTCCGCATGGAATATGCTTATTCAACACGAACCAATCTGTTGCGGAATATAACAACAAAATTTTAAATTCAGCTCAAGAAAAAATTGTCTCCATAGCCAAAGATATTTATACTGGATGCACGTCTGCGGAGCAAGAAGCCTTTGTACGCCAGAAACTACATAAAACGTCACATATGAAACTGTCTTTGTCAAAGGTGTGTTTTATACGACAACAATAAATATTGATCGGACAGATGGTTTAGCGTTTAGCAAACGGTGCAGTGGGCAAACTAGTGCATATTGATTGTGATGATACAGGCGAAGTCACGATCGCATGGTTAGACTTTCCGGATTCATCGAAATATGGTAAAAAATTCGAAAAAAAAGTGGCAGGGTATGTAAACGCTAATCAAATTAGTAAAACAGCTGTACCAATCCGTAGAAGAGTAGCTACAATACCCCTGAACAATAACAAAACAATCCATGCGTAAAGATCACATATACCACTAGTTTGTGCTTCTGCCACCACTATACATAAATTTCAAGGAAGTACTTATTCTGAAGTTGTGTATGAGTATGACAAAAAACAATCACAATCGTTAGTATATGGCGCTCTGTCACGTGTAACTAGTATAGAAGGATTATGGAGGATGATGATTTACGTTTTTATCATGGTCGGAGAGCTGCAATAGCAATGACAAATTTACAAAATGAAATCCGAAGACTTTCGTTAGATTCTTTGGAAACTGTTGACAAGCAAATACTTGATTTAGAATCACGAACATATGTGTCATACTTCAATTACCATAAAGCCATAACATCTGCTGCGCCTGTACTCGCCACAATTGAAGACAATGTACAAATTGAAGAAATAAATTAAAAAATAAATTTGTATACCACATCTTATTATTTTAATATATGTACCTGGAATTTGTGGCCGTCGGTGGCGTAAGTGGTAGCGTACTCGCCTCTAAAACCGAAGCTCGGTGGTTCGATTCCCCACAGTAGCACTGGTGCATTTGCCTAGCACTGGCATCGTTAGTGCAAAGACGCTATTTGCCATGAAAGTCTCTATTAACTAAAGACACCGCCGTTCGGATTCGGCTATAAACTGTAGGACCCAGTTCTGTTCGAACAGTTATTAATAGAGATCCCCTATGCCCCTCCTCCAAGGGGTCTAACAGGGAATTATTATGTGCAATACGGCTCTCTCACTCTCTCTCTTTTTTTCAACCAATCGGTGGAGAAGTATTCACTTCTATCACGTGTACTGTGCTGCACGCGACTTTTTTTTCGAGGTCGTCTAAAACACCCCTTGGGATCTATATAATTTAACCTCGATATTAAAAAAATAGAATAAACATGTCTTCTATGGAATAAATTGGGATCTAATGTGAAAGTTTGGTTACTCTAGCTCATACCATTTCTTAGATTTAGGCGTTCAAACGGACAGACGGACAAACTTATTATACCCTTTGTACCGTACGGTACAGGGTATAAAATGGGTTTTATTAAACAGCATTTTTATTTTCTTCTATAGTTACAAAAGCAATGAATTTTTGTGAATTTCGTGAATTTAGCATAGTATAAAATTGTTTAACTCTGGGTGTAGGACATTAAGTGCAGACAAAAGCGTAGTGGCAAAGGGGTTGAAATGTAGTTTCTGTGGGGCACGAATTTATTAGAGATGCGAGTTCTCTTAAGAAAACGATGTTACGGTTATATTTTTATCGTTGCTTTGTTGATTACACACGTATGTGGACGGCGCATTACGCAATATTTTCCAATCTGTGGTTTGTCTTGACTGAACGTGAAAAATAAAAAAAAAAATTGCTGTCGCCATTATAGGTTAACATTATTAGTGCACGAAAACATTAATATCAGATACTGCTTACAATGCCGAGAAGAAAACGACCTAACATAGGTCATCGAAGTAGATCGAATGTGCGACGAGTTACCTCACGCGCTAATCGCACTGATGACCAGCAAGAGACGGATAATGATAACAGTCGTATATTGGTTTGGAACATTTGCGTTCTACAGTAAATCAGAATGAAGTGGATAGACAAAGAATGCAACGAGTTCGTTCACATCGATCACAACAGCAGCGAGCACGTGGGAATGAAATTGAACGAATCCGCAAACGCAATGCTCCTGTGAACCTGGAGCAGCGTTCTCCTACGATCCAGAAATCGTTTATAGTGCCGACAAATCTGTAAAGATTAGGGAAATGTCAATCATTTGTCAACATTGTAAAGCATTAAAATACAGTGGTGAAGTAAAATTGCCAAAATTGGTCCCACCACCTGATCCGTTACACTCATTAATTTATCGGACGGAAAATGACTCTAAACACTTCTTGGCCAACATCCAAAAACATAACAATTGCTTCCAAATGACGTTGTTTGGTGCAACGCATATTGTACAGTACAGTTTCATGCCTACTTTCAAGGTAGTATACCATTTTAGATCAGTTCTGTTAATAAATAAAATAAAGCACTGTGGTTGAAAAATACTTCTTCATTAATTTGTTGTTCCAATATATTTCGATTCTTCGTCATCGATGCCCCAACACTTTCTAATATAATGGTTATGAAAGATATCAGATCATCGTTAACCAAGGATGCACTGATATTAATTTTCTTGCATATTTCCGAACTGCGCAGCGCGCCGGGCTCGCTATCCTTCTGTTATATAAAAAAAGTTTTTTTCTCTCAACTTTTTGATAGTGTAGAAGATGTTATATGTATAGCAGAAGATATTTGTTTCTCATGATTGTTTTTCTCATGTTTTTATAAAGTAAGGAATTTAGCGAAATGTCTAGAAAGAAGTTGAATTTGACTGAAGAGGAAATAAAAGAGCGCAAACGAGATCAGATGCATTAAGCATCAAAGAAGAGGTATGAGAAGAATAAAGAAGTAATTTAATTTCAAGTGTGCCCCCTGAGTAGCTTGCGATGATGGTGGGGTGGTGGTTGGCGAGCGAAGCGAGA
Organism: Chymomyza amoena; assembly: GCA_037043745.1. Classification (NCBI taxonomy): domain Eukaryota; kingdom Metazoa; phylum Arthropoda; class Insecta; order Diptera; family Drosophilidae; genus Chymomyza; species Chymomyza amoena. Next base: position 93,028 of record JBAMAX010004508.1, read on the forward strand.
AGGGGGTGGAGCCCCCTAATAGTTACTAAATAAGTAGGTATATAAAAAGCCATTCAAAAATATTTGTAATTTTTCGGTTTTTACTGAAAAATGCAAGTGGCCTTAACCTTTTTTCGAGCACTGCATATTGTGTAGGGTTTTCGTTTGGGGCTGAATTTTTTTGTCGCGAATTCGGGCGTAAAAATTAAGCGAATGGGGAATGGAACAAAGGAAGGAGAAACAATGCAATATATTTATTATTTGCATTTAACATTTATTTGATTAACATTTAGTTCGATTCCGGTCTGAGGCGCTCGCTTACTTTCAATGCCTGTATTAGGCGCCTAGCGACTGAACTATTGGGCAGTTTTTAGTAAAATGTAATCGAGTATTCTGTCATTGTGATATATTTAATGTACCAAACTTTATGCATATCTGTTTATTCAATTTTGAGTCCTTGAGGACTTAATGGAAATGGCTCAGTCCATAGTTAACTCAAAGATGATGCAATGGCCGGTTGCGCAAAGAGAAACGTCTTGTTTTTATAAGGCTCACATGATTTTACATAATACACTTTATTGTAGCTTATTTTGGAACGTATTTTTGTAAGTCCTATTAATTTTTTAAGCATAGTATTGTTAGCAATAAGACGAATTTTGGTATCTTCAGCTTATATTGAATTTCAGGTGTTTATCTACGAATGGACAGACGCGTAAGAAAAATTTTAGGAAAGTAAAAGCGTTCGTTTGTATGTTCGATTAAAACATATACTAAAAGGAACTCATACACACACATTCACATACGCACGCATATGCACGCGCTCAAACACTGACGCAGCTACGCACATACACTCACACGCTTTGGGGCATGCGGCAAAGCCGCCGGAGATAAACAGAGGCACATAAGCGGCCATATAATCACTTCAATCACGTTTGCATAATTGTTCAATTATGAAGCAATTACCGCAAGCGCTCCCCAAAATGAGAGCCAGTTCGTTCTCCCATTGAAGTTGTGGCTGTGGCTGTTGTTGTTGTGTGTGTCACACCCCCCACACCACTCGCTACGCCCCTGGCTGCCGTTATTATCAGTAAAATGCAATCCAAAAAATGTTAGCAACACTGACCACGTCGATGAGATACCAAAAATTAGCAGACAGTTGCAATTGCCCAGCCATAAGGCCTATGACAATGCCTGTGTCTGTATTTGTATATCTGTGGGTGCGAGTGTGTATGTATATGTCATATTAATTAAGAGTTTGATTGCTCTGAATTTCCCTGTCCCAAACAGCATTACTGTTCAATTTGTTCGCTGTTATTGTGTTTTGTTTTTCATCGTTTCCAAGAATTTCTCGTATTCGACTACGACATAAAGCCCAAGCATAATTGCATACAAATTTTGTCGCTGATGAGAAATGAGCTAAATGTGGCACATTCATCTGCTAAGATACTTTTGACATTTGGTGAATGCATTTGATTAAACGCCATGAGGTACAGTCGTTTACGGGTAGATGCCCTTATAAAGAGTTTATCAGATTTTGTGTGGTATGCCGCATTCTGCCAAATTAGTAGTAAATTAGTAAATTTACTACTTACATCAAAGAGCATTACTTTTTGTGACACAAACATACTTAAGAAACTCTCTTTTTCGAGCAATAAGGAATCTTGAAAGAAGACTGTTTTAACCGCACCAGCCGACTTTGACGAAGAAAGTCCAATTTATATAAAATTAAATCGACGGCCGAATGTATCATAAACGTGCCGCCACAGAAATTTTTGATGAAGAAATATTATGAATCTTATCGCAAGTCCTACTATTATTAAATTAATTCCATCAGGACTCCTAAATCTAAATATTTTTTCATTTCTATGATGCTTTGGTGATATTGTCCTATATTAATCAATGATGGTTCGAAATTTTTTATGCCAAGCCATATTATCAGTATTTCCACAAAATTCTCATGGCTACCCCACACATTTTGACAAATAGAGTAGGGGAGAGTGGGGAAAAATGTGTCACTTTTAATATTTTTGTATTTTTGAGGCAGCCAAAGGGCTGAGGGGATCTAAGGTACTCACTTTGTTGTAACCCATATATGTGGCTAAAACTTAGTCTCAAACTTTCAGTTGTAGCTGCACTAAGTGACTCGAATATTTTATAGTTATACTATGTTATAGCGCCAGTGTGAGGCGAAATATGCCACTCCGGCAAACGTGATTTTCACGTGGTTTATTTCTGAAAAAATGTGGAAAACATAGAATAACAGATTGAATTGGCAATTTGAAAAAAAAAGTTGTTTTGAAAATTATTTCTTCAATTTGTGACTCAACGCAGGCTGCCATTTTTTTCGGTGCGGGTGAAATTTGTTTGGCTTGTTGAGTCTGTTTCTCCTGTACCAGTGCATTTATAAGCCCGAGCCGGTCGGTAACGATGGCCTTCGTTGAGAGGTACGGGCGAATCAAGTCGTAAGCGCTATCAAAATCAGGTTCTTCTGCCGCTTCTGACCCGGCTATGGGTGGTCAATCACTTCGTCGCTTTTTCGTTCAGACCAAATATAAGGTTTCATTGGAGTGAATACTTTACCTGTATAATTCTAACATGGTGTTGACGTTTTTTGCCAGCTCAAGGCATAGCACAGCGAAACAAAACAAAAAACCGAATCTTGGGCTTCAGGCTTTGAACAAGAATTTTAAGCAAGTTGGTATATTCGTCACACAATTGTTTGTTGAACGTATTATTATATATATAGAGTAAAGCCATTTCGCTATGGCTTCAAATTATGATTTCTCTATTGCGATTCAGGATATATTTTATATACCATTCCATAGATGCGTTTAAATGACAACTTCTTCACGTCATTTTGCTTACACTGCTTGCTGAATGAAAGAAAGGTTCGTTTAATCGGTAATGTGGTAACCCCACCGGCTAATGAAACTTTTAACTTGCAACAAGGAAATATCTATAGAACCATTCGAACGATAAGTTATTTGAAAAAAACTAACTAGTATTTGTCGTTTGGCAGACTGAAAGCCTTCATTCGAAAAAAAGACAGAGAAAATAATTTTGCGATCACTCAACCTAGAATAATATGTGGGTGCAGCAAACTTATATTATTTCCAATTATTTTATTTTTTATTACTCAATTTCATAGCTTTCATGTATTTTTAAAAATTTCTGGTAAAATAAATCATTACGAATGATACGACTTTCTATGATACTTTACTCAACCGAGAATATTTTATTTTGTGTTTCGCGAAAAGAGCGAAAATGGGTTAAGAAACTAAACCATTCGATGGTTTTCTTATTTTAGATAATTTATTACCAACTTTTGCAATCCTATGTACTTTCACTAACTTGCTTTCCAATGTCTTTTCTAATGTTTTTTGAGAATTTTGTGAGGAGTCGTTTTGCCACCTCACAACATTGTTCCACAATTGCCAATAGGGCAATAGCAAAACTGCTTGAACTGCTTGGTGAGAGTAACGGTGAAAGCGCTCTCACTCTCACTAACACTAGGTCAAGTATAGCGTCTTTAAGCTTGGCGCTAAAATAATTGTTTGGTATTAGTGCGTAGGTTGATAGTATTAGTTTATAGGTGTAAGTGGAGAATAGGTGAATGCGATAGTTTTAGGTACGGCGGACTCTCTCTTTATTATTAGAATAGTTATGCAGATAAACAGAGCGCCGTTTAGGATTTATTAGTATAGTTTGGGCGGGAATTCCAGGATTTGGCGGCGATCGAGTCCCTATATAAGGCGGATCAACAGCCAAATCTGGACACAGAACAATCAGTGAATTAAAGAGACAGTGAGTGAGAATTTAAGTCCGTGCCGCAGTTAAAGGCGTTTTCGTGTAATAAAATACTACAAGACAGTCGCAAAGGACGTATAAGAGATAAATAATTAGTAGCGCACCGGGTGCGACCGCGTCGGAAGTCTATACGTTCCGTGTACGAGCCACGCCGAGTATCATTGCTACCAGGATTTTATATCTGGGTGTAAAATCATAAATTGTTAGTTTTAAGTGTAACATTGTTTTCCACAAATATTTTTTGCTAAAAAAATTATTTTGTGTATGCATTGTGATAATTGACCGCAAAAAGGCGGATAATATAATTTTAAAAGTTAAAGTAAATTGTGTTTGCTTAACATATCGAAAGTCTCAGCAAAATATAAATTTTGTGGTGACATTTACCCTAGGCATAGCTAAGCTATCCCACCCGTTGTTCTGGACAAACCAGAGGTCGTTACAACTGGCGCCCGAGCAGGGACTTTCGATATTTTGAAAAAAAAATTTACTTTGACTTTAAATTTATATTTTATATAGCCTAGGTCGGACACATACGAGGTGTGTTTAAAAAGTATCACGAATTTGGAATTTTCGCGGGTTACATACGAGGTGTGTTCAAAAAATAATGTGACTTTTGAATTTTGTTTGGTTGTAAGAGGCGTAAAGGTTATAAGTATTTTGCGTGCTCGGCGATTTTTTGCTATCGAAAAATATGGATCAACGGATTTGCATCAAATTTTGTGTAAAAACTAAAATTAAGTGCTCCGTAACACTTTAAATGTTGACAGTACCATACGGTGAAACTGTTCCGAGTAAAAAAATGCTTATAAGTGGTACAAACTCTTCCAAGATGGCCGGTAAGATGCCAATGACGAGCCTCGCTCTGGACGCTCAAGCACGTCAACAACAGATGAAAACGTTTAAGCAGTGAAGAAAATTGTTTTGGAAAATCGTCGAATCACTATCAGAGAAGTTGCTGAGGATGTCGGTGTATCGCTGGGCTCGTGCCATGACATTTTTTCTAACGTTTTGGGCATGAGACGTGTGTCAGCGAAGTTTGTTCCGAAATTGCTAAATATTAAAAAAAGTATTTTCGTTTAAAACGTAATTTGACTACATTATATTTAATCTTCTTTAAATTTTTGTCACATTCTAATATACATATATCATAATATATATTATATATCATCTAATACATATAAGAGGAATTTAATCGATTGTTGTAAGCAGCAACCAGTAATGCCAAAACTAAACAGACTATAAAACCCAAAATTAAGAAGGAACCAGGACATTTACACAAAGACCATTTGTTGTTATTATCAACAGGTACAGCATCCAATGGTCGCGATGCCTTCTCTGCTTGATCCTCGTCATCATCTTGGTTATGCCCAACTGGCTGTAATTGCTCACGACCCAATCCAAAAAATCGCCCACACGGCTTAGCTCGTCTGTGGAAGCTTGATGCCTAACTTCTTGTAGCTGGTACTCGACTGTCAGCTGATCGCATTCCACTTCATCCACAGCCTTCTGATTGCCAATAAGATTTGCATTAATCTTATGCAGCTCTTGGACCTCGTTCTGACTTTTAGTAAATTGCTCGTTCGAATCCAAAAGTTGTTTATTCAAAAGCTCAATATAGCTCTGTTGCTCAGTATCTCGTCTTGTCTGCTCAGAAAGCAGAGTCTCATTTTTACTCTGCATCATTAGAATTTGCTCCTCCTTCTGGCTGAGTTCTGCTTTCATTTTGTCTAGCATCATGTCTGCTTTTCGTAGATTATCTATTTGCTCAGTATCTCGTCTTATCAGCTCAGAAAGCATCTCATTTTTACTCTGCATCATTAGAATTTCCTCCTCCTTCTGACTGAGTTCTGCTTTCATTATACCCTGTACCGTATGGTACCAAGGGTATATTAAGTTTGTGCAAGCCGAAAATGTATGTAACATATAGAAGGAGACGTCGGAGACACCCCAAAGTTACCTAAAATATGATCAGGGTGAATAGAGAAGTCGATATACCCATGTCCGTCTGTCCGTCTGTCCGTCCGTCCGTCTGTCCGTCCGTGTGAACGCCTAGATCTCAGAGATGGTAAGAGCTAGAGTTACCAAACTTTCACATTAGATCCCATATTATTCCATAGGAGGCAAGTTTATTTTATTTTTTTGATATCGGGGATAAATTATATAGCTCCCATGGGGGTGTTTGAGACGACCTCGACAAAAAAAAGCGTTTTCGTTTGTTTATGAAGATATCGTAACCAAATTTGGTATTCGAAAGTTTTTTATAGTTTCCAATCACTGTACCAAATTTGATCGAAATCGCTTGACTATATCATATAGCTCCCATAGGACCGATCGGCCAAAATAACTTTTTTAAAGAAAAATTCGCTATATTTCGTTTTTTAATAAAGATATCCTAACCAGATTTGGCGTTTGGAAATTTTTTAGACCACTTAAGCAATGTGCCAAATTTGAACAAAATCGGTTGACTATATCATATAGCTCCCATAGGTCCGATCTTCCAAAAAATCGATTTTTTAACAAAATTTGTTGTGTTTCGTTTGTTTGTTAAGATATTGGGACCAAATTTGACATTCGTGAGTATTTTATAGTTCCTAAGCACTGTACTAAATTTAATCATATAGCTCCCATAGGACCAATCGGTCCAAAAACACGTTTTTTATACAAAATTCGATGTGTTTTGTTTGTTTGTAAAGATATTTGAAATAAATTTGGCATTCAAATCTTTTTAAGGTATTTAAGCACTGTGTCAAATTTTATTGAAATCGGTTGACTATATCATATAGCTCCCATAGGAACGATCGGTCAAAAAAAAATTTTTCCTTAAAAATTCTTCTGTTTTTGGTTTTTTGTGAAGAAATCGGACTTTATTACAAGCTAGTGGTACAGGGTATCCTAAAGTCGTCCGCGCCCGACTTTACGTCCGCCATTTTTTTTTCCGAAAATGTTTGGCTCATGGGTGAAAGGGAAATTTATTATTTATAGGTATCATCGGTAGCATAAAAAATTAATTAAAACTTGAAGACTTACAAAAATATGAATATGGTTTATTTCTAATAATGCTTTTATACGTTTATATGCCTTCAATTTTAAGATTTATTCATTTTTTAGATTTTTTGGACCGATTGGTCCCGGAGTTGAAAACGTGTGTCAGGCTCCAGCCTACTATTATTATTTTTTATTTAAATAAACGACTAAGAATTAAAATAAACGTTATCTATCTCTTCAGGAAACATTGCAAAAATATAGCCGAACGAAATCGTAGTACTTATAGTCAAAAAAATAGAGTTATAATATATATTTTTAGAAACTTAAATAAAATGGGATTAAAATGGGCAGGATCAAGCTTCGTTTTCATCACTACGTACTTAAAGCTGTTATGAATTATAAGCATTTTGTCAAAAAATACTTGTAAGTTTGTATAATAGAATTGTTAAAGGGCAGACAATGCCTCTCTTTAATAGAGATAGCTAAAGAGAGTGTCATTTAGAAAATTGTCTGTAAAATGCTTATTTTTATAAATTTCAAATGATTCGTTTATTTTGGATTATATTTAGTTCTTTCTTTTCTCTTTCGAATGGTCTATTAACATTGTTGCCATTGGGTATATGGATGTTGTTCCAACTTAGAAGCCTTTTCCCCATAATGATGATATGATAGATAGATAGATAAAAGCTCAGAGAATGCATCTCTGCCTGAGAGAGAGTGGATGGATGAGTGGGTGACGTCACTGATTTAATTTCCGTTTTTTTATGCGAAGTTGTTATAAATAATACGAAAACTTATTTATTTATTAAAAGTGTTATCAAATCTACGTCAGTTGCGTTTTGTGACCAGTTTATATGAACTAGTAGCTCCCACAAAACATTGCAGTCGTATTAGTGACGTCACTGAGTAAACAATTTTTGAACTTACTTTGCCTTGGAGTGAGATATTACACATAAAACATTTCAAAAGATTATTGTAGCTAAATGTGCTACACATTTTGTGAGTGTCAATCGATATTTAAAACAACTTATAGACGTAGTTTTGACAACCCTATAAATTATATACATTAGACTGGCAGCTTTTTCACTTCCGCTCAATTTCAGAATTTTGCATTATTCATTATTTTAAATAACTTTGCGCTAAAAAACGGAAATAGTATCCGTGACGCCACTCACTCATCCATCCACTCTCTCTCATGCAGAGATGCACTCTCTATGGAGAAAAGGCTTGTGAATTGGGACAACATCCCTTTTTTTTCTAGATCTCAAAATTGAATACACAATGGCAACAATGTTAATAGACCATTCGAAAGAGAAAAGAAAGAACTATAATCCAAAATAAACGAATCATTTGAAATTTATAAAAATAAGCATTTTACAGACAATTTTCTAAAGAGCTTCAAAACGACCACCAAAAAAAGACTTGTAAGTTGTCATACCTGCAAAAATCGCTGAAAATTTGAGAAAACCCAAATAAAAACGCATGATTGTTAAAATTTATGAAAATTTATTGATTTTAATTTCAAATTAAACTAAATTTTAAGAAAAAAAAACAAGATAAATTTAACATTCCAAAGAAGTCAAAATTATGGTTTTATGTGATCGGTTCTTGTCCGCCATTCTAAAAATTTATTATTATGGAAAATATTAAAAAAATATATGCGAAAATGACAGAAAAATGAACTAAAAACAATTCAAATTAGTTTCAATGACAATTCCTCAAATAAAAAAGTTATATAAATAACAAAGCAATGTAAAAAAATGAAAATAGATTTGTCCCAACTTATAAGCTAAAAAGTGTCCCAAATTAAATTTTTGAAGCCATTTTGCATTGAAAAAAAATTGTCTACTTGCTGTATGTCCGAAAATCTTTTTTGATTATGAAAGTTCATTGAAATTCAGTTCCAGCACATTTCATTTCTTTGATTTTTTATTTTGATTTGATCACTTTTTGAGACCAATCCAAAATAATATTTTTCATTTTCCGATTTCTTTAAAAATAACTATTATATTTTATATCTAGTCTGTTCTGGAACATCAAACTTGACCAGGTGTCCCAATTTAGAAGCCGTCTTAACTTTCCCTACAAAATAACAAGCCATTTTTTAACCAAATGCTTATAGTTCACAACGGCTTCAAGCAGTTAAATTCAATTTTTATACCCTGTACCGTATGGTACCAAGGGTATATTAAATTTGTGCAAGCCGAAAATGTATGTAACATATAGAAGGAGACGTCGGAGACACCCCAAAGTTACCTAAAATATGATCAGATTGAATAGAGAAGTCGATATACCCATGTCCGTCTGTCCGTCTGTCCGTCCGTCCGTCTGTCCGTGTGAACGCCTAGATCTCAGAGATGGTAAGAGCTAGAGTTACCAAACTTTCACATTAGATCCCATATAATTCCATAGGAGGCAAGTTTATTTAATTTTTTTGATATCGAGGATAAATTATTTAGCTCCCATGGGGGTGTTTGAGACGACCTCGACAAAAAAAAAGCGTTTTAGATGAATAATTCGTTTGTTTATGAAGATATCGTAACGTAATTTGGTATTCGAAAGTTTTTATAGTTCCCAATCACTGTACCAAACTTGATCGAAATCAGTTGACTATATCATATAGCTCCCATAGGACCGATCGGCCAAAATAACTTTTTTAAAGAAAAATTCGCTATATTTCGTTTTTTAATAAAGATATCCTAACCAGATTTGGCGTTTGGAAATTTTTAGACCACTTAAGCAATGTGCCAAATTTGAACAGAATCGGTTGACTATATCATATAGCTCCCATAGGTCAGATCTTCCAAAAAATCGATTTTTTAACAAAATTTGTTGTGTTTCGTTTGCTTGTTAAGATATTGGGACCAAATTTGACATTCGTGAGTATTTTATAGTTCCTAAGCACTGTACTAAATTTAATCCAAATCGATTGACTAGATCATATAGCTCCCATAGGACCAATCGGTCTAAAAACACGTTTTTATACAAAATTCGATGTGTTTTGTTTGTTTGTAAAGATATTTGAAATAAATTTGGCATTCAAATCTTTTTTAAGGTATTTAAGCACTGTGTCAAATTTTATTGAAATCGGTTGACTATATCATATAGCTCCCATAGAAACGATCGGTCTAAAAAAAAAATTTTGCTTAAAAATTCTTCTGTTTTTGGTTTTTTGTGAAGAAATCGGACTTTATTACAAGCTAGTGGTACAGGGTATCCTAAAGTCGTCCGCGCCCGACTTTACGTCCGCCATTTTTTTGTTTTGCATCATGTCTGCTTTTTGTGTATTCTCTCGTTGCATTTCATTTATTTCTACGTTTTTCTCGTAACTTTCCTTCAATTTACCTTTGAGTAGGGATATAGCGTTTTCCTGATCAAAACTAAGCTTCTTTAGTTGTTCAATCTGAAGGTTAAGTCCACCAATCTCATGGTTAAGCGTGGTTTTATGTCGATCCTCACGATCCAATTGCAAATGTCGAATTTTTTGCTCCATATCATTACTAATTTTTTCCAGCTTCCAAAATCGATTCATGGACAGTTCGAGTTCACCTTCCTTTTTTTTAAATTATCGGCGAGTAGGGTCTGCTCGTTTTTAAGTCTCAAATTATCTTCTTGCAAAGCGGCATTATCACGCTGCATGGTATCCTTTGCAAGCTACTGGCACTGCAGTTTCTTTAACAATTCTTCTAATTGGCCTTGACTATTCTGCACCTTTGATTGCAGCTCAACAGCAAGATTCGATTTGTCGCATAGTTGCTTGATTGTATTCCAAAAGAATTTTTTGATACTGTCCCTCTAGCTCTCTTTTCTCCTGAAGTAATTCTTCTACTAAAAGTGCATTTCGTTGCTGAAGATTCTCATTGGCATCATTAATGTTCTCCATTTTAGTGTGTTGTGCAGATAACGATGCCTTCATGTCTTCAATCTCAGTTCTCATTCTGCAATTTTCCGCCTTTATCTTTATATGAACGCATTTCAGATTCTTAATTTTTTGATGCAGCAGCTCCTTTTCCTTTCGTTCGCTGCACAAAGCCAACTGCTGCTCTAAATTGGCTTGACTCATTTCACACTTAGTGGTCAGTAGTGAATCTATTTTTTTCATTGCCTGATCCCAGGAATTAGCCTCTACGAGTGCGCACAGTGCTCCTAGGCCATCGCTGTAGTCTCGCAACTGCGCCTTGTATTTTTCTTCTTTAGCCTGCATTTCTTTTAGTTCGCTTTGAGTATTGGACAATTGCTGCTCCACACAATAAAATTCTATGTCTTTTGAGGCCACATAGTCCTCTTTTTCTTCTTGACATTTAGCAGCTATGGCCATTATGCAGTATTCGAGCGACTGTATCAGCTCCTTCTCATTTTTCATGTGCTGCAGTGCATCCAGGCTTGATTTATTTTCATACAATTCTAATTCATAGAGTTGTGCATATTTTAAAACAATCTTGCGGATTTTCTGAACACCTTCACTCGAAGTTTGATGCAGATCATCCGATTCGTTAGGCATTTCCTTGTTGTCCATCTCTATTTCGCTTAGTCGATTGTCAACGGATGCATCCATTTTTTCTGGAAATGAGCCTACGAAATCGAATGAAAAATTAAATATTGCTTCTTTTCCTATATAAATATAATTTTCTACTTACCGAATTCTTCCATTTTGTTTTCGTAAGTCTAGTGTTAAAAAATTAAATATTTGTTTTTAGATTATTTAACAAACCAAAAATCTTTAAAATGTATTAATGTGCTTTGTTCAGCTTATACCAGACGAATGACTGAAAATTGGAAAACAAACTCTTAAAGGCAAAACTTAAACGTCAAAAAAATCAAGGCATGCTTGTTTGATAAATTGTAAAGTTATCGAAACAATTTCGATTTCTTACGCAATGACTTATAGCCTATTCACACTGGGGCACATTTAACATCTAACATCTTTTGCCGAAGATGTTGCGCGTGTTTTGCCGTTCCGAAAATTTCAACAGCATTCCCAACATCTTGTGGAAATGTTCCTATCTTATTGTGTATTGTTTAAAATATCGAAAGTCTCAACAAAATATAAATTTTGTTGCGGACGACTTTGGGATTCTCTGCACCACTAGCTTGCAATAAAATGCGGTTGCTTCACAAAAAACCAAAACCAGAAGAATTTTTAGACAAACATTTTTTTTTGACCGATCGTTTCTATGGGAGCTATATGATATGGTCAACCGATTTCGATCAAATTTGACACAGTGTTTTAATACCTTAGAAAGATCTGAATAATGAATTTACTTAAAATATCTTTACAAACGAACGAAACACAACGAATTTTGTATAAAAAACGTTTTTTTTTGGGCGATTGGTCCTATTAGAGCTATATGATATAGTCAACCGATTTTGATGAAATTTGGCACAGTGCTATAAATATATTTTGAATACCAAACGATATCTTCATGAACAAACGAATTATTCATCTAAAACTTTTTTTAGGTCGCTGTCGTCTCAAACACCCATATGGGAGCTATATAATTTATTCCCGATATCAAAAAAAAAAAAAATAAACTTGTCACCTATGCAATAATATGGGATGTAATGTGAAAGTTTGGTTACTCTAGCTCTTACCATCACTGAGATGTAGGCGTTCAAACGGACAAACGGACGGACGGACGGACATGGGTATATCGACTTCTCTATTCACCCTGATCATATTTTAGGTAACTTTGGGGTGTCTCCGACGTCTCCTTCTATATGTTACACAAACTTAATATACCCTTTGTACCATACAATATAACCGAGAATGTGCGTGCTAAATATCAGATCGAATTTCGGAATATTTCTATGGATACGGTCGACAATGTCAGTCACAATGTGCGGGACAGTAAATCCTTTTTTTGATTATAAAAGACGGAACGAAGTCTCAAAAGCAGATGGCTAGCTATATCATTCGGGAATTGCAGATAAGGCATTGACCTCTGTATTTGTATTTTACAAAAACTTTAAAGCGCGTTATTTAAGCTAGATAAGCTAGAGCATCAGAGCAGCGCAGTAGCAGAAGAACTCCGGAGCATGCGCAAAAGAGCTATTCCGCAGTCGCAATCCGCATGCGCGTGTTATTGTTACAAATTCGGAGCTGCTCCCAATATCAACACGCGTTTAATTTTGTCTTACGAATTTGCCCGGATCATAAGTGCTTGGAGAAATCTATACTGATCTGCATGGTCTGAAACTACCTTGGTATTCGCCCAATGTGGATTCTCCTGCTGCTCGAAGACGATAAGCCAATATTCCTGAAAATATTTTATAGCATATATTTTATAGTGTAATACCTCTATAATTTGTAAATAACAGATTATGTTATCTCCTTTCTTGACCACAAGTATAATGGTTAGCCACGCCTTGGGTAGGATTTCCGATCCCTATGCTTTCCTAACGAGTAATGATATCATCTACAGTTCACAATCACGCAGAATGCCAACTGTATTTATTTTCCGTTAGCACCTCACCATCGCTTACCTTGCATATATAATATCTAGGCTGAAAGCCCCTTAATTGCGACTTTAGCCCGTTGTAGAAGTTTTAGCTTACATTGTTAATGAAGTTCGTGCTGATTGATTCGATTTTTTTATGGATTCTTTCTTTTGATACTCTGCACTAAAAAGTACAAAGGTTATACTAGCGCGGCAGACCCCAAGTCCTTTATACCAAAATGCTTATCATAACCTCGGGTAGCGATTGAGCCATGTCCGTGCGTCCGTCCGAATGAACGCCTAGATCTCGGTGACTAGACGAGCGAGAAACACCAAACTTTGCCAGCTGGTGCGCATATTTCCCAAGAAGATGAAGTTTGTTGAATCCTGTCAATATCTTTTCCCGATCCCACGCAGAAGATTTTCGCTGTTTTTGGCAACACCGTTTAATATTTTAATCTGAAATTAAACAAAGTGATGCGGATTTGTTCTTTTTTTATAATGTGTGTTAAAAAATTAATAAAATCGGACGAATACAGCAAAAGCTATAGTCAAAAATATACAAATTTCACCACTTCTTGTCTATAAAATGCGTCAATATTTGGCTCTACCTAATTATGGTTACAAGTGACCTCGAATCACAGTTTTTTATAAGCTGATGCATGTGGCTCTAATGAACAAATCCACATCCAAATTTTATCGATGCGGACCCTCCACCCCCGCAATCGATTTGCCGTGTTTTCTTGCACACCCCTTAACATATCAATTTTAAACTTACCCCATATACTTTAGATAGCTTCGTTGACGTAACTTTCGAGTTTCATCACATTCGGTAAACATTTTCGGAACTTATAGGATTAAATATCTAATTTCAGCAAAAAAAAAATCAATTCCAATTGGAAAGTTCTTAGTATGTAGAATTATGCAGAAAACATTTTTTCGAGAGAAAAGTACAGGGTATTCCACTATCGGGCACCGCCTCGACTGCACCACATCTTTTATTTTACATAGCTTAGTTCCAGCTTTTTTGTTTATATATTTCTCTGTTCGCCCTTGTATAGGACTGCATCACTTTTTCTCCCGAGGTTTTTTTGATTTGTATCATTAGTTTACAATCGTCAATCTTCGTTACGCTGAAACCTTTTTTCTCCTATACACTCTTTTGCTGTCTGAATTAATGTTTTTTCAATAATTTTCCAGTGCTTATCAATGTCCTTTACATTTTCTCCATCTTGTAGCGTATTTAGATTCTCATTAAATTTTGCTTGGTATTCTGCCTTCACTGCTGGATTTTTAAAATTCTCTACATTCCATTTAATTATTTTTATTCCTTTTTTCCTTTTCGTTGACAATCTTTGCCTAAAGATCACTTTGATTAAATAATGGTCGCTGTCGATGTTTGCCCCACTACATGTGCGAACATCTATTATAGAGGCCTTTCTTCTTGCTGTTATCAGTACATGATAAATTTGGTTAGCCAAACTTAATCCAGACATTTTCCATGTTTGCTTATGTATCTTCTTCAGGGATAAGCATGTATTGCTAATAATCATGTTCAAAGTGGCAGCACACTGACACAATCTTTCCCCATTGTGCAAGGAGTTCTCATGCAAAGAATGAGCTCCATCTACCCGGCTTGTAAAATTTTGTATGCCGACCTTGGAATTCAAGTTGCGGAATATGGTAGTTGTGTCACAGGAACCAATACTATTACATACTGCTTCGAGCTGATTGTAAAATTAATCCTTTATACTATCATTGGCCTGTTTCGTTGGTGCATTTGCGGATATTAGTACCGGTACCATACAGTCCCCGTCCTTCATCCGAACATCTTTAGTAGAGTCAAAAGTTTTGTTTTTGAATCTCACCAGTTAAAATATCTATTTTGTTTTCTATCGTTTGTAGTGCCAGTTCTTGCATAACACCTGATTTTCGTCTGGTTCTAATATTCCAGGCTCCGAGTATTAAATCACTAATCCGTTTTCGTTCCGTTCCGTTGCATGAACCCCACGCCAAACCGCCGTCTTGTAGGACCAATACAGAGATTCAAATTAAAAATTAAAGTTTTGACACCTTAAAATTTAATTATTCAATTGTTTATGGTAGATCCTTTGGCAAACTTATAAATTCAAATTTCTCTCCCAAAAGATTCGTTAAATATTTATGCCTGTTCTTTGTATACCTTTATTTGCAAAACTCAATCAATGCTTATAAACATGTAAACATACTTAATAAAACTTAACCAGCTTAACCACGTCGATCATCTCGAACTCTACTTAGGCCATTGGAGGATCTGCTGATGGATGAGTGAAGAAAATTAATTTGATTGACTTTCCCAAAAAATATAATATAATTTCTTTCCTTATCAAAATGGCGGTGTATATTTAATGAACTTTTATTAAACAACTTTGTACGTTTGCCATATGAACTCCTTGATAACCTAATTCTTTTTTGTTTTAAACAATGTGGTATGTGATCCATCTTTAAATAAAACAGTAAGGCGCATTTAACTTAATTAATTAGTTAATTATTTAATTGTCCGTAATAATTGTGGTATGCTGAATACATAAAACCGAATGCTTTGTATCGAAGAGGGATTAAAAATAATTATTAAATTAGAGTTGTTGAATTAAATCTTTCCTTGAAAGTAACCTAGTGTAAAAAGTTATCTAAAAAATTTGTTTTGGAATTTTCCTTAACATTTTGCCGTGGGTGAGTAGAGAGCGAGAGTTATAATAACATCTATATATCCGGTCGTTCACTAAGAAATTTCGTTTGATGAAAACAGCTCAGATCTTATTCAATTTTTTCAGCCAACCTCACATTTAACCGCTTTACGTTTATATATTCAAAAGGCTGATATAGTAAGGTTTTTTTGTAAAATATTATGTAAATTTTTTTGGAACAGTTTTGTTTTGGTGCCCTATCGAAGATGGAAGATCGAAAATAAAATTTTCAGCATATTTTACTGTTTTACTATCAAAAGGGTAAAAATGCAGTTCACAAGGTGAAAAATATGTGATGTGTACGGAGAAGATGTGTTGACCGAACGCCAATGCCAAAATTGGCTTGCACCACGTCTTGGAAGGCCTCTTGATGCCGATGTGGATAAAAGAAAATCGTTGGTCGATGCAAATTGTCGAATAGCAACTCGAGAGATTACTGAAAGATTTAATTTGTCTAACGTGACTGGTCAAAGCACATGAAACGTCTAGGATTGATTTCGTAGCTTGACGTATGGGTTCCTCATGTTCTTACATAACGAAATTTTCATCGTCGCACTAACGACTGTGATTTGCTTATTGAACGTTAAAGAAGTGATCAATTTTTGAAGCGCATTGTTACTTGCGACGTAAATTGGGTTGTTTACAAGAATATAAAGCGCAAGCGAACACGGTCTAAAAAGGATGAGCCAGCTCAAACCATTTCGAAGGCCGATAGTCACCAAAAAAAAGTTTATGTTGTCTGTTTGGTGGGATTTCCAACGGATCGTTTATTTTGAGCTTTTGCCCGACAATACCACTATTACAAAATCATACAAGATTGATGACTCGCCAAAAGCTTTTGCAGCTTGAATGGGATGTGCTACCACACCCACCATATTCTTAATAGTTAGCACCTTTGGACTATTCTAGTCTCTGCAAAATTTTTTAGATGGGAGAAATTTCATATCAAATCAGGACGTCATAAACCATTTGAACCACTTTTTTGCCTGCAAGGATCAAAAATTTTATGAGCTTGGAATCAAAAATCACTTGCCCGAAAGATGGCAAAAGGTATTGGATCAAAATGGAGAGTAAATAGTTTCATAAAATGTGTTACACAATAAAAATATCTTGTTTAAATTGCACTAAAAAAACGAAATTACTTAGTGAACGACCCATAGTTCATTGAAACTAGAGTGATTTGATCTTTCTATTCTTTAATTTTCTATTATTATTATTTAGGAATTATATTTTTTTATTTTTGTATGTAGTTAAGGATATTAAGGATCCTGAACGACAAATTATTGGACAAAACGACGAAGAGATTTTTCTTCTATTTCAAATAACCATTAATATTACAAAGAAGCGACAGTTGTTTAAAAAGCAAATTTGTACATCGACAATGACAGTAGAAGGGTATTAGTTGTTGTGGGGGACTGCGATTTTAATACCAATTTGTATTCATTTAAAAGAATTTATTAAATCTATATGTATTAAGGTAATTATTCCTTTGCTTTGCATAACACGTTTAACTACACTAAGGGTGTCATCTACTCCAGCGAGATACGTAACATTCCCGAATCAGAAATTCAACTGGAAATGAAATCGCAAAACGTAACAGAAGTCTACAAAATTTAAAAATCTGACAACGGTGACCTTAAAGAAACGGGTTTTCTCCTACCGGAGAAAATTTCAATTGATACGAAAGAGTCAATGTACGTCCCTACATTCCACTTCCTTCAGATGCCGCAACTGCCAAATCGCGTATTAACTGCTCCGCTGAACAACACACGACCGAAGAAGAACGTTGCCAAAACGAAAAATCATGATTAAACTATAAAAATGAACCTCTCAGCACAGCCAAACACTGCCCTCTAGACAATCATGCCCAGCTTTTATAAAACAAAAAGAAATAACTGCGATTAAAATTTTAGACAAAGTTGAGTACAAATCAGCTCATGGCATATATCATTCCCGTCATAGCCACCGATCATCAACTTACGCAAATGTAGCAGCCACCACCTTCTATAAAATACTCTCACCAAACCACACCAACTACAATCCAGGACCTTTCAAACAAATCCATTTCAAAACCCTTATCAATTGCTATGCAACCAAATCATGCCCTACCCAAAGCAACCACCAATCAAAAAATAAAAATAACTTGTCATGAAGACACTTCAAGAGATTCAGAAATCTTCCTGAGCCCTAAATCACCACGCAACATTAATGAAATAATAAATTCCAGTAGTAACGATTTTATGGACACTACTTTTTCTGATGACCATCCATCTTGTTCTAATGCCAAATCCTCTAAAGATGGTAAAACCAACTCTAACAAATGTAAAAAAAAAAACTATACCACTTAAGTCTAAAATCAAAATAGATCAAAATAAGATATCCAAGCACTCTGTTAATAACTATTTTAAAGATAAGATACACAAATAGTTATATAATACTCAATTTCAACTCACTATCTTTACACCATCAACAACCACATAATGATATTCCAATACCGATCAACTACACTATAATAACTAACGAAGCAACTAACAGATTCGGTGGTGTAGCCATTCTTATACACAAATCTATCCAACATCAAGAAATTACTTTTAATAATTATCTTGAAGCCCAAGCAATCGAAGTCAATTTTAAATAAAAAAAACTGGTGCCTGTAAAGTCGGTTTTACGGGCGAAGATTTTACGTGACAACGTCTTTTCTCGGTAGAATATTTATTGATATGAATATTATTAAATTGCACAATAGGAACAAGGAATTGAATGAAAATAAGAATTGCACAAATTTTAAGCATAGAAATATATTTGGTTTACTTAAACATTGTACATACAAACTAAAACTTAACTAATTCCTATTTGAGTGATTTTGTTGAGGATAGGACGATGATAGGAGAAATAGGAAATGCAAGGAAGTGTTTCTGCTGTAATGTGTCTTGAGAAAGTCAAGTCGATGGTTGTTTCTTTTAACGCAATTGACTTAGAAACGTTTGATACGCCATCAAGATTAAACGTATATTTCATGAAATTAAGAAACGACTTGTCAGACTTTACGTTTTTGCTAAAATCACCACACAGAAGAATCGGTATACCAGAATCAACTTGCACGAACGGTGGCACGTACTGGCTGTTGTGAACGTACGGACCGAGTCCTTGCCATAGTAACATTCCAATGTCCTGCATACTAGCTTCCGGATGAATATATACAGCACCGAGTATAAACTTGAAGCTAGTATTAGCGGTGAAGCAAGTAACTTCAGTCATGCACATATCACCCTTGGTTTTAATGACACGAGTTGCGTCTGTAATCGCAACTTGGACCACTTCCGCCGTAGATGTCGATGATAATTTACGATAGATCGCCGCTCCACCAGCCGCGTTGGTATTTGAGTTACTTCGATTATTTTCCCTGGAAGCAAGCCGCCTAGCAATGCCAAGCTGCTTAATTTGTTGTTATGGATCTCTTTCGATCGGTGACTCACCCTAACGTTAACACTCAACTGCTGCAGTTGGGGCTCACCTTTGGATAACAGACGTGGTAATACATTATCAAATTTCATACAGCGCTCCAAATTAACTATACTAAACGAGAATTCACCAACCCACTACTCAACACATAACACATTCACTCACCATTTGCTCACCTCAACTAGTTCTTTTTAGCAAATGAGAAATCCTAGACGACCTCCATGGTAGCGATCACTTCCCAATAGTAATATCATTCTTCCCCTTTTCATCTGCCCATAGCAATAGTAGACCACATTTTAGAATAAAACATGCGAACTGGGACTCTTTTGCTAGCATCTCAAATACAATTAATACAAAAATTGCATTGTCTACAAACAGAAACAAAGAATCAGCCAATATTAACAGAATAATACTCCAAAGTGCACACAAGAGCATATCTCAAACATCACCCAACTCAAATATTCATAGGGTTCCATGGTGGTCTAAGAAACTTACAGAGCTCCGAGCAATCAAATTTAAAGCCCTGAAAACACTCAAGCAGAACATTATACAAAAAAATATTATCAACTACAAACGGGCCAACGCATTATTTCGCCGTGAACTGGAACATTCTAAAAGGGAAGCAACTGCTTCTTTTACATCTGAAATTCAACCTAACACCCCCACAGCCAAAATATGGACATATAATCGACGCTTTTGCGGATTAAGCCCCGTTAAAAACATACATTGCATTCTCTCCAACAACCAAAACATCACAAACTAAAACACAATGGCAAATTCTTTTACTCAGAACTTATCCCAAGACGAACACTTCGACCAAGAACTTATTAACAGCAAATACTCACAAAACCGATACTACTACGTACCCATACCAACAGCAGAAGAAATTGACCAAGATATCACCCTTATTGAACTTAATTCAGCACTCCGATCACTAAAAGGTTCAACACCGGGCTTAAATAGAATATCATATCCCATGATAAAGAATTGCCCTCTTTCAGTAAAACTAAGAATTCTAAAATCATTTAACAATATATTCAACCACATTATATCATAAACTTACAAAACAAGTCTCATCATACCTATACTCAAACCAAAAACTAATAGGACTGACATAAATTCATACCATCCCATCTCCTTTAATTGCTGCTTAGCAAAAACACTGGATAAAATAATATCAAAAAGGCTATGGTGGTTTGTTACCACCAATAATTTGCTTCATCCAAACCAATTTGGATTCAAGAGAGGTAAATCAATCTCAGAGGGTCTGCTCTATGCAGGCCTTCTAATAACCAAATCACTTTCAGCAAAAAAGCACACCTTTATCATCTCTCTTGACTTTTCAAAAGCTTTCGACAGAGTGGGTGTTCATGCCGTATTAGACCAATTAAAAGCCTGGAAAATAGGACCCAAAATAATAAATCTCATCAAAAATTTCATGTCAAATAGAAAAATAGTAGTACGAGTGGGTAATCATACATCCAATATAAACCCTCTACACAATGGTATTCCACAGGGTTCTCCTATATCCGTCATAATTTTCCTTATAGCATACAATAAATTAGCAAACATAATAAGCCTGCAAAAAGAACTAACCTTCAGTGCTTATGCTGACGATTTCCTTTTGATTATCAACCTTAATAAACATAAACAAATAAACTATAATCTAGAACGCCTTTTCGAACGTATACAAGCTTGGGGTGCTTACTTTGGATCATCACTTTCTCTTCAAGAATGTCAACACCTACACATTTGTAGCAAACATAATTGTATGATTCAAATATCGTGTAACAACATTCAAATACCAACAGCTTCATCGGTTAAAGTCCTTGGTCCAACAATAAACAATAGATACAAATAAAACTCCCATATAAAGCAATCATACTCACTAATTAAATCTTTAGATGTTATTAAATGCCTATCAAGCACCAAATTCAACTGCAATACAAGCACACTTATAACAATAACTCAATCAATATTAATTTCTAAAGTTGACTATGCACTATATATACGGCTATTCACCAAAATCACACTTAAATAAATTACGAACAATCTTCAATGCATCACTGCGCCTCTCCTTAGGCGCTTTTCGTTCTACACACATTCAAAATATTCTTCAGGAATCCAATATGCCAACCATTGAATTTAAAAGGGAATATCTTACATCAAAATTGTACAAAACTTTACTTAATTCCACAGATACTCCAATATATAAACACATAAAACAAAATAAGTTCCTTAGAAACACCAAATGCACTTCAACCATAGCCAAAACAAAAGCCCACTGCAATCAAAACCACATACCTAACTTACTCCCAAAACATCAAAAACTTAATTCAAAGCCACCTTATCTATTACCAGATTCTTCAATAAACACCTCACTCGCATATTTAAATAAATCCAAAACACCACCCTATACTTTCAAGCAACAATTTCTTAGTATAAAATCTAACTATCAAAAGCATACCTTCATCTATACTTATGGTTCCCTTCAAAATAACATAGCAACTTATGCCATAACATCCGAAACTGAAGTATTAAAATATGGAAGCCTCCCCTTTTATTCATCAATTTTATCCGCAGAAACAATAGCTGTATTAGAAGCTATAAAGCTAATTTATAAAAGAACTGATAATTTTATTATTTGTTCTGAATCACTATCTATTATAAACTCAATAGCTAACATCGACAATAACAACATATACCCAATGACAATAAGATCCCACTTACTAATCACCAAAAATCAAATTGTTGTGGATCCCAGGACACTCAGATATTACAGGAAACGAATTTGCGGACAAAACAGCGAAATCAGCACATAACATGCCACTAATACGCACAATCAATACTAACCCAACAGACTTTAACAAAAACCTAAAAAACAACCTTAACACCAAACACAAAAACAGCTTGATCTACTGCAACAAATGGTACCAAGATCTTCAGAGTAATACAACAAACTTTACAGACTTCACAAAACTCCTTCTGCAAAGCTAATTAGATCAAATTAAAATCACAAGACTGCACAATATCTTGACCCGACTAAAATCCCAACCTGTCCTGCATGTCAGTCAAACACCGACATCACAATCAACCACATCTTATTATCGTGTCCAACCTTAATCAACTAAGAAATCAACTTTTTACATTTCATAATCCAACAGACATTCTTGCCACCCCTACCACCAAAAATATATAAAAACCATATTCACCTTTCTCAAAAGATCTAACCTATACAATTTAATCTAATAATAATATAATATAAAATAAATACTGTAAGCTTAAAGGCATTAATTATATAAACAAATTACATGTTAATTTTATAAGTAGTGCCGAAGGCCTTTTGCTGCCAGTGCATAGAAATTAGTTAAGTTAGTTTTTAAATTTAGTTAACGTTATTAAATAAATAAATAAACTCCTTTTTTAACAATTAATGGCATTACTGAAATGTCAATTCCAATAAATATCGCATAAGCATGAATCACAAAGCTATAATTTTACTGCTTTGTACCTACCGACGCGAGTATGGGCAATAGGAGTGGGCGGGGCAGATCAACCTAAAATTCTTCTCTTTTAATATTTGCTTCATTACAATCAACTTTTTTTCTTTACATAATAATTTAAGAAAGTTGGTTAAACGGCCGACTTTTATAAGGTTTCTTTCTTACGTGACAAGTTTATTATCTTGCTCGTTATTGGCTTAACTTCCATGTTCATCCAACTCCTCTAGTGATCTTTGTGTTTTTTTTCAATGAAATGTTTAATGTTTATTTGTACTTGCTTATTTCAACTTGGATATTGTAAATTTTAGTATCTGGTCAGCTTCTGATGTGAGTCGTTAAATAAATAGTTCACCCACCGGCTAGAGATGCGGATAAGTTCATATCCATATTTTTCATCATTCTATTTTTATACCCTGTACCGTATGGTACCAAGGGTATATTAAGTTTGTGCAAGCCGAAAATGTATGTAACATATAGAAGGAGACGTCGGAGACACCCCAAAGTTACCTAAAATATGATCAGGGTGAATAGAGAAGTCGATATACCCATGTCCGTCTGTCCGTCTGTCCGTCCGTCCGTGTGAACGCCTAGATCTCAGAGATGGTAAGAGCTAGAGTTACCAAACTTTCACATTAGATCCCATATTATTCCATAGGAGGCAAGTTTATTTTATTTTTTTGATATCGGGGATAAATTATATAGCTCCCATGGAGGTGTTTGAGACGACCTCGACAAAAAAAAGCGTTTTCGTTTGTTTATGAAGATATCGTAACGAAATTTGGTATTCGAAAGTTTTTTATAGTTTCCAATCACTGTACCAAATTTGATCGAAATCGCTTGACTATATCATATAGCTCCCATAGGACCGATCGGCCAAAATAACTTTTTTAAAGAAAAATTCGCTATATTTCGTTTTTTAATAAAGATATCGTAACCAGATTTGGCGTTTGGAAATTTTTTAGACCACTTAAGCAATGTGCCAAATTTGAACAAAATCGGTTAACTATATCATATAGTTCCCATAGGTCCGATCTTCCAAAAAATCGATTTTTTAACAAAATTTGTTGTGTTTCGTTTGTTTGTTAAGATATTGGGACCAAATTTGACATTCGTGAGTATTTTATAGTTCCTAAGCACTGTACCAAATTTAATCCAAATCGTTTGACTAGATCATATAGCTCCCATAGGACCAATCGGTCCAAAAACACGTTTTTTATACAAAATTCGATGTGTTTTGTTTGTTTGTAAAGATATTTGAAATAAATTTGGCATTCATAACTTTTTTAAGGTATTTAAGCACTGTGTCAAATTTTATTGAAATCGGTTGACTATATCATATAGCTCCCATAGGAACGATCGATCAAAAAAAAATTGTTGCTAAAAAATTCTTCTGTTTTTGGTTTTTTGTGAAGAAATCTGACTTTATTGCAAGCTATTGGTACAGGGTATCCTAAAGTCGTCCGCGCCCGACTTTACGTCTGCCATTTTTTAATATTAAACTTAATGGTTTTGCACATAATTAAAGGTGAACTGTGCATTGTTGTACCCTTCAACAAAATACAATAAATATATAATATATATAAAATAGCCTGTCCAGTCCTGTATACCAATAGACTAGTCATTAACCCAGTTACGAACTTTAAGGCCGTACTGCAGAGTAATAGTTTGCTATAAAAAAAAAAAACAAAACCGCTCCAAAAAAATACTGAAACAAAGATTCTATCAATAAGTTTTATCACGGATAATAGCTCATAAAAGTTTGCTGAGCCCATAGCCTTAAGGGCAAAGCTAGAAATAAATTGCTTTTTATTTTTAACACATTTTAATACACTTGTTAGTTTTCGAAAGGGCTTCGAGCTCTTATTTAATTTGGACTACCTTTGATTCCAAGGTCTTTTGTACCATACCCTTAAGTTACCTTAAGTTAAAGCGAAAGACTTTCCGCATGAATAGCAGTAGGTCTTTTGTTGTTATTGACCTGAGATGGAAGGGATTAATCCGTTCCGTTCCCATGTGACAGGCTCTGTCCTATACCAGCGCTGGGCAGTCACAGAGAATATGTCTGGTGGTTTCATCGTTTCTAAACAGAGTCTGTACTCTAAAGAGTCCGAGAGGCCAATTTTCTGAAGATGGTATCTAACAGTGTAGTGGCCAGATAGGTAAGCTACCAGGAATTTTAAGTCTGCTCGGTCAAGACCTTTTGTCGTATCCGGACGGCGCAGGAGATGTGCTGTCCAATACCAGCGCTGGGCAGTTACAGAGAATATGTCTGGTGGCTTCATCGTGTTCTAGACAGAGCCTGCACTCTGAAGAGTCCGATAGGCAGATTTTCTGTAGATGGTATCTAACAGTGTGGTCGCCAGATAGGTAAGCTACCAGGAGCTTTAGGTCCGCTCTGCCAAGACCTTTTGTCTTGATCGCATCCAGAGGTTTGACAAGATTTTGCTTGACGAAGCCCTGGAAGTGAGAACCAGTATCTCCGGCGGCCCATTTGTTTATCATGGTGTTGATTGTGGACCACCCAATACCACAAAACGGCACAGGAGATGTAGTCAGAGTGGAGGCACTCTGTCGTGCTAGATCGTCAGGATCGTATTACCATCCACTCCTGAGTGTCCAGGTACCCAACATAGCACGACTTTGTTCCGGTCGGACAGCGTTTTGGGGTAGTTATGGCATTCTTTAACCATCCTGGAGGAGATGCTCAAGGATGATAATGCCTAATAGCAGCTTGGCTATCTGAAAAATTCATATGTTTGCTCCCCTAGTTCCCTTAAGAAGGATACTAAGGACGCAGATCTCTATGGCATGAATCTCCGCTTGAAAGACGCTGGGCCAGATGCCCATTGCGGTAGAGATTCTGGTGTTGGGTCCAACGATTCAACACCTACACCCTGCTCAGTTTTGGACCCATCCGTGAACCATTGTTTGCCACCGGGGGTTTTCACAGAGGATGTCGTCATCCCAAGTCTCCCGACTTGGGAGAAGAGATCTAAATTTCTTGTTATAAAAAAGTTCCGTGATCATAACATCTGATCTGGATCGATACGTCAGGAAGGGAATATATAAGTGCGGCATGACCAGTGTCACTTGCTAAAAGTCCAGATGTGATCTGGATACGTAGTAGACTCTGCATGGCTGACTTTTTGATGAAAATGTGCAGTGGTGTAAGTCGAAGGACTGACTCCATGACAGCTGTCGGACAGGTACGCATCGCTCCCGAGAGAGATATGCACACTAGTCTTTGAAGCTTGCTGCATTTATTGATGGTAACATTTTGACAAAAAAAAAAAATACCATCCAAAAAGCATCCACTATGGCTTGCTTTTATAATTTGTCGGTACATACATATGTTGGGCCTATTGGCAAAAGATTGAAAATTTTCCGTTTAATAACAGATTATGCCATGTGCCAAAGTCTGTTTCTGCAATTGGCGAACTCAAATGCAGGAAGTTTTCAAGCGACCGGACTTAAACACAACCTATGTATGACTTTCAATTTGTAATACATTTAGCCTATGGACCAAGGAAGTTTGAAGTGAATTAACTGCATCTACAGAGATCTCTAGTCAAATTATTTCAATGAGGCTTGTATTTCTGCTGGTGATTTGTTTATGAATTATTATTTATAATTATATTTTCCTATAGACGACATAATTTGATATTTTTCGTTAGCCATGTTTCGCTAACAAGTAAAATGAGCATATTATTTCTATTTAGAAAGTCTATTAATTCCATTCGTTTTAGGTAAATGGCACGTGCATTCTACGTTATAATAATAATTTCCTCAAAAGTAAAGAGATCAGAAATAATTTAGTGTTGTTGGGCATTGGAGAGCACCAGACTGTAGCTGAGATAATCAGTCTTGGCCATATTGCAGGTGTGATTTTGCGAAGCATTCCCACTGAGAGTGTGATGGTGAGTGCTGTTGGTTGGGTTATCAGCAAATGTTGTACGTCTGATGTTCTCATCTCACGAATTGCTGGGATAAGACATGAGTCTAGATGATCGTTTTTTCAGAATAGCCTGGTAGGAAAGGCGGCATGGAGAAATTGCATTTACAGTACTGCGCCAATTATTTCGGCGATTTGGTAATGTAATCTCATCTCAGTTTTGTATGGTTGACTTGGGAGTTATTATAAGGAAGATCTTATATAGCTTATACTTCTGTTAGCAAAGTAAACAACACAAAATACAGTAGTAGCTTATGGTCATTGCAAGATTTTTTTTCGTTGGTTTTAACTTCAATATAGTACATACAGGCCTGGGTCAATCAGCATAGATTTGACTTCGAGGTTGTTCAACTTATCCCGTCTAGAGAGAACTGCTTTGTACGGGTTTGTGCTCTTGGTTACTATGAATAAAATACACATTTAAGCTCCGTATAAGATTTGCACATAATTTATTAAAGTTTTCTGTCCCTTTATTTGTAGATTAGGGTCTGGACACACTGAAATACAACAAACGTGCTACTATACGCCTAGATCTTAGAGATGCAAAAGCTAGAGCCACCAAACATTCGGAACATATCCCGCATTATTAGTATCGTAGTTAGATTTTATAGCTTTCATGGGGTACTTTGAAGCAACTTGACAAAAACCAAAAGCTTTAGAGGTGTTAATTGCAACGAAATTAGGCGTAAATCCAAATCGGTCTACATCCCGCCAGTACTGGTTACTGGTGAGTATTTGGTGAGTTTACCAAATACCACTCACCAATATTGGCTACCCTCTGCAATACATCACGGGTGAATTAAACACGCGCATGTCAAACCTTCTGCGTTGCCGGTAACCAGTGATTTCACCACGATCCACAAACTAATAAAATCAGTGAATTCACCATTGATATTACCACGATTAACACTTGGTTAATTTACCAACAACTACTTATCAGTAAATTCATTATTATTTTTTTTTAATATTAATATAATATATATTGTTTATTTATATAGGGGTTTTCATTAAGAACTTGACAACTTTTTTTTTAAAATAAAACGCACACTTTAATATCGGTTTGAAGTACAATCAATGCATTTATGAATGTAACTCGACTTCGTTCATATGGCCACCACGTTTGCAGCGGTCGATTAATTGGACCCAATTTTCTATGACTCGACCACACATTTAGGCCCAATAACGCCGCCGGTATGCAAACCGCACCAAACGGTTATTTTTTGTGAATGAAATAGTGATTTATAAAGCATATGTGGATTTTTACCCGACCAATAACGCATATTTTGCTTATTGACGACCCCCCATTGAGCCAAAAATGAGCTTATTTATTTATTTATTGCGCTAATTTTTATTACCCTAATGTATAGGTACAAAAGGTATACGAGATTTGTGCAATGTATGAAACGGTCAGAAGGAAACGTCGCCTCCCCCAAATCGCCAAGACCCCAAGTCTTTTATACCAAAAATTCTTATCATAACCTCGGGTGGCGATTGAGCCATGTCTGTCTGTCCGTCCTTCCGTATGAACGCCTAGATCTCGGAGACTAAAAGAGCTACAGACACCAAACTTGAAGATGAAGTTTGTTGAATCATGTCAATATCCTTCCCCGATCCCAAGCAGAAGATTTTCGCTGGTTTTGGCAACACCGTTTAATATTTTCATCTGAAATTAAACAAAGTGATGCGTTATTGTTCTTTTTTTATAATGTGTGTTAAAAAATTAATAAAATCGGACAAATACAGCAGAAGCTATAGTCAAAATTATACAAATTTCACCAATTCTTGCCTATAAACTGCGTCAATATTTGGCTCTACCTAATTATGGTTACAAGTGACCACGAATCACAGTTTTTTATAAGCTGATGCTGTGGCTCTAACGAACAAATCCACATCCAAATTTTATCGATGTGGACGCCCCACACCCCGCAATCGATTTACCATGTTTTCTCCCACACCCCTCAACATATCAACTTGAAACTTACCCCAAATTCCTTAAATTGCTTCTTTTTACCATGTTTTCTCCCACACCCCTCAACATATCAACTTAAAACTTACCGCAAATTCTTTAAATTGCTTCTTTGACGTAACTTTTGAGTTTCATCAAAAAAAAAAAAAAACAACAAACCTTAGTTTTTTTCTCTAAGATGAATAAACAAGTATGATGATTTGAACAAAATTTGCATACCCCTTTGCAATACCACAGTTTGGTGAACTCACTAGTTACAATCGTTGGTGATATCCTCACTACCGCATACCAGCCGTACTAAAGGGATGTAAACAAAGTAAAAATTTATACGCGGTATTTCAAATTTATTCGAAAGCTTTTAATTTATTTGTTTTTTGTTATAATATCTTGGTATCTCAAAGTCGTGGGTTCTCAGCGGCATTTTTTTTTTGCGCCATAAAACGAGTCAAGACTTTTACATAGCCATATTACATATGAATGTAGCTGTAAAATTGTTGTTGCTTAAATAATTTTAAGTTTTTCGCTGAATTTATGCCTAATTAGTAAGCTCCATAAATAAGTGTCAGTTAACACACACAGTCAGACAGAGCGGGAGAGAGAGAGAGAGGCGTGCATACATACATAAGAATATACCCTTGTGTACTCATATACACGTACATATATGTTTCCAGTATTTACACCACAAATATGCCTCTAAAGCAAATCAAGCATAATCAAATTATTTCCACTCGATTGGTGTTTATTGATAAATTACGCCACAAACAATATTTTGATAACATCAATTATAGTCACCAATGGCAACAAACGCACACACACATACACACACACGGTCTTACCCCCATCAAAATGGTAGTATGACAATGCCAACAATGTAACTGGAAACCCACGGCAAGTAACAATGTTTTGGTAGAAATCCTGAAAAAGAAGGCATTAAACGTAACGCACAAAGTTAAATATGAATAAATATCGTATGTCGCACATATGGGCTGGGAAAAAGCGCGGACCCAAAGTTTTCCGGGACGCCACAAATGAGACAATGGCTATAAGCTTATAGAGTGAGAAATTGTGGTGACGGGGGCTGGAGAAGCACATATGTTTTTATTTCTGGCCACAATTGATTTGTAATCTTCGTAAACAGGATTTAACAGATTAGACGTGTAACAAGCGCCAGATAATCACAGCACACGGCAACCAACACGCAGCTCCAAAAACACACACGCACAAACTCTCTGAGATGCATATATGTATACACACACACGCACACGTGTACCGCCTTCTGTTTGTTTGCCCTAGTTTGTGTCTGTATATGTGTGTGGTAGCCCTCTTCAATTTGGCCCATTTTCGGTTACTTTATTGGCACCACCAATACGCCACATGGCAACAACATGGAGAGCAAGACGCAAGGATATGGGGACACAGGGACAGCTGGATACACGGATACATTGGCCACATTGTATGTATTGCTTGATTGATACTTAATGCCGCCTTTTAGCATCGTTAGCACCAATGTCCTTCTGTGCCCGGCTCCTGCTCTTATCATCGGTTTTATTGTCATTTCTTTAGCTTTTTGTTTGATTTTGGTCCAGGCGGGCCAATTAGCTGGCAACTGACGCAGTCGCGTTGCCTTCTCACATTTCGAAATCACGTTTTTTCTTCCTTTTTAGTTTTCGGTTTTTTCCATTTGTCAACGCTAATTGATGATAACCACTCATTTAGTAGCCATGGGTCAGTCAAAATGGTCACAATGGTCAACTGGTCAAATTTCAATTAATTTATATTCACAGTGAATTTTTATAGCTGCGAATGAGAAGGAATGCATATATATTATCTTCTAAT
This sequence comes from Chymomyza amoena, assembly GCA_037043745.1. Lineage (NCBI taxonomy): Eukaryota > Metazoa > Arthropoda > Insecta > Diptera > Drosophilidae > Chymomyza > Chymomyza amoena. Next base: position 123,681 of record JBAMAX010004508.1, read on the forward strand.
GATTACAGGATAAACGGTAACGGTTTCACAAGATGCACATATTAAGTATTAGCCTCACATACACACATTTTGCAATTTTATACCATCACAATCTTGCTAATCGACCATATTTAATAGTATTACATGAAGGGTGATTCACTAAAACCTTTTTTTTTCAATAGGGACTTTCGTGTGGATTACGCGTGATCCATAACAGCTGTCAAAGGCAAAGTTGTTCAGTATTCATTGGCAAATCATCATGGAAAGCCGAATGATCTTTCTGCACGTTGCCGTTTTAGTGAATGGGCTCTTGGTAAAATCGATGAAAATCCGTTGCTTTCGACCAAAATTTTGTTCAGTGATGAGCCCCACTTTTGACTCCACGGCTTCGTGAATAAGCAAAATCGCCGTATTTGGGGAGAAGATCAACCCGAAGAGGTTCACCAGCTGCCATTATATCCAAGAAAAACAACGGTTTGGTGCGGTCTGTGGGCTGGTGGCCAATGATGGTCCGTATTTTTTTAAAAATGCGCAAGGTGCGAACGTTACCATCAATGGCGCACGTTAACGGACCATGTTAACGGACTTTTTGCTGTCTAAAAATGTTGCCCGTGATCTCGACGACATTTGGTTCCAACAGGATGACGCTCCGATTCACATTGCCAATGAAACAATGGCTCTATTGCGGGGTCAATTTGGTGAAAAATTAATTTCACGTACGGGACCCCGCCTTGGCCGCCAAGATCGTGCGATATCACACCGCTCGACTTTTTTCTTTGGGGTTACGTAAAGTCAACAGTTTACGTGGACAAATCAGCAACGATTGAGGCCTTGGAAGCCAACATTACTCGTGCTATTGGCCAAATACCAGTGGAAATGCTTGAACGAGTCATGGAAAATTAGACCTTCAGGATGGACCATTGCGGCCAACATTTGAACTAGATTATATTTAAAAAATAAATGCCATAAAAAATCCTTTCGAAGTCATAAATAAAGATCCCATCATTCCTTTAAAATTTGGATTTGCCAAATCATTAAAAAAAAATGGCGGACGTAAAGTCGGGCGCGGACGACTTTAGGATACCCTGTACCACTAGCTTGTAATAAAGTCCGATTTCTTCACAAAAAACCAAAAACAGAAGAATTTTTAAGCAAAAATTTTTTTTTGACCGATAGTTCCCATGGGAGCTATATGATATAATCAACCGATTTCAATCAAATTTAACACAGTGCTTAAATACCTTAAAAAAGATATGAATGCCAAATTTATTTCAAATATCTTTACAAACAAACAAAACACATCGAATTTTGTATAAAAAACGTGTTTTTGGACCGATTGGTCCTATGGGAGCTATATGATCTAGTCAAACGATTTGGATTAAATTTGGTACAGTGCTTAGGAACTATAATTCATCTAAAACGCTTTTTTTTTGTCGAGGTCGTCTCAAACACCCCCATGGGAGCTATATAATTTATCCCCGATATCAAAAAAATAAAATAAACTTGCCTCCTATGGAATAATATGGGATCTAATGTGAAAGTTTGGTAACTCTAGCTCTTACCATCTCTGAGATCTAGGCGTTCACACGGACGGACAGACGGACGGACGGACAGACGGACAGACGGACATGGGTATATCGACTTCTCTATTCACCCTGATCATATTTTAGGTAACTTTGGGGTGTCTTCGACGTCTCCTTCTATATGTTACATACATTTTCGGCTTGCACAAACTTAATATACCCTTGGTACCATACGGTACAGGGTATAAAAAGGTCTTAATGAATCACCCGTTAACATCGACCAGCACAAATAATCTGAAAATGTCGAATACGAAAATCCAGCATCCAATAATGATGATAAACATTCTATTCCAATAAAAAAATTAATTTAAACAGCTGATAGTTTACTTAAAGTTTCATAAAACAATTTATAATAAATACATTTTCTATAAAAATGCTTCATTTAGGCAAATTACTTTAGTTCCGCACATTTTATATGACTATTAAAACTCGACCTTTTGCAGTACTTGAAAAAAAAACTTTTCAAGCAGCTTTAAAATCATGTCGGATCTCTGATATTTCAATGTATGTAGGGATTATTATTATACCCTGTACCGTATGGTACAAAGGGTGTATTAACTTTGTGCAAGCCGAAAAAGTATGTAACATATAGAAGGAGTCTTCGGAGATATCCCAAATTTACCTTAAATATGATTAGGGTGACTAGAAAAGTCGATATACCAGTGTCCGTCTGTCCCTCTATCCGTTTCAACGCCTACATCTCAGAGATGGTGAGAGCTAGAGTAACCAAACTTTTATATTATCGTACATAAATCGAAATGGAGTAATTTAACAGCGAGCTGCAAAAGGTTATTTATTATTATTAACCTCTTTCATCCACACGTAGACATTTCCTCCAATTTTGTGTGAAGGTCTGGTATTTCGGCAGACTAGCCTGTGGGAACCCAAGAGTCATAATCGAACAATTGCACGGGTTTGATAAGGATATTTGCATGCTCATCCGAGTTCGAATCATTGTAGGCAACATGTATGATCAAACCAACTGTATGAGTGTCGCTTGAACTGTATGAGCGAGACTAGAGATAGACAGCGGTAGAGTGAATTTAAACTTATTCTTAAAAAGTTGTTAATTATGCACAATATGTTATTTGTTTATGTTTAATAAAATTCAATATCTCAATCGCAATTTAGCTCAACCTACCTATATTGAAATTGTTTCGAGGTGAATAAAATTTTAATGGTTTGAGACAACTAATCTTTTTGGCTTCGTATCAATTGCTTGTAATTGAGTGAAAAATATCGCGTCTCATCCTCGATCGAACTCTAAATTCTTCGTTTTGTTTACATTGAGTTGTCCCGTCTCGCTTATACTCGTTGCAGCTGTCTGTAAATACTTAAGCGAAAGAAAATATTCTCATCTATTGGTAAAAGGTGGATTTACTAACTTTATTTGTCTCTGAGACGTAAGTGTTCGTTTAAACGGACGGACTGCAGAATTATAAATAAGAGTATATATCTTATCATCAATAGATTCATCATCAAAATGTTTATAGTATGTTGTTCATACTATACCACGGCAGTAATTGTGCCAAATCGGAACTTTATATGCATATATTATATATTTATGCAACAGAATTCGTACCTCTTGTTGTTTGTGGCTAATACGTCAGACAAATATAAGGCGCCATATTGAGGTTCGAATATTACAAGTAGATTGGGGACGCATGTAATATGAGCGTGAACCATTGCAACTGACTGGAAAGAGTATATATTTCATGTGTAAGTTAACAATCATACATGCATGTACCAAGTTTATCGCATATTCCCGATGACATACGAAAAGGTCCGGCAGCGCCTGTCCATTTCTTGGCGCTGTATATCGTTTTGCATTGTTTCAAAGTTTACCACGATGGCGACGCTAGAGTGCACACACACGGTATTTCCTTCCTTTGTTTTTTCTAATTATACTCAATAAACGCATTATTTCGGCTACAGCCGTTAATAATCCTATTGTTTTATAAGCATTCCAAATCTGAACATCAATAACACTCGAGACTTCACCTCTGGACCTGGGTTGCTACCGGCATTGGACACAGGACTGAAGACACTCGAATTTATTAATTGGCGCCCAACGGAATTAAGTTTAACTTAAGTAGAATCCACGTCCCTAACAACATGTAAGTGGCTGTTCGAAAAAAATTATGGCTTAAGATAATCAAAAAAAACAAAAAAAAAGTTTAACAATTTGACAGCGCGAAAGTGAGTGTTGCCATATTTCATAAATATTTTCACAGCACTGATAATTTGATTGATTTGTGTTGCGAGAAAAAACTACATAAGCTATTGTTTGATATTTTGCTGAATAATTTATCTCCTGGTTATTGACTGCTCATGAGTTGGGAGTATAGACAAGTGAAGATAGAATATAATAGTGAAGAAGAAGATAGCCATAGTGAAGATGTAGGATTTCGTCCTCAAGAACAAAATTAGACCAAAATGGACCCAATACAATTAAGAGCCTTTATTCAAGGCGCAGTTAACAACGCCCTGGTCGAACAGGAGCAGCGTTTAAGAAACGAGTTTCGCGCAGAAATTGCTGCCGTAAGAAGTGAGGTCGATACCCTTAGAGTAGAGGCGCCCCAAATGGATGTCTATCAAAGAGTAACTTGTGACCCTAACATAAAGTGTGAGGTGAGATTAGAAATTTTTGAAGTCTGTCCCAATTTTTAACGGGAATCACGAGAATTATGTGTCTTGGAGGCAGGCAGCCATAGACGCGTACGAAGTTTTTAAACGATACATTGGTAGTGAGACACATTACGAGGCTGTTGTCATTTTGAAAAATAAAATTTGTGGTGCAGCACGAGCAGTGCTGACGTCACACAATACAGTACTTAATTTTGACGCAATCATAGCAACAACGCGTCCCTGCGCGTGCTCAGGCAACAATTGGAAATGGTTAGGCAAGGTGACTTGGACCTAATGGATTATTATGATGAAGTCGAGAAAAAACTCACTCTCGTCACAAACAAAATTGTCATGACACACGACGAATCCTTAACAAAGAGATTAGGATTGAAGCCCTACATGTCTTCATGGCAGGCCTTAACAGGACTTTGAAGTTCTACGTTATGCCAGCCAAGCCTAAAGATTTGCCATCCGCTTTAGCGTTGGATCGTGAGGCTGAAAATAGTATCGAAAGAAGCGCGTTCGCTGAAGATAAAAACCACACAGGTGAAGGTTATAGACAAAATAAGAATACCCAAGCTAGACAGGGAAAAGGCTTCGAAAAGAATCCGCATTTTTTAATGAGACAAGGTCAGAATAGGCCACATGGTGAGTCTGCAACGAAACCAAGTGACAAAGAAGCCCCAGTACAAAACCAGGTACAACCTATGGAGGTCGATCCATCGATCTCTAAGTTCTGGCAAACGACTAATTGGGGGAGACCACAAGGTAACGCCACACAAGGTGAACCGCAGAAAAGGCAGAATATACGTCAGAGCGTATTTTAGGTCGGAGACGACAACGAATAAATAACGTCTCTCAACAGGCTCCTAGCCAAGAAGAACAGGAATATGCAAACATAGCCGAAGACGCGGCTAACGGCATCGACGATGAAAGTGATTCGTCAGCAAGCAATTACTCTTTGAATTTTCTAGGGAACGCTCCCAATTGCCGATCGTCGAGCGACAATTGGATGGTCGAACACTAAAGATTTTAAACGACACTGGGGCGGCAAAAAATTACGTCAGAGTTAAAAAACGTAACAACTGTCGGCACCCCATTTACTGTGAATTCTATACATGGATCCAGTAAAATTAAACAAAAATGTTCAATGAAAATTTTTGGAAAAGTTGCCCCGTTTTTCATTTTAGACACACTTGACACATTTAATGCTATCATGGGTTTTGACCTGCTAACGCAGGCTGGTGTAACTTGGAATCTTCTAGGTAATAACATTACCTACGGCTAGTCGGAAATGGTAAAACACAATTTCTGCGATAACGTGAACTTCACACGTGTCGACGACATAGTAGTCCCCGATAACGTAAGGGGTGAATTTAAAAAAGTCATAGTGAAGAGGATTAAGGTACGAGGGATATTCAAAAAGGAAGTTTCCCTTATTTTAAAATGAAGTACAAAAAAATTTTTAGGTTACAAAATGAATATTTATTAATTATTTGACTCACAAACTATTTTTCTACATACTCACCTTCGACTTGAATACATTTTTCGTATCTGTTATAGAGTTTATGCAAACCTTCTTTTAAAAAAAGTGTCCTGTTTTTTGGAGCCATAATTTAACAGATGTTTGGACTTCTTCGTTTGAAACAAAATGCTGCCCACTTGGTGCGAGATCCGGAGAGAGGGTGGGTGATCGAAAATTTCCCATTTGAATTTTTCCAATAAAGTTCTCGTTTTTTGAACAGAATGAGGCCGTGCATTATCATGAAAGAGTAAGATTTTTTTGGATAATTTTCCTGGACGTTTTCGTCTGATGGCATTTTAAGCTTATTTAAAACTTCGCAGTAACGATCCGCATTGATAGTTGTACCAGGTTCCAAAAATCAACCAACAAAACACCTAACGCAATTCACAATTGGACACGTTTTGCAATGGTAGCTCCATGGTTGTTGTGTTTATACTGCTGAAAAAACTATTTTCGGTCACCAATACCAGTGCCGCTCTTATCGATAGACTCAACACTGATGTTGTGTTCAGTGCGAGGCCGCTAGATGGTGCACAAGAGAAACGCCAGACCAGGGAAACTTCCTTTTTGAATACCCCTCGTATTAATAAAAGGTAATATAACTTTTGAGTCGCCATCGTTAACCCAGCAAAAACTGAGAATATTATTTTTGTTAGGAAGTTTAAGATCCGATATCAATCTACTCCCAAACTAAACGATTCCGTCTTTTCCTTTAGGGATACTTACTTGGGGCTTCTACTAGACAAAAAACTTAATTGGAATCGCAATATAGCAGACACAGTACCGATGGCTAATTCTGCTACACTCTTCTCCTGTAAGAGAGCCATTGAACTTTAGATGGCTATTTCCCTATAAAAAGTTCGAATAAAAGACACAAATGTGTCCCTTGGAGCATTCATCTACATTAATTGGGATGGAAATACGGCGAGGTCAAAGGGACTCTATTAATTTATTGACGGATGGCTCCAAGCCATCATTTTCTGTAGAACTGAAAATTCGCGAGTATTTTCGACTTCCGGATCACTGTAGCGTTTTTCAAGCAGAGAGATTTTGCTGTGCTTGATTGTTGAAGGCAATTCAGAGTGGGGTGAGCCTTGTGGGATACCATTGCGAAGAGAGCGGAAACAGGAGAATTTTCTTTCAACTCTCGTTATTATTTTCCGGTTGGTTGAGAAGTTTTTGGCATAATTAAATGTTCTTGGAAACTTGTTAGGAAACGAACCCAGTTTGTGAATAAACTATTCTTTGAGGAACTGAGTAGTCTAGACTTTGTGTCCATAACGGATCTGACTCCTTTCATCGAATCCTCAAAATGGTTCTCCAAAATGAGAGACACAAATGATTCAAGCATCAGCTTAAAAGTGGCCATAGGCATAGGCATATCCTCTTAATCCGGTGGGAGGAAAGAGGTCGTGCTCTGTTTCGCCAATTCATCTCAATTATTTCGTTCCCCAACAAAATTTGGTGTCCCGGCACCCGAATGAGGCTAATAACAAACTACTGTTTCATCTTTTGAATAGATTTGCGGCAGTTGTTGACTATTATTGAGTTGGAGGATTGGATGATAGTGCTCGAAGTGACTTTATGGCTGCCTGGCTATCCAAAAATATATTTATTACACCGGTTTCTAGAGCGATATTGCGCGAGCAGATCCAAACCTCTTTAATGGCAAGGATCTCTGCTTGAAAAACGCTTCACCAATCGGAAAGTCGGAAAGACTCCCGATATTTAGTTCCTTCTTTACTTGAACATTTTATGGAATCGATAAATCTTTGAAATCACTGTCAATTGGTGTAGACTTACAACCTTATAACTTTGTAAACAAATTTTCTCATAACAAAAACGGAGCTCGAGCTGAACACATCAATAATAATAGTAAAAAAAAATAAAACAAAAAAAAATAAAATTTAAATAATATAAAAAAAAAGTGAAGGAATAATTTTTTCGGTTTACGTTTTATTAAAATTAGAGCTTACAAATTAAGTTTAGTTATGAAAATTTCTAGAGCGAAACAAAAAGAAAATAGTTCAATAAAAATGGCTCGCAGTTATGAACCGGATCTTAAAGTTATATGTGACGTACAAATGAAGCCCTATCCCGACAAATTGTGGGCCAATGTCACCTTTAAGATTAAACGCTTTTTTTATCCACCATCGGCCATAGAAAAGATGTGCTACAAGTTTATTATGGACAACGGTCCCAAAGTCGATTTTTGGAATGTTCTTCTATTCGTGCTTTCCAAATTCTGGCGGGAAGAGAATTTGACATGGTATCCGGTTGCTGCATCTCCCGAGCGCTCTGGCCGAGATATGATCCAAAGCGAACATCTGAACTGCTGCGCTTCCATAAAACAGGACTAGGATGGTGGTAGGCGTTTTGACGGAGCACTGCACCTTAGGCAATATGGCAGAGAGGTTGCACTTTCCCCATCACAATTTCTGCTGCAGCTGCGGAGATGAGGAAGAGGCAAAAAGCATCCAACACTGCCAAAGCTATATTACTTTTTATTAATATATCAGTAAATATATAATTTTTTTTTCCACAGTGTCAAGATTTCTAATACATACCAATTGCATAGGTGTAAGTGTGATGTCTTCAATGCGCTCATCCGTGAAATTTATCTGGAGCTTTTGTGGTATCCCTTTCCAATATTTTCTTAGCCTTGTCCCTTTCGGGCTCGGTTGCATATCCAGGAGCAGCGATTCCGATTTTTTTGTAGCATCTAGGGAGCGCTTTATGGTTTGACACTGCGTTGCGACATCTGTCATAATCTTTTTTCTCCGCTTTTTTGGGTATCAACGCTTTTTTGATTAACGCTTACATTTAGTTTCTGCGAATCCTTGCCCGGTTCGGCCTTGGAATTCTCATCAGCTTTTCTATTGCGGAGACGTTGCCAGCTCAGTTGATGGCATTTACTCAAAATACGTTCAAGGTATTCAAGTTTTCAATGCCATTCAATCCAGAAATTAATTTATATTTAATTATTAACAATTTGTTTTACTGTTTCCATAACCATAATTTCAATCAGCCTGGGGTCAAGAAATTCAAGATCCGCTATGGGCAAAAAAAACCCCCCAGATCTACAAAGAATGGTTTACCCAGAAACGTGGTTCGCCTTCTAGGAAGCGCCGGGCAGTCGTATAGAAAGTGTTGGATGCTTTCTGTCTTTTCCTCATCTCCGCAGCTGCAGCAAAAATCGTGATGGGGAAAGTGCAACCTCTCTGCCATATTGCCTAAGGTGCAGTGCTCCGTCAAAACGCCTACCACCATCCTAGTCCTGTTTTTATGGAAGCGCAGAAGTTCAGATGTTCGCTTTGGATCATATCTCGGCCAGAGCGCTCGGGAGATGCAGCAACCGGATACCATGTCCAATTCTCTTCCCGCCAGAAGTTGGAAAGCACGAATAGAAGAACATTCCAATAATCGACTTTGGGACCGTTGTCCATAATAAACTTGTAGCACTTCTTTTCTATGGCCGATGGTGGATAAAAAAAGCGTTTAATCTTAAAGGTGACATTGGCCCACAATGTGTCGGGATAGGGCTTCATTTGTACGTCACATATAACTTTAAGATCCGGTTCATAACTGCGAGCCATTTTTATTGAACTATTTTTTTTTGTTTCGCTCTAGAAATTTTCATAAATAAACTTAATTTGTAAGCTCTATGTTCTAGCCGTCTTCATGATTTCTAATACGACGTTCCATAATGGTCTTTACGTAAGTAACCAAAAAGTAAGCTGCCAGCGCAAAGCCGTTCCGGGCGTACTCGTCCACCATCTCATTACTAGAGACACCTAAGTGACCGTAACCCAGTAATAGGGTGATGGATACGGTTGAGCGCTATTTCAGTCTATTTGGAAAAGTTATAGCAATTTTTATAAATAATTTTTAGATTAGATGACATATTTGAGATGACGTCCGCTATTATCTTTGGTTGTATTGTAGCCTTGTTGGCTAGATCATATTTTTGCAAAGCCAGGGCCAAATATGAAGACGATAAGTCTCCAAACTTGCGCTGGAATGAGAAATCTGCTAATACAAAAGCTGATCAGAATTCCAAGGTTGAAACGGACAAGCATTCGCAGAAATTTAATGTAAGCCTTAATCTAAAAAGCTAAGAGACCCAAAGAAGTGGAGAAAAAATGTTGACAGATGTTAGATCGCAGTGTCAAACCAAAACGCTCTCTGGAAATAAAATCGGAATAGCAGCTCCTGGATATAGCAACCAAGCCGGAAAGCGATAAGGCTAAAGAAATACTGGACGGCATACCACATAAGCTCCAAATAAATCTCACGGATAAGCGCTTTGGAGACATCATACATATGCCTATCCAATTAGTATAAGAAATCTGGAAACTGTGAAAAAAAATATATATTCACTGACATAGGAGGGGTATTCAAAAAGAAAGTTTCCCTAATTTAAAAAAAAGTACAAAAAAATTTTTAGGTTACAAAATGAATATTTATTAATTATTTGACTCACAAACTATTTTTCTACATACTCACCTTCGACTTGAATACATTTTTCGTATCTGTTATAGAGTTTATGCAAAGCTTCTTTTAAAAAAAAGTGTCCTGTTTTTTGGAGCCATAATTTGACAGATGTTTGGACTTCTTCGTTTGAAACAAAATGCTGCCCACTTGGTGCGAGATCCGGAGAGTAGGGTGGGTGATCGAAAATTTCCCATTTGAATTTTTCCAATAAAGTTCTCGTTTTTTGAGCAGAATGAGGCCGTGCAATATCATGAAAGAGTAAGATTTTTTGGGATAATTTTCCTGGACGTTGTCGTCTGATGGCATTTTTAAGCTTATTTAAAACTTCGCAGTAACGATCCGCATTGATTGTTGTACCAGGTTCCAACAAATCAACCAACAAAACACCTAACGCAATTCACAATTGGACACGTTTTGCAATGGTAGCTCCATGGTTGTTGTGTTTATACTGCTGAAAAAACTATTTTCGAGCACCAATACCGGTGCCGCTCTTATCGATAGACTCAACACTGATGTAGTGTTCAGTGCGAGGCCGCTAGATGGTGCACAAGAGAAACGCCAGACCAGGGAAACTTACTTTTTGAATACCCCTCGTATTTTCGACCTCTAACGAGTCACTACCCTTCAACACTTCAATCGTTACCACGATTCGTACCAAAGATGTGGAACCTTATATTCAAAGCTATATCCATACCCCACAGGTGTAGAAGATTTCGTTAACAGCGAAATCACTCAATTGTTAAAAGATGGCATCATAAGACCATCAAGATCTGCTTACTACAGCCTGGCGTGGGCTAGACGCCAATGGCAATAAAAACCATCGGCTTGACTTTAGGAAGTTAAATGAGCGAACTATTGCTGACCGTCATCAAATGCCAATTCCAATGATTCTAGCGAATCTTGGAGAGGCAAAATTTTTCACAACTTTAGATTTGAAATCGGGGTATCACCAGATTTATTTAGCGGAAAAAGATCGTAAGAAAACTTTATTTTCAGTAAACGGAGGAAAATATGAATTTTGTCGTTTGCTTTTGGTTTGAAGAATGGCGGGAGCATCTTTCAAAGAGCAATTGGCGATGTTCTCCGAGAACAAATTGGCAAGATATGTTACGTCTATGTTGATGACGTAATAATATTTTCTGAAAATGAAGCCGATCAAGTCCGACACATTGACATAGTACTTCAGCGCCTTTGCGACGCTAACATGAGAGTTTCTAAAGAGAAGACAACATTTTTTAAAAGTGTCGAATACTTAGGTTTTGTTGTCACTAGCGAGGGAGCAAATACAGATCCCAAGAAAGCCAAAGCGATCCAAGAATATGTTGAACCAAAAAACTTATTTGCTCCAAGATCTTTTCTGGGCCTTGCCAGCTACTACAGGGTATTTATTAAGGACTTCCATAGCGAGGCCTTTGACCAACATCCTAAAAGGCGAAAATGGCACAGTTAGTAAGCATATGTCCAAAAAAAAGCCGGTAGAGTTCGATGATTCGCAACATGACGCTTTCAATCGTTTAAGAAATATATTGGCATCAGAAGATGTAATTCTCATGTACCAGGTTTTAAAAAACCATTTGATTTGACCACCGACACTTGCGCAAGTGGTATCGGAGCAGTACTTTCTCAAGGGGGAAGACCTATCACTATGATATCACGAGCACTACAACACAGTGAGTCACGCTACCAACGAAAGGGAGCTATTGGCCATTGTATGGGCCCTCGGTAAATTACAGAATTATTTGTATAGTACCAGAGAACTACATATTTACACAGATCATCAACCGCTCACGCTTGCAGTATCTAAAAAAAAAAAAATACTAACGCAAAAATTAAAAGGTGGAAGGCTTTCACTGAAGAGCATAATGCTCAAATTCATTACAAGCCAGGGAAAGAAAACTTCGTGGCAGACGCCTTATCCCGGCAAAACATTAACGCTTTACAAGATGAGCCGCAGTCACACGCAGCCACCGTTCACAGTGAGCTTTCCTTAACGTATACAATCGAAACAACTGACAAGCCCTTAAATTGCTTTAGAAATCAAGTGATTCTTGAAGAGGCACGTTATTCGTTGCATCGTAGATTTATTATGTTCGGCAACAAGACCCGCCACGTGATACAATTCACAGACAAGAGCAATCTTATAGAGACGCTTAAACTTGTAGTGAGTCCTGATGTTGTAAACGCGTTTCATTGTAACTTTCCAACTTTGGCCGTTTTTCAACATGAATTAATATCACTTTTCCCCTCGACTAAATTTTGGCACTGTAAGAACTTGGGTCAGACATCACCAACAAAGACGAACAGTTAGAAATCATGAATACCGAACACAATCGCGCACTCTGTGTGCACAGGAATATGTAAAACAAATCCTTCGTGATTATTATTTTCCAAAAATGATTAAGTTTGCTAACGAGATCGTTTTAAACTGTAAAGTGTGTACAACGGCTAAGTATGACCGTCACACAAAGAAGCAGGAGCTCGGGGAGACACCACCGCATGCCGGAGAAATATTACATATTGAGATATTTTATACCGATCAAAAACTATCCCTGACCTGCATTGATAAATGTTCTTAATTTGCCGTTGTACAGCCTCTATCATCTCTCGTGATTACGGATATAACAATTCCCATTCTGCAACTAGTTACCTTTTTTCAAATACAAAAACCTTTTATTGCGATAACGAGGCGTCGTTTAATTCAGAAACGATCAGCTCACTGTTGAAAAACCAGTTTAAAATAGATATTGTTAACGCGCCCCCACTCCATAGCTGTTCAAATGGACAAGTGGAATGATTCCAATTACAATAATTGAGACAGCTAGGTGCTTAAAAATTTATAAAAAAAAATAAACGACACAATTCAAGCAATAGTACGTGCAACAATAGGTCTATCCATTCGGTTACAGGGCACAGGCCACTCGACGTAATACATGCGGCATCTAGTGAAGTTCAACAAACAATTAAAGACAGGATAGCAAAAGCCCAACAAGATCAACTTACTAGACATAATCCAGATAGGCAAAACAGGGTATTTGAGGATGGTGAGAAAGTATATCTCACAAACAACCAAAGATTAGGCAACAAGTTGTTCGCCTTATGTTCAGAAGAGAGCATACAAGCAGACCTAGGAACGTCTGTACTTATTAAGGGGAGGGTAGTCCATTAGGACAATCTGAGGTAACCACAAAGTTTGTATACCCATTATAATCAGTTTTACAAATTTCTATAAAAATGTCCAAATTATGTCCGACAATTGTTAGAAGTAGGCATAGAGCATGTTCAAAATTTACGCATTAATGATACACCATAGGATAGCTAGAAGTTCGGATGTCTTGGGAACAGCATTAAAAGTCGTGGCAGGACCTTGAGAGAATCAGGATAACCGAGTCTCAGCTTATAGCATCAAACGCTTATATATATATATATATGATGCTTATAGCATCAAACAATAGACAGATACTAATTAACATGAAACCACAAACGCAAATCAATCTACTTACTCATACAGAGAATAAAATACTTAAAGAAAGAAAAGGGGTGTTTTAGAAGACACACCGAATCTGTATGAAACTCTATTAGCGAGAAACAGAATGCTAATCACAGAACAAAATCTCATGCTGACTATATCGCTCGCCAAATCAAACATCCCATAATTTTTGATCACAATGATTTGAAGTCCATTTTTACCGAACAGCTAACAGAAGTCCCTATAGTTAGTTTAATGGAAGTATCAGATGTAAACATTTTCCAAGTCGATAATGTAATTCACATACTAATTGAATATCCTAAAGTTAAAATTATTTGTCAGAAGATCATAATCTTGCCTGTGGCACACAACAACACTATATTGTAATTGCATGATAACATACTGGCAGAATGAGACAATTAGATTCTGGCTGTTAGGGAATGGGCTACAACCAACTATGCGACATTCTGCAAACTGGCAACACATGATACCTGCGCACGCGAAATGCACTCAGGTGGCTCAGCTGTATGCCACACGCAGCCTAGTCTCCTGGTAACAGTCACCATAGTGGATGAGGGAATAATCATAATCAACGAGCAAATTGCGAGTCGTCGTAGATGACGGGCCCATGATGACCACAAAAGGGGCTCATTGTAACATTCGAAAGTGCGGCCATAATTAACAACACCAAATATATAAATCAAAACAAAGCCGTAAGCAAGGCCCCCGGTATAGCGGCATCACCACTGCTGAACATTACGGGATATGATCGTGGGTTAAGCCTACCAATACTGCAACGGATGAATGAACACAGTCTACATATCATTCAGGAACTTAAAGACGATGTGACATCTGGCGGATCTCCCAAATTCTGGTTCGCAGTCGGAGGAGCAGTCAGCCTTATATTTTGCGGCCTCATCCTCTTAAATCAATGGTGTACCCGTAGGAGCTCCTCAGTCAAGCCACAAAAGGTGATCAGCGAATTACCGAGGACGGTAATGATCTTGAGGGGGGAATAGTTAACAAACATACACGCATGTACCAAGTTTATCGCATATTGCCGATGACATACGAAAAGGTCCGGCAGCGCCAGTCCATTTCTTGGCGCTGTATATCGTTTTGCATTGTTTCAAAGTTTACCACAATGGCAACGCTAGAGTGCACATACACGGTATTCCCTTCCTTTGTTCTTTCTAATTATACTCAATAAACGTATTATTCCGGCTACAGCCGTTAATAATCCTATTGTTTTATTGCTAAGCCACAAGGCTAGCGATAGGAAAGCTTTAATAAGCATTCCAAATTTAAACATCAATAACACTCGGGACTTCACCTCTGGACCTGGGCTGCAACCGGCATTGGACACAGGACTGAAGACACTCGAATTTATTAATTTGTATGCGTGTACGCATACTTGCTACTGAATAGCAAAATTATTATCCTTTGCGGAACTGCCAACGTGGTAAGGTATTTCCTCTCTCATCATATAGCTACATTGAAATATCATCGTGGACTTAAAAACGGCCTCTTGTTCTCCCATTTTGTAAAAACTTGTACACTCAAAATTCAACAAGGCTTTAAATATAATTTTGTTTTGTTAAACGTCAGATTGTGTTAGTGACAAAAAAAATCTACGGTTCCTTTTTTTAATGTATGGAACAAAAGGACAACAACAAATTCCGTTTAAAAAACAAAGTTCTTGCAATGGAAGATAAATTTTCTTTATCTTTATCTTTTTCGTCTTGACTCCCTTTTTTAATTTTTTCAATATAAAGATAGATTATGAGGAGTTGTTTCTACATGCTTCTCTTGGCTGAAATCCTAATCCCCATATCTTTTAATTTGTATTTAAGCACTTTGAAACAATTTTCTACATGAGCCCGGTAGGCTATACCGGCATCAATTTAAACAGGTTTTTTTGTCAGCGCTCATTAATAACAATTTGTTTATATATAGTGAATAAAAAATATGATAGCGGACAGATCAATAAAAATATTTACATTCTGTACGTAGGAGTCCCTCCAAAGTTGCCTGAAGTGTTATCAGGGTGATTAGAGAAGTCGATGTATCTACTCTTTGAGGCATGGTTTTGCTTTAATAACCAAGTGTGGCATCTCTCTAGTTTGACATTTCAGCTTATACCGCTGACTTCTGCCACTAGCAACATTTTGTTGGTCCACTCCGAGCTGACACAGTAACAGCTGATCGCACAGCTGATGAGCAAATAACTTGCTGTGTCCTATTGTCTACTTTGCACCTCTCCTCGCTTCGTTTAATTCTTATGGCGCTTTTTTTTGCTTACTTGGCCTTTGTCTTTGCCATTGCCAGTCTCGCAAACACACAGGCACAGGCCAAGACACAGATTCAGACACAGATGGAAACACAAACACAAATACAAATACCAACACAAACACAAATGGAGTGTAAGGCAGACACACGTGACTAACGCTTTATTACCATTTTTCTTCATTAATTTAATTTTTTCGTCTGCAGTAAACTGCTTTCGTATGCAATTTTATTGTACTTTTGTACTCGTGCCTGGTGCGCTTTTGTTGTCTGGTTCTGCTCCGCGAAAACTTCCCCTACTCCTTGCTCCCCTTATCCGCCACCATTCCACTTACAGCCCCACCGCTCTGTTCTTCTCACTCCTGTTCTGATCCATTGCGCGCAGCTTCGCAGTGCTTTGTGCTCTCCGGCTGTTAATCCAGTATACAAAATACCAAAAAAAGAAAATGTTTTTATTGCCGCGCAAAATAGAAGTTTCTTTTTTTTCGCGTTGCCGCTGCTGTTGTTATTGTTGTTGCCACGGCTGTGCCTTGTATTGTTTTTATACCCTTCATAAAGTCTAAAAGTATTTAAAGTTTATCACGAACCTTGTAAGATCGTAAGCCCGTCATCATTATAGTCATACCTATACAGTTGCAAATTATTTACTTTTCTTTTAATTTGAACCAAACTTACAACTTGGCATCTAACAAATTAGGAACTATGAACTATGGGTTGCCCAAAAAGTAATTGCGGATTTTTTAAAAGAAAGTAAATGCATTTTTAATAAAACTTAGAATGAACTTTAATCAAATATATAATTTCCATTTTGTTCGATAACCTTTTGCCATCTTCCCGGCAAATTTTGTATTCCACGCTCATAGAACTTCTGGCCTTTATCTGCAAAAAACTGAACCAAGTGCGATTTTATAGCCTCATCATTGCCGAAAGTTTTACCATTTAAGGAGTTCTGCAAAGATCGAAATAAATGGTAGTCTGATGGTGCAAGGTCAGGGCTATATGGTGGATGCATCAAAACTTCCCAGCCAAGCTCTCTCAGTTTTTGCCGGGTCATCAAAGATGTGTGTGGTCTGGCGTTGTCCTGATGGAATATGACACCTTTACGATTGATCAATTCTGGCCGTTTCTCGTTGATGGCTGCATTCAATTTGTCCAGTTGTTGACAGTAAACATCCGAATTAATCGTTTGGTTCCTTGGAAGCAGCTCAAAATATACCACACCCTTCCAATCCCACCAAACAGACAGCATAACCTTCTTTTGGTGGATATCAGCTTTTGAAGTAGTTTGAGCTGGTTCACCATGCTTGGACCTTGATCGTTTTCGATCATAAACAATCCATTTTTCATCTCCAGTTATGATTCGCTTTAAAAACGGATCGAATTCATTGCGTTTAAGATGCATATCAGAAGCGTTGATTCGGTTTGTTAAATGAATTTCTTTCAATTCATGTGGTACCCAAATATCAAGCTTTTTCACCAGTCCAAGAATTTTTATGAACGGTTGATTTTGTTATATTTAACTTCTCTCCTATCTCACGCTCAGTTACATGACGATCCAATTCGATTAATGCTTTGATTTGGTCATCATCAACTTCATTTGGCCGACCTGAACGTGGCTCATCTTTAAGTAAAAAATCTCCAGAACGGAATTTGCGAAACCAATTTTGACACTGTCTTTCTTTTAAGGCTTTATCACCATACACATCACGTAACTTTTTAGCAACCTGCTCTGCGTTTTTTCCTTTACGGAAATAATAATATAAAATATGACGGAAATGCTCTTTTGTGGACTCCATATTAAAAAGGGCGCCAAACAAGCAAATGTAAACAAAATTACGCGCACTTTTTTCTAAAGCAAGCTAATAGTGACAGCTAATAAATGTCAAAAGAAAAAATATTGTACAATTAAATAGTCACAAGCTGTTAAAAAAAATTATAAACGCCGACTATATGAAAAATCCGCAATTACTTTTTGGGCAACCCAATATATTCGTTGTTTTAAAAGGTTAAGGGTTAGACGCAGACAAGAAAAAAGTCCAAAAATTATCAACAATCAGCTGCTTTTTGTTTATAAATAAAACATAAATACTTGAGTAAACAATGCTATAATAATGTCATACATTGCAATTGAAATGTTAGATGAAGAAAAAAAGCAATGATAGGAGGAAAAATCCGAAGTGTTTGGTGAACCCATATTTTATGCGCTGAGCATTTGCACTGATGTATTTTAAAGTACATAAATTTTATTTAAGTAGTATAGTTATTTTCTCATCATATCCCGACCAGCCATAATTTAGCACGTTCAATATAACTACTTGCACAAACATTTTGTTTATGGTTCCAAAACCTAACAGTTGTTTTTGCTGAACGCGCCATCTATTGTTTGCTATTGGCATCAACAAACAAAAAAACAAACAACACTGGTCTGCATCACACATGCAAAAACGTTTTGTGACCAAACTTTTGCGAGCGTTTTTTCTGTATAAAGCTTTGTTTTGTTTTCGTGTCTGCGTCTAGCCCTTTAATAAATAAATAAGTTTCCGGGAAACTAATAAAAAAAAATTGATTGCCTAAATACGATATTCGTTCTGAAATATGCTTGAATCACGAGTCAACTTAAAATTTTTTCATTAATAAAAATATTAAAAATCTGACTATCTGGCGTGATACAGAAATTTCTAGACATTTTCGCTTTGGCGGGTTTGCAAAACCTTTTGGAGACACTACATAGAAGATATTATTGTTGGAAAAAATTCTCAAAATTGATTAAAGTGCATTGAATTCTTTTTTTGATTTACATGGTTTTGAAGTTACTTATCATTCGATGTACCATGTTAAAAAAAACCGTTCGACTAAAATTTTGAAGAAAATTATTTAATTAGCCACATCTTATAGAAATTTAGTTAAGGGATTCCCCTTTCTAAATCATTGCCATAGCAGCCTAAGCATGTACAAAAACATAATTAGGTGTACAATTAGATTTTTTTCAACAGTGATCCAAGAAAGTGAATTCATTATTAAGTACGAGAATTATTTATAGCATATTTTCCTACAACTCACTGCGGGCTTGTAAGCCGCTCAGAAGAAACATCACCAAGAAAAAAAATGTTTTTTTTTTTTTTAATTTTGAACTAACTCTTGCGATCTCAGGAGAAAAAGATAGGCAGAAATTATTTATTATATTCTGCACCTAATTGGTCAATTTAGTTAATTTGGCACTAAGAACATTAATTAATTTAGTAAAAACAAAACTCAAAAATATAATTGATTACCGTCAAGAATTGGTATTAGCTTCTTAGTTTGATTGGTTTTCCTCGTTGACAGTGAATGTCATGTTTAACTATGTAGATATTTTGAAAAAATTAAAACCAATATTTGGATTTCAAGATTTCTGTGTCGCCGCGTATATAGTTCGCAAAATCTTTACCCCAAAAGTGACATAATCTGGCTGTGTATGTTAATTTATCGCCCAAGATCATATTTATGTATGTATTATTATTATGTAAAAAGCTTAATCGTATTGAAAAGCAATAATCAAGTTGAATTTTGTTCTGTTGCTTGAGGGATGTAGCAGATTTTAATCTTCCAAAAAATTTAAAGAATTTTTTTTCACTTAGAACAAATCAAAACACTCTATAACTTTTGGCCTTTATGTTATTTTTATGGGCAACAAGGGTATTCAAAGTGCGAAGCACTCGTTGTCTATTTATTTTGTCTTTTCCGGGTTCAATATAAGGCTTCGGCCAAATTGTCTGTATGTGTATGAAAATGGTATTTATGTGTATTCATATGCATATAAATATTGTATATTAAAGTATAATCTATATATGTATGTACTGCGTTTGCTGTCTGCTCGACCTTTGTGGGCTTTTTGACTGCTTCTACGGCTTCTACGGCTTTTGCTGCAAATTGCTTGCATTATTTATATAATATTCACAAAGATTTACAATGGAGTCGCAAACACTTGCTCAACTCCAAGGTCGTAGTCAAATTCTTGCAAAGAGGGGAGCAACTATAATATAGTACCGATATCTATGATGATGTTGGTGGCGTTGCCTACTCACTGTATCCTGACAGCCATTTTCTGAAACTCTTCTTCGTTCTTTATACATTACATAAAGAAAAGTATTTGTTTGTGCAAAGAATAAATAAATCTGCATTACTTTAAGTTTATTGATGGGGTCTCTGGTAAGACTAGACAACTTTCTCTCTCTCTCTTTCGCTCTTTGTCTCTCTGGGTCTGTCAAAAGTCTTTGACGAAAACTTTTTACCAAACGTACTTTTTGAATAACATTTTTTATGCATACTCGTATGCATGGTATATACAAAATTTTTCTTTATAGTTTGTTGGTTTTTTTTGTTGATAATTTTTTATTTGCTTTTCACATTTTACGAGCAATTAAGCAAAAAACGGCGAAAGTACTTGGCAAACATTTGGCCAAACTGCTAGGAAGAAGTAAAAAGTTGCAGCCCAACTCCCATACGCACACACGCACACACATAAACAGCTATAAATATTTAAATATGGGTAATTCTTTTATAAAAAATATTTCATTCACGCCTCTTAATTTTATTTATAATTTTCAAATATACTTTTTTAATAAACACATACGAGGTGTGTTCAAAAAGTAAGGTGGCTTTTCAAATTTCGCGGGCAACGTATTTTCGATTATCGATTTATTTGGTTGTGAGAGGCGTAAAGGTTATAAGTGTTTTGCGTGCTCGGCGATTTTTTGCTATCGAAAAGTATGGATCAACGGATTTTTTTGTGCAAAAAATAAAATTAAGTGCTCCGTAACACTTGAAATGTTGACAGTAGCATACGGTGAAACTGTTCTGAGTAAAAAAATGTTTACAAGTGGTACAAACTCTTCCAAGATGGCCGGGAAGCTGCCAATGACGAGCCTCGCTCTGGACGCCCAAGCAGTGAAGAAAATTGTTTTGGAAAATCGTCGAATCACTATCAGAGAAGTTGCTGAGGATGTCGGTATATCGCTTGGCTCGTGCCATGAAATTTTTTTCTTACGTTTTGGGCATGAGACGTGTGTAAGTTTGTTCCGAAATTGCTAAATTTTTGACCAAAAGAACTGTCGCATGAGCATCGCTCAAGAGCTGTTGAATGACGTCAACGTCGACCTAGATTTACTCAAAAGGGTCATAACTGGTGACGAATCATGGGTATATGGTTATGATATCGAAACTAAGGCCCAATCGTCCCAATGGAAGCGGCCGAAGAGCGAAGAGCGAAAAAAAAAATCGCCGAGCACGCAAAACACTTATAACCTTAACGCCTCTCACAACCAAACAAAAAATGCCATTCACTTAAAATTTGGTACAGATGTTCGGGAAGAGTTTACCAATACAACAAATCGATAATCGAAAATGCGTTGCCCGCGAAATTGCTTAAGTTACCTTACTTTTTGAACACACCTCGTACCTAAAAAATTGCACGTGTACTCCGTCTTACATGAGCTTACATACCGATTTTTGGTAACTGTAGTTTTTTTTACAAAAGGCAACAGTGCCCAAGTAATGGCCATAACAACAAGGCATATGGCGATCTTTGTTTGTGTTACGAAAAGTTTTTATCAGAAATTTGGCACAATAATTTGTGTCTGTTGAATCATTTAAAAAAAAATAATATGGTTATTATTGGCGATTGTTCACAATCAGCAAATAAAATAGTTATAATTGTACTAAAATACCAAAGAACAAAGCATATATACAAATATGACATTTAGGAGTTCTATCCTTCTTCCTGCTGTAAGAAGGGTAAGCTAAAAAAGTTTTTGTATTCAAAATTTGATTTACGTTGATTTTTTTTTTAAGTCTATTAAAAATATCGCCTATAAGTTTTATGTTCAACACTCTAGCAGCTGATCTACCCTTTTCCAATAAAGTGATTACAATTTCCGTTCGGATTTTAATGAAGTTTGGCATTAATCGACAGATTTTGTTTTCTTAAACCAGTGCTATTCCAAATTTTCAATTTTATTTTTCGATTTGAACCTTATTAGATATGAATGCAGATAATTAATTATTGTTTAGACTTATAGCTAGAATCAAAAAATATAAATATGTATATTTTCGGTTTGTAAAAGAATATCCCAGATACTTAAAGAGTGGCCGAGTGTGTGTTTGTAACTCGCTTTTACTAAAACAGGCTTCAAAGTTTTAACCACATACTCGCTACTATTTGATGCAGTCCACTGTCACTCCCCCTTCCGCCTTTTTTTAGTGCTACTTTGGACGCCTTCTTGGCCACCATCCACACTGCAAAATGCAAAAAGTTAATTAATAAAACATCAAAAAGTTTTACTTTTGTTACAACAAACTTTATATAAACTCCATACATTTACGCTTTTGAGCGTTGAAGCAAATGCTGCTGGAGGGAACCACCTAGAGTGGTCATAGAGAGACCGTCTGGTATGGAGAAGGTAGGCTCCGCATCCAACCAATTGGTATTGCTGATGGCGACGTTGACGCTGCCCAAACTGTCCAAAAATTGCTACAAAATGTTCAAATAGTTTACTTTAAAAATTTTCGTTTCAGTTGCGCCAGTTTAACGAAAGTTTATTTATACCACTCCCGGTTTCCCCCGGTTTCCAGGACACAAAAAAACTTTCGCTCCAGCAAAGTTTTTGCAATACAATTTTGCTTGGCACATTTTGTGTGCTGAACGACACAGTGTGGAGCGAGGGCGCAGGGTGTCGAGTGAGGAACAAACTGCAGCTTTAATTGGACTATAGTTGGCATTTAATTGGACTGTGATTTGTGGTGTAAATAACATTGGAGCATTTCTAATCGTGTCGTATCAATGGCACATGCTCAGCGGGCGATTCATGCGAAATATAGTATCATATCAGTTCCATACATCTCATTTATATAATTCATTGTACATATAATATATCCCTTGTATAAACTTATTCAAATAACTTAAGTTTGCTATCGAAACGGATCATTTTCTCTATATATATTTTCTTATTTTGTTAAGGCCTTCTTTTTTTTTGTAACTTTTTTGTGGTAATTTAAAGTGCAAGGCTGACACCGCAACAACCACAGAGGTAACTGCTTTTATGGGAACCATTTTTTGTTTTAATAGTTGCAGTGTTGGAAAGCTGTTGATTTCGTTACGTGGTCAAGTTTAGTGGCCGAGTTTTTAAAAATATGAGGTCTTGACAACTGGTTATTACCATAAATACATTTGCTTATTGAACTCTTCCAAATGTTCGTAATAGCGAGAACTCTACTCGAATATCATAATGTATATATGCTTACCTATGTACAGGGTCGTCGAGGTAATGCCGGAATATATTCGTGCGTGTCTCCTTTATTACAGCTTAGCACAAATCTGCAAAGATAGCGTTGCATTTCATGTTTAGGTGTTCCTTTTCAGTTACAGAGTAGACTCGATTGATAACGCGCAACGATGAGCCGAGAGCACGACCGCAGGGCAGCGATACTGGAGTCACTACGCGCCGGGAAAACACCGAAGGAGATAATTTAATGGTTTGGATATAAAAAAAACACAAGTTTATGATCCTGAACAAGTGCCTACTGTCATGCACACGAAATTTCCTGCTTCAGTCATGGTTTTGGGTGTCGTAAACAGTGATGGGGACGTCATGCCACCCCACTTTTTCGAGCAGGGGCTTCGGTTGAACGCCGAAGGATATATCGAAGTACTGAGATCAGTTGGGAAGCCTTGGATAGACCGAGTGACCGCTGGAAGAGAATACGTGTTTCAGCAGGACTATGCACCAGCTCACAACTCCAGAAAGACTCAGGCTTGGCTGTACGAGAATATGCATCACCACTGGTCCCCAGATTTGTGGCCACCGTCCAGCCCAGACTGCAATCCTCTCGACTACTACGTGTGGGGCGTAGTTGAAGGAAAGGTGAACAAGACATCTCATAACACAAAGGACGCCCTGAAGGCCAAAGTCATGGATGTGATGACCAACATGAACAAAATAGAGGTGAAACGGGCCTGTTCTCGATTTCGGTCCAGGCTTGAGCGGGTAGTTGTGACTGAAGGCGGCTATATTGAATAATTAGGATGTTCCATATATGTACTTACTATGTAAAAAGTATTACTTGAATAAATAACATTTAAACATAATTATTGATAATATTTATTTTTCATTGAATTTTCCGGATTTACCTCGACGATACCTCGATAAATACCTTTCATATGCCAAAAGATTTATTTCATCGTTACAATAGATGAGCAAATTTAATCCCTGCGGCTTATGGCATTATAATCTAGGCTATTTAAAGTCTGGTTTTGGCAATTAAATGCAATGAATGTATATGGAACGCGTAAATTTTAAATTTATTTAGCGATTGAGCGATGTTAGGCGGCTTATTGGCTAATTGATGCATCTTTCGAACATAGAAATTTATCGATGACGCCTTTAAATATTCCTATTTAATAACAAATCAAGAACTTAATGGAATATTTCACAGCTTACACTAAAAATTAGGAAGCGTTCTACTCTTGGTGATTCTGCTCCTTCATTTTATATCTTTTGACTTAATCAAAATCGGTTGAATATATCGTATAGCTCACATAGGACTGATTGGTAAAAAATAATTTTTGGTATGAAGATCATCAAATCATGAATCAAATGTTTTCGGGGCACTTAGGCAATATGCCGATTGATTGTGTTCTAAGTATTTTTCTAAATGTGGTCTAGGACGAACTCGCGGAATTGACGAATTGGTTTTTTTTAATGTCCAATTTTCAAATAAATTAAATTGGTTCTGAGCAACTGTTGAGAGTACAATTTGTGATAGAAAAATTAACACCTTTGTTTTTTTTGTAGGTTTAGTTTCCTTAATAAATCATAGTGAAAAAGCAAATAAAGCTATAAATAAAAAGGTCAGTAAAAACATAATTGCATTATAAACCACTAAATTATGTAACATTAAGGGAAATTGATAAAAATGAAATAATAAAGATTTATGGGTTAATATTTATGTTTTTGTTTTGGTACTGTATGAATTTTACATATGTTTTTACTAATATAAAATCGACATTAGAAAAACGTAAAAATAAAAATCTTCAAAAATGAAACACAAACAAAAACGACAAACGGTGAACGGAAATCCATACAAATAAAAATAAATCTACTTTGCAGGTGTGTTTATATGTATCGGCCTACGGGTGTGTGTGTGTGTGTGTGTGTGTGTTCGTATGCCACTGGGTGTTTGTTAGCATGCGGCACACATACAAAGGAAAGCAGCAGCCGGAACCGGTGTCGGGATCATGCAACGTGCGCCGTCATCAATCATCTATACGCGTAGGCCGTGCGTGCCAGCCAGACAGTCAGCTATCCGCCGCCTGTTCTTTTCCTTCTATCCGTCTATCCGGCCAACCAGCTGTGCCGTCGACAACCAGGCAACTTGGCCAACTTGGGCCGTGTAGTTTGAACCAAAAAGCCTACGCACAGATAGATAGATATTTTGCGCTTCATGGTTTTGTGCTTTACTGCTTCATCGGTTTTTCGCTTTGCTGTTGCCGGTCTGCTCCGCCTATCTACAGGACTCCCAGGACTGACTCCTTTTCTCCACGTCATCTTTGTAACAGTTGTGGAAAATGATAGGAGCAGCACAGACGAAAACAGAGAGAGGAGCAGAGTAAGAGACGCGTTGGTTATCACCAATTACCGTGGGACGTTTGTTGCACGCGTGTTGTTGATGAGTTTCGTTCTGCCACACTCTCTGCTGCTTCTGCTGCTGTTTGTTTGCGCCTAATTCGTGCCACACAGTCAGCTCCAGTCAGCTGGGCCACGCACCAACATACACAAACACACACACATATATATATTTATACAGGTTGTAGTTGCCGTTGATGTGGCTCTGGTCCTGTTCCTGTTTCTGGTCTCACTCCCAGTCCCGGCAATTACCTGTGGTAAGCTGATAACTAAGCGTATTGCAAATGTTTGCCACCAAGACTTTAAATCCCTGCCCGAGTCCTATGTCCTATGTGCAACACAGCGAAGCATACTAAACCAATTCAACGTTATAACCTCTGTGAGATACTCCCAATGATGCCGCAGGACTTAGCCAGGAGCGGTATCTGTCGCCACTAGGGACACGTCATACTTTCGCTATCATTTTCACTGCAATTTACAATTTGAAAACCAGTCAGCCGGCACGCCCCTTGCGCCCATCAATATTTATAATGTTGGTTTTAAATTAGCTAAACAAACGTTTTGCGAATATTTAAACATCAAACATTGAATGTGCGTTAACGTAAACGTAAACGTCAACGTTAACGTAAATGTTAACTCCAGTGCCCAGACCAAAACCAAACCAAACCCAACCCAACCAAAACGATAACCAGTCAGTCAAAGCTCATTGCTCCAGTTTTTATGGCACACTGGCGCTGCACAGCGTCCCGAGGCTTTTCATTCGGCTAAATATGATTTAATCCTACACAGATTTAGATTCTACCAACTTGGAGTATTCGTTAACTAAAAGAGTATGAAGTATTCTGGAGTAAACTGTCAGTCAGTATGACGACTGTCACGATTGGGGCACATTGGGACTTGCTAAGTAGAAAACGCTGAAATCCCTCAATCAAACAGTGGCACTTATTACAAAGAAAACATATATACTATGTATTTATAAAAAACGTATGTATACATGACTGAACTGATTGCGGCAGTGGAAGCTTTTGTACACTTGCTCAGATTTATGTAATCTGTACTAGCTTCTAATTATTTTGGAACTAACTGATTTTTATGACTGCTCCAAGTATTTTTGGTTCCATTTTGTTTTTGGAAAACAGGGTCGCTAAGAAGGAGAATTCAATTTAAACTTAGCATAAGTGCTCTGTATGGAAGTAAAAAAACACTTTTCAATTAGGGTATGGGCATCTTTTGAATCCTGTTGACTTCAGTTTATGATGCTAATATTGGGTTTAATCAGAATTTATATTCGACTTGGTGAATAAAAAACGCTTATTCTGCCAGCTACAATAAAAATTCGACGAAATATGTTTAATTTTAATGGATCAGTGGGAATACGAGCACAGATTTTAATATTATTTATTTATTTTATTTAATTAGTTTGTTATATTTATTTTAATAGGGTTATACCGCCTTTAAAGCTCTGCATTTCTATAAGCTGAAAAGGAAAACTATTTTTATTATTTTACGATATGTTACAAGATATTTTTTTTTTAAGATTTGCTTCTGCTATCTTTGTTTATTATTCAGAGCTTTAAATTTCGAGTAATTTTTGGTCATATAATGTTTTCAACAGATTTCGTATTCTTTGTATTACTTACGGTATAATTGTGACAGAGGAGCTAATTCCAAGTATATTTTGGATAAGGAACAAATTCGTAGTGCAAACTTTAAATAATATTTCTCGGGTAATATATGCGAGGATTAAATCTCATGATGCGTCCTTTATCCTGTAGCTTCTCATGAGCAAATGTCAACTGCTTCCTTCTCGCGGCGACCCTTGTTTAGCACAAATGAGGAAATGTCGGCCGATCTGCTTGTGAGCTCAGATGGAATGGGAGAGGCGTAATATGTACCAATAAAGGTAACAAATTTTTCTAAAGTAGTATGCTAATCGATAATGACCCTCATCTAAGTATAGTCGGAATATACTTGAGTAGAAACTTCAAATGTATGCCAAAGAAAGAACTAGTGATTTTGCTGATATGTTGTCTGATGTAAAACGTCTTCTAAGACGTACTCTAAGATTTAAGGCTTCATCAAACAAAAAGCAAATTAAACGGCAAGATAAACAAGATAAAAAAATTATATTGAGAATCTTGGACCAAGTTAACCGTAAAAACACTATTTTACAAAGGCAACGAATAACTCTGGATCATATAAAATATACCGATTGAGAAGCAAATTATAAAAGTTAAGTGACTGTGAGTACACAGGGGATAAGGAGATGTGGGCCTCTATGTTAATAATGCTGAAGATTTATTTTTTTCATATCATATTTTAAAGTTAAAAAATTAACAATGAAGTTCACTATTAAATACTTGATCCAAAATAAAAATCTATCAAAGTTCTGTGTCGCTTAGGGGTTTTACAACAGACTTAGACTTAAATAGATCTCTAGAGATTGTTTCTCTAACAGTGGACATTAAATTTTGTATATTGATTCAACGAAACCTAGACGTCAATCCATTTTTTCATAGCTAGATACTGAATAAGGTTAAGAATACTATTTTTCATGTTTGTTTTGATTTGAAAGAAATTCTCCCTCAGCTATCTGAACAAACAGTTACGTAACTCTTCAGTTTCAGTGTATTGAAAATAACCTTTAGGCAAAGGCAAAGCTCTAAACAAGGGGAAGCTATAACGATTCCACTTGCGACTGCTCCTAACTCAAAGCAATTGAATAGGTTCAATCCACTGAATGACTTCCACTCACTGACTCACTCACGAACTTACTGACTCTCTGCTTTGTATGTGTGTGTGTGGACCATATAAATAATTGATGGGGCGTGCCTTAAGTTCGTATATAGTCAGCCTGAAGTAACAGCCACAACAACAATTGCATCTCGGATACAGGCAAAGTTGTAGCCACAGATACATGAAGGGGGTGGCAAGTACTAAGTGTTGCATCCGGCATAGTTTAAGTTAGCACAGAAGCGTCTTATCTTATCCGAATGTATGACCTAAGTCTTAACATAATTTCCAATTGTACAACAATGCACTGGAGATTTTAGCTTGGCTTACGAAAAGCTAGAGATGAACTCAGGAGTGTCCAAGGACGAAGCGCATCGTATTGTGTATTGAGCATGGAATGATAGGGCTTTGCTAGAACTTTCCTATAAATAAATGAAAAAGAGCTTAAAGTTGATTTAAGCAATTTTATTGCCACCGAAAAAGTTTACTGTGGGCATAATTTCAATCAATTTAATTTTATTTACAATCTTTCTATTTTTTTTTTTTTGCCTTCCTAGGGCCTTTTTAAATGGGTACTTCAAAGTACCCTTTTTTGTAGACAAAAAATCGTCTTCGTGGACGATGAGCTGATGGAATAAGACCATTTACTATTTTTTTGTATCTTAGATATTGTTTTTTTTATATCTTCTTTAAGAATGTCAATTTGGTTATTCAGTGGTCAAATCTTAACTCTAATCGTGTAAATGCAGAAGATGTATCTTTGAAGGGTCTTACAATTGATTTGCTTTGAAAAACTGTGTATTCAAATTCGATAAATAGCCTTTAAACCTAAGACAATTTATTAAAAAATGGTAGATTTTTTGATTATCCGCTTTGGAAAGTCCGACTTTAAAATATTTTCTGCACCATCTTTATCCATTCCCAAATAAAAAATTTGGTACAGTCGAGGCGGTGCCCGACAATTTTTTCTGAATATTCCTACTAAGAACTTTTCAATTGGAATTATTTTTTTTTTTTTGGTGAAATTCCATATTTATACCTATAAGTTCCGTAAATTTTTACCGATTGTAATGAAACTCGAACGTTACGTCAAAAAAGCTATTTAAAGTATATGGGGTAAGTTTCAAGTTGATATGTTGTGGGGTGTGGAAGAACACGCGGTAAATCGATTGCGGGGTTGGGGGGTCCGCATTGATCAAATTTTGATAAAGATTTATTCATTAGAGCCACATGAACCGGCTTACCAAATTTGTGATTCGAAATCACTTGTAACCATAATTAGAGAGTAGAGTATATTTTTGACTATAGCTTTTGCTGTATTTGTTCGATTTTGTTAATTTTTGGCATACAAATGCGTGGAACCATAAGGCACCATTCTGTTGAAATTCGGATGAAAATATGATCCGGTGTTGCCAAAAGCCGCGAAAATCTACTGGGGGGGAACGGGTGAAGATATTGACATGATTCCACAAACTTCATCTTCTCAGAAAATATGCGCACCGGTAAAGTTTAGTGTTTCTAGCTCTTCTAGTCTCTGAGACCTATCTCTTTATTCGGACAGGCGGACGGACGGACATGGCTCAATTGCAATCCGAGGTTATGATAAAAATTTTTGGTATAAAGGACTTGGGATCTGCCGCGCCTCCTTCTGTCCATTACATCAACGAATAACACTTATGTGAACTTCAGGCTGCAGAATTAAAGTCGTAATTGTGAAATATATCCTAACTACATGCATGTGCAAAAGAAAAGTGCAGACCTGACAATATTTCAGTTTTTGAAACTGTTGCCGTAGTTCCTTTACAAAATATTTTGGATCACACTGTAAAGCGAATAATGACACTACAAGATGAAGTTTTAGAAAGGTTTGCATGGGTAAAAATGCATCTGAGGCTCGAAACAAAGTATATAAGCACGAAAAAATAGCAGACAAAACAACATGCAAGATGTTTTCCACAGATGTATGGACACTAGCGATCCATTAATCTCAAGCTTATGTCTGACCCATCGAAAAAATAAAAATAAGAAGAAACATCTTTCGGCTGATTCTCTAGCGCTCTTTTAAGTGCCAACTTCTACACCCAGTGAAGGCGAGCTATTAAATACCAGAAGTGATACTGAAGTAGATGACTCTGATATGGACGAGTCCGAATTGGACTAATGTGATTTTGACAACGAATACGCAGTTGATATAGAATCTGAATTTTTGGATGAGCAATAGAAAGCTAAGAACACAAAATAAAAAATTTAAAAAATACGTTTACAATTTATTTAACTTTTTAAATAAGAATTATGCTGATTATTTACATATTTGATATAAGTAAGTTATATATTATAGTTTAAAGCTTAAAAAAAAAAATTTAATTTATTGACAAAGCTACGAAATCAAAAAAGTTAAAAAACATGTAAAGCTCCCTAAGCCGACAAAGTCGCTTCCACAGGTCATAGTTGGCCATAAGCCGAAAAGCGAGATTCGTTTTGATAGACACATAACATAAACGTTGGAAAATGCGGTATTGTAAATAATGATCATTTGAAATAAAAATATAAATAACCAAAAGCACTAAAAAAATTACATATTATCGGAAAAAAAAATTAACAACTTGTATAACTAATCGTTTTAAGCACTTGTGAATTATAAACAAATATATCGCAATTGTAAATATGACTTTTAAAAATAATTGATACAAAATAAAGCTGCCTTGGTCTCTAGACCAACTTTGCTATTCACTCCAACCAGCTGCATTACATTTTTTTTGACCCCACCTATTTGGTCTAAAAAAAGGGGTTTTTAGAATATCAATTATCATAAACTTTTTACAGCTTTTATAGCCGTATTTAGCCCATAACTCTTCAAATGTTGATATTTTAGAGTTCAAGCATTTTATTAATTTCTGAACTTTATATCAGTATTAAAAAGCTATATAAATACATACTTAAACGGTGAAAGAGAAGATGTACGCCAAATGAGTTTATCCTAGCCATGACATCACCATTTGCTAGAGTCTTTATTCTTATATCAGACAAATACGGTACAAAATTTCGTGAGAATCGGTTTATCCGTTTCGGAGGAGTATGGTTACTAACATTGTGACACGAGAATTTTATACATAAGAAGAAACTTATGTTTTACGTGTTACGGGTGTTCTTAGAACGCGTCGATAAATTTCAAATCTGATTCTTGCATGGGTTAGAGGTTTTCAATACTTTTAAGCCTATTGTGATGTATTTGTGTGTATTGGTTCGTGAGATATACTTATTTTTGTGAATATCGTGAATAGTAGCATTGTAGAAAATTGTTCAACACACGGTATCGAATATTAAGTGCAGACAGAAGCGTAGTCGCAATGGGTTGAAATGTAGTTTCTATGGGGCATGAATTTATTAGAGATGCGAGCTCTCTTAAGAATACTTTAATTCGTCCATGCGGCTTTTTAGAGAGTTATGAAAGTCAACTAATATAAAAATCTTATGATTGTTTAGATAAGCTAACTAGCGAATCTTACGATGTTGATACAATTTAAGAGTATTGAAAAAGTTTGGGCAGGACAACGTCTGTCGATTCAGAAATAATTATGCTTCGAAATATCAAACCTCCACGGCTATGAAATGGAAAACGACTAGCGGGTTCCTATGATACCTAATGATTTACCATTCGATTTTAAACGTCTTCAGTTTCCCATTCGGCTTTTTATCGCGATGACAAGACGGGAAAACCAAAAATGTCGTGTATCACAACGCATTACGCACGTATCTATTTGTACATTTTACATCAGTTCTGTTAATAAATAAAATAAAGCACAGTGGTTGAAAAATACTTTTTCAATAATTTTTTGTTCCAATATATGTTGATTCTTCGTCATCGATGCCCCAACACTTTCTAATATAATGGTTTTAAAAAATGTCAGGTCATCGTTAACCAAGGATGCACTGATATTAATTTTCTTGCATATTTCCGAACTGCGCAGCGCGCCAGGTCCGCTATCCTTCTATTATATAAAAAAGTTTTTTTCTCTCAACTTTTTGATAGTGTAGAAGACGTTCATATTGACATGATTCAACAAACTCAGGATATATGCGCACCAGCTGGTAAAGTTTGATGTTTCTAGCTCTTCTAGTCTCCGAGATTTAGCCATTTATTCGGACAGACGGATGGACGGACATGGTTGAATCGCTACCGAGGTTATGAAATTGACAAACAATGAGAACCTTTTGGTAAACATTTTACCTTTCGCCTCTGTTGTTGCTGATCAAGAATATATAAAATTTATGGCGTGGGAGCAGCACCACCTTTGGTTTTACAAATTTTCAGAAAAAGTTTCTTCTTCTGAATTTACCTGTAACGTGTGGAACAGTGCGCATTTTTTTTCACATCTTTGAATAGATCTGTATCATAATATTAAAAAGCCAAACATTGGGCACATTTCTTTAAAAGTTACTCGTCTTTAGTTCAAGTGTCTACTGGTTGGCCTTGCCTTTAAATTTGGCAGAACCTACAGAACAGAGCAGAACCGAAGTAAAAAGCAAATTCGCAGTCACAATGTGTAACGATTTTACGTGCTGCTTGCTTCCTGGCACTTCATTTGTTGTAACCAAACGACAAAAACCCCAAAAACCAGTAACAAAAAAAATTCATTTTTCAACTTCCGGCTGCTGCAGCACTTTGAGACTTTTACTTGTTAACGGGGTCATAAATCATGCGTGAAAATATCGCAACAAAGCACAGATTTCAGTTTTAAGTAAAAGCCAACAACGACAACAAAACCAACAACAACAAGAACATCTAGTAGTAACCAAAGCTGACAGCTCGCGTTGCTGGCACCAAATACGGTGGCCAAGAGAGTCAGAGTGCGAGTTAAGAACTGGACACGAGCACGAACACGAGCACGAGCACAGGGCTCTTCGGGAATCGGTCACAAAGCTCTTACTCAAGACTCAAACCCTTTTTGTTTCACGCTAATAATCGATTTGTTTGTTTGTTTTTAATTTCTTCGTCCTGTCTCAAAACTGGTCAGATTCTGTTGTCTGTCTGCCCTTTGAACTTTGCTTTATTTTTTGATTTTTTGCACGTAATATATCTTGTTGTTGTTGTTGCGGGTTTTCTTTAAGAGCCCCATTCATGGTCCATTTATCTCGCATTTTTAAGCAGCATAAAGCTGATTTTATAGCAATTTTCCAGGCCGCGTTGCTTTCCACTTGAGTTTTCTTTGCGCTAGATTTTTGCTTTTTTATACTACTCTCTACCGCAATAAATAGGAACAAGGGTAATAGAGATTTTTCTTTGTACGGTTGTAAACATAAGCCTTTAGACTAAAACGACAAGTTTCACTTTGGCAATCGATTGAGCTATGTCGGAGACCACAAGAGCCCTTTGGAGTCCTTTCCGATTAAGCTTTAACAATACATCAGTTTGTTCCAAATTTAGTATACACACCCATGAGAGCCTCATCAATAAACAAATCTTTACTTTAAACGCCCCGACTAACTCACTTTTTATTTTTATATATGCATTTGTTTTGCATTATTATATATATAATATATACAAATAAACGTTTTTACAGGCTTATCAAATCGATAAGCAGCAGGTGTGTGTGTGACAGGGTCGCAAAGTAGCAGAGTTTGTTGCCAATGAAGGGAATTATGTTAGAGGGATTAATCTACTAGTGAAGGCACCAATAAGTAATTTCAAAGATTGAAAAATCATGAAAGCTTAAGATTTATTTTTTTTGTTATAAAATAGATTGGTTATTCTGGAATAAAGTATATTTGGGGACATTTTTATAGTGATAGATTTTCAATACTAACTTTCTGAAGACAAATTAAAATACCAAATATTAGGTATTCGAAAAAGTTCAGTTACAAAATTGACCAAAAAGAAAACACTTTTTCTTATATTTGAAACAAACTTTATCAAACGGAATATGTGCCCTTATGATCAATAACCTTTTGCCGTTTTTGGCAAAAACTGATCCAAGTGTGTTTTACAGGCCTCCACAGAATTTAACCTCTGTAGAAATCGAAACAAGTGATAATCTGAAGGTTCAAGTTCCGGGCAATATGGTGCATTCATAAAAACTTCCCAGCCAAACTCTCTCTGTTTCTGCAGTCTCATCAAAGATGTGTTTGTTATTTGTTGTTCAATTTTGGGTGTTTTAATTGAATTGCTTGCTCAAATCTCGTTAGTTATTGACAGTGAGAACAGAATCAATTGTTTGACCCGGTTGTAAAAGCTCATAATGAGCAATTCATTATATTCCCACCAAATACACCGCATTACTTATATTGGTGTCAATCCTGGCTTTGCTACCGTTTGCGAAGATTCATCTTTCTTCGACCTTGACTATCACCCGTAATCATTAGCTTCAGAAATGGTTCGTTTTCGTTTCGTTTTAGCATTGATTCTTAATTAATTGCTGTTAATTCATGTGGCACCCAAATATCGAGATTGTTTGCGTATCCAGCTTTCTTCAAATGGTTGATAACTAACTGTTTGGTGATGATTGCCTAGTTCCCTAGCAATGTCCATGCTGCTTTTGTACTGGTCTGGCTCAACTTTTTCAGTGATTGGTCGACCAAAGCGAGATACGTCTTTAACATCAAAATTATCAAATCGAAAGCGAACAAACCACTTCGTTGCTGTTTTTTGCTTTTCTAGTTACAGCATAGGAAAGAAAAATATGTCGCAAATGTCCAAATATTCAGACATTTTGTAAAGTATATAACTTTTCCCAGAACAATGCGATTTTAATAATGTCTTCCAATTTATATTACCAGAGATATTTAAAGTTTAATTTCAAAGCTATCTAGCGACAATTTGTAACTGAACTTATTCGAATACACAATATCTGGAATTTTCGTAATCTTCTTACCAAAGTAAAAAGTTAAAGTAATGTGGTAACATAGGTTTCTTTGATAATATTTCCTCAATTTGTTGCAACTCCAGTGCGTAGGAATTAAAAAAGTAATTCCACTTGCTGTAATATTGCTAGGTCTGATAAAATGTTATTTGTGTACTTCAATTGAAGCGATATCGAAGAGCTGCTGCTTACGGCTTCCAGTTCAATTAAGTCATTACCCTTATTTCCACTGTAGGAAAATATTCCAATTGTAAGATCAACTTGGAGCATTATCTAAGAGCTACGTTGAATGCAGGGCCGTGCGCCCCCCCCATCGAGAATTTTTCCACATAATTTTCCACTGGCAATAGTCCTTATTCTACGAAAGTCAAACCGACTTGATAATAAATATTTTGTTGTCAATTTTTGTTTCGACATTCTCAACTTTCTCGATTTTGTGCACGTTTTTTTTAAATTTTCCCGCCTTTTTTACCTCCTATCATCAGTGTCATTGTGAATGCAACCATCGATAGTATCGATACAACTGACTCGGACTGAGCGCAAAATACGACATCGAACTGCGGAAACCAAGGCTCGCGTCAAAACAGACTCAACGCTCCAACGTACAAACTGATTCAGTTGAAGATTATTTTCGCATAACGATTTACATTGTTTTTGACCCATTTACAAGATCGATTTTTGAATCACCGCAAAATTTTATCAAACTTTGCTTGCCTCTTCCCCAACAAAATGAAGAATTTCAATGAAGAATCCTGCGCTCAATTGTTTGAACCATACTCTTCAATTTTGCGGGATGATTCCCGTGACATCTGGGTAGACGAAGTCAAACTTTGGCGTCAACGCATCGCCGGAAAGAACGTTTAAAATTCGCTTAAAGCACTCGATGTGTGCAATGGAGATGCGTTTCCAAATGTTCATCAAATGCTTCGCATTTTGGCAGTTCTGCCTGTAACGACAGCGACGAATGAACGCTCCTTTTCAACATTGCGTCGCCTCAAGACTTACCTCAGGTCAACAATGTCTGAAGATCGGCTGAACGGATTAGCCTCGCTCAATATACATCGCGATGTCGAGGTCGATCCGCAAAGAGTTTTGGAGAAGTTTTTTTCTACACCTCGCAGAGTTAATTTATTATATAATAACTGAATATCAAGTCAAGACACAATAAAATGTCTTCATTTATAAGAAAAGTTTTTTATTATTTTTTATTGACTTCATAACCTAACATGATACACATATGTCAAAACCCCCCCATAAACGAATTCTGCGCACGGGCCTGGTTGAATGGTTTTCAATTCGAAGTTCAGAGCAAAGTTGATGCCGTTTTGCTCATTACCATGGTAATACTCCTTCATAATATTAGAGCAATTGTTATAGGACCACTTCTTGTAATATTTATTGGTCAAAAAAAACCAGTCCAATGTACAACAATAATTTCCTTTTTTCGAGAGATAAGTTATTGTAGTGCTTTCCACTTCATAATTGTAGCTCCCTGCTATCGAAGTGGAACACCGTCACACACATTGCTTATTTAATAATTAACAATAGGAGAATTTAAATTGAAATACAAATAATTGGATATTCAATTTTTTTAATCATACACCATTATTAACATATTCACATCGCAATGACACTGAAGTTTGAATTGAATTTATGAGCATTTGTCAAAAAAAAGAAATTTTAATGTAAAAAGATCCATCACTTAAAATCACAAAAATTTTCAATTTAGTGATGTCCCCAATAAAAACGTAAAATCTGTATTGCTTACTAAATTAGCGTCAGAGGATATTAACGAGGAGACGAGAAATAGACAATTAATCTCCCAATTAAGTTGAAAAGACGAGAAAACGAAAGCGGGCGTCGTACACCGCAATGAAAACCAAGAAAAAAAGTAGTAGAATATCTCGACGCAGGCGGTTTGACAAAAAAAATTTTGATACAGTCAAGGCAACCAGTGTAATGAGAAAAAAAGGATTTTAAAAGTTGACTTTAACTGGCTAAAGTGTGAAATCAATTTTTGTTAGTTTTTCAGTTTAGTCGTAGCTTTGACCCTTTCTTTCTAGATTTGATTTGAATTTTTTATATTTATTTTTGACTTTACGTGTTTTTTGGCTGTGTTGGCGTTGACTCAACCACTTAAACGTAGTTTAGTAAACAAAATGAAAAAAAATTTACACTTTTTATAACCAAATGGCTACAACATTTTCGGTAGAAAGGTTGCCGGTTATAAAGGGGTGCTGCAGAAATCCTTATTGATTTCATTTTTCGTACAATTAATTTCGAATGTTTACGCTTCTGCAAGAATGGCAGCAAACGGTGGCAGCCTTGCAAAAATTATTTTACATGTTTATTAACAGTGATCCAATAAAGTTTATTCTATATTACATTAAACGATAATTATCAACATTTTTGCTTAATTTTGCTCTCCATTTGTACAAAATAGATTTAAATTAAGTTTGAATATTTGTTCCACCCAATTCAAGAGAGACAACCCTACTCAACCCGACTCAACAGCAGTGCTTAGCGTTGAGAATGGCAAAACTGAGTTGCTAACATTTGATAATTTGCACAAAAATAGAAATTAATTTTTAAAATGCCAAATAAAATGTATTAATATTAATTAAATAATAAATTTGTTCATACATTTTTAGTTTTAGTATCTTGACTGTATTTAAAGTAACTGTAAAATAAGTTATTGACATTCACAACCATGCGTAAAACCCCGTATATTGCCACTTTATAAGATAAAGGTGCACAGCACATATTTATGTAACTTTCCATTAAATTCGTAGCTTTTCATAAAGGCAACTTAGGTTAAATAAAAAAAAAAAAAATTTTAACTATCAAATAACATCAAAATCATTTATTAATATGCCAAAATAATTACTTCGAAATGTCATTATTTAGTCCCGCATTATATGGCAACTCCTTTGCATGAATAGATTTTGAACGTTGACACAGAATGGCAAATGCAACATAGATTTTAATAGCGATTTTGTAAAATGAAAATCATGTATTAAAACATTAGATTTAGCATAATGAAAAGACACAGATATTTTAGAAATTGAATAAACTTTCCAAATAAGTCAAGGGTTATTCGTATAAAGTAGTTTTTATACCCTGTACCGTATGGTTCAAAGGGTAAAAACGCAGTTAACCTGAATTGCATGTTGGAGCATCCCAATCCTGGCTGGTTGGTTAATTTTGAATAACAAAAATTCTGCCAAAAATTATAATATGATGGCAGGTCGAGGTCCCAATCTGGCAATCAGTGTAATGTGGCTCAAGGTTAATAAGGCCGCGATTGGAATGATAATTTAATATCCTGTTTTTCTGGTTCTTTGCCAATCAAAAAACAGTACATAAACACTGCTTGAAAAAAGTTACACGTAGTTAAACATCGGCTTTAAGCAGTTGTGAATTATAAGTTCTGTCTTATGAAAAATTGTTTGTTGAGCAACAAAACCTTTGTACCAGGGTATAATAAGTTTGTGCAAGCCGAAAATGTATGCAACATATAGAAGGAGACGTTGGAGACACTCCAAAAGTTACCTAAAATATGATCAGGGTGAATAGAGAAGTCGATATACCCATGTCCGTCTGTCCGTTTGAGCGCCTAGATCTCAGAGATGGTAACAGCTAGAGTAACCAAACTTTCACATAAGATCCCATATTATTCCATAGGAGACAAGTATATTTTAGTTTTTTGATATCGGGGATAAATTATATAGCTCCCATAGGGGTGTTTGAGACGTCCTCGACAAAAAAAAGTTTTAGATGAATAATTCGTTTGTTTATGAAGATATCGTTACCAAATTTGGTATTCGATAGTTTTTTATAGTTCCCAATCACTGTACCAAATTTGATCGAAATCGGTTGACTATATTATATAGCTCCCATAGGACCGATCGGCCAAAATAACTTTTTTAAAGAAAAATTCGCTATATTTCGTTTTTTAATAAAGATATCGTAACCAGATTTGGCGTTTGGAAAATTTTTTAGAGCACTTAAGCAATGTGCCAAATTTGAACAAAATCGGTTGACTATATCATATAGCTCCCATAGGTCCGATCTTCCAAAAAATCGATTTTTTAACAAAATTTGTTGTGTTTCGTTTGTTTGTTAAGATATATGGACATTCGTGAGTATTTTATAGTTCCCAAGTACTGTACTAAATTTAGTCCAAATCGCTTGACAAGATCATAAAAAAAAAAAAATTTTGTTTAAAAATTCTTCTGATTTTGGTTTTTTATGAAGGAACCGGATTTTATTGCAAGCTAGTGGTACAGGTTATCCTAAAGTCGTCCGCGCCCGACTTTACGTACGTCATTTTTTTTATTT
The DNA here is from genome assembly GCA_037043745.1 of Chymomyza amoena. Taxonomy (NCBI): domain Eukaryota; kingdom Metazoa; phylum Arthropoda; class Insecta; order Diptera; family Drosophilidae; genus Chymomyza; species Chymomyza amoena. Next base: position 163,232 of record JBAMAX010004508.1, read on the forward strand.
AAATTTTGCCTTAGTTCCATTTATCAAATATTTTTAATAAAACTGTATCTTATTCTATATTTGTTGGTATTTGCTACTGGGGTTAAAATGTTTTAAATTATTTTAATTAATTTTGGTTAAGGAAAAACATTAAAACGTTATGGTTCGCTGGAACCGGTTCTTGAAAAAATTTCTGTCAACCTCTCAAGCAAAATCTTGCCCACATCAAGAAACTGAATTCCTTACTCCTTTGATAAAGAAACGGTTAGAAGCAAAAAGATGACAGCTTTCATTGTACCTAGTAGTATATACCAAAAATGGGAACTTTTGCATTGTACACTAAGTATTATATTGTTAAAAATTATAATGAAGGGAAGAACAATTTTTTTAAGGACTGCAGAAACTTCGGTGTTAAAATGTATTCATATACAGCTTTAATCTTATCTAATGTCTTATTTCATACTTTCCACATTACTGTGCAAGCTAAATTTATCTCTTCAATGAACAATATGGATTAGAGTTATAATGTTCATTCTTATGATCATTGTTAAGGCCTAAGCGGCCTAGTACGTTTTTTTTTTATACCCTGTACCGAAGGTTATATGTATTCAGTTGTATTTAGTTTGTACGTATGTAACATAAAGTATTATATAAAAGAAGTCGTCGGGGACCCCCAAAGTTAGCTAAAGTATGATAAGCATGACTCGTCGATATATCAATCAAACTTTTAGATTTGATCCCTTACTATTCCAAAACAAACAAACTAATTTAATTTTTTTTTCTTATTGGGATGAAAATTAATGGCTCCCATTGGTTTGTTTTAGAGGACTTCAAAAAAGCTAGAGCCTTTAGATCGATAATTTGTTTTTTTTTTTTAAAAAAGCTAGAAGATTTAGATCGATAATTTTTTTTTTATCAAGATATCGTAACAAAATTTCGCATTCCGAAGTTTATTACAAATTTCCAGCTCTGAATCAAAATTTATCGGTCAAGACAACGTGTTTGGTGCAAAATTAGTTTTGTTTCTTGTGTTTATGAAGATATTATTAAATATCTTTATCGGCCGCCATCTTTCATGTTGCTTGGAACTTACCTAAAAATCAAACTTTTGACGAAACAGTTAAAAGAACAAGCAATTTTGTAGAGCTAAAAAAGGGATTTCCTAAAATAAAATAAAATTCATAATATATACAAAAATTGGTTTTGTAAAAATAAATAAAGCCATTTGGCTTATATGAAATTGTATATTTAATTAAGATATAAGATAATACAACAGTCATTTTGCAAATTTTGTTTTCTTTAATTTTCCCAAAGTACACAAAGTAAAGTAGAGTAAAGATATATAAAGTTATATATAAAGAGTGCAAACAAAAAATTTATTAAAAGAAAAAATAAAGATTATAATATATATACAATCATAAAAAATTTAGTAACCGCAAAGCAATGTGAGGAAGGCCTTCGCCATGCAGCGGATAAGAATGAGTGCTTCTTGTTTAATTTATTATGATCTGAAACTTTAAATTTAAGAATAAGTGCACTACATAAACATGTAAAAACATATTATAATATTCTGACTAAAAAACCTAAACCAAAAAAACAAAATAAAAAAATAAAATTGTATAAATCAAGATTTGATACAATTAAAAAAAAGAGAAAAGTACATCCAGATTCTGCAAACAAACAAAAAGAAAACTACAAAAGAAACGAATCAATCATAACAACTTATGTAAAAGCTTAAGAGAATTGAATTAACAAACGAATATTGTATTAAAACAACAAACAGATATTTTAAAACAGATTGAGAATTCTTTACAGAAACGAAAAAGTATAAAATTAGATACTCTAACTCTGAAGTTGTTATTATCTTTATAATATTATTATAAAACAATGAAGTACAAATACAATATACAAATAAGTGTTTAGGAGTTTTGTCCCTGTTCAACTATAATATTACAATAAATATAAAATTAAATCTGAATAAATACAAAAATCATTGTGGAGGAAAATGCCAAAAAACCTATATGAACTAAAACTTAAATCTAAAACTAACTTAACCTAGAAGCGGGGAGCAAGTTCCCGTATATGTTCAAATTCTGATGTTAAACATCTATCATTAAATATATGGGTAGCTTTATCTATTTTATTCCTAGCCAGATCAACATTAGCTAAACTGTGTAATATTTGCGTTGAATAATACCTGGGCAAATTGTTCACTAGTTTTAAGATCTTGTTCTGACAAACTTGCAGTTTATTGACATGACTATTTGCAGTTTGTCCCCACACTGGACAGCCGTAATAAAAACATGCGAAGAAGATTAATTTCATGATAAGTGTTTTATTATCTAAACTTAGCAGGGAATTTCGGTTAAGGAATGGGTACAGTGTTCTAGAAAGAATGTTTATCTTATTGGTAACATAAGATACGTAATCCTTAAAAGTTAGTTTGTATCAAGGACAATACCTAAATATTTAGTTTTTTGTTCCCAATTTATACTTTCATTATTAAAAGATAAAAAAGACTGAGGTAGATGGTGCAGTTTTCTTCTTCTACTAAAGTAAATAGCCTGTGTTTTGGTAGTATTAACAAGAACATTCCATTTCCTGAAATAACTCAACGAATCGTTGAATGCTTGTTGCAGATTGTCAATGACAATTTGAGGAGATTGATCAGAAGTTAAAATAGCAGTATCATCAGCAAAAATGGATGCTGTACATGCGTATGGCTCTGAAGTTGTTATTTTACAATAAATTCTAATCTTATTACTAGTTCGCAAATTGTAATTATAATTATAATTCCAAGATTATAAGACGATTTGTAAACCGGCTGCCATGGCTAAACTGTACTTATTATTTTACTTTTTTTTTGTTTTTTTTTTCAAACAAATACAGGGTGCGCCAGAGAAACTTACTTATCTGAAATAATTCCCGCGCGGTGTGTTGGGTGGGTAGAGGGGCGAGAGAGGGCACATCTGGAGGGGGAAGTTCCCTCCACCCTCCCTTCAGTCAGTTCTGCCATCATGCTCTGGTCTAGAGAGCAGCGGGCCTTCGCAGTCGAGAGCTTCTTTTCTAACGGTCGCTTACTTGTTGCTACGCAACGTGCCTTCCGCGCTCGCTTTGAAATTCCTCCTCACAGACTCGTTCCTGGCCGTAATTCGATTCTGTCGTGGGTTAACTCATTTCGGGAGTGTGGAAGTGTCGCTAAACCCAGAAATGGACTTCAACGGACCATCAGAACTCCGGAAAATGTCGAAAGAGTGAGGCAGTCAGTTGTGCGTTCTCCCCGGCGTTCGGCTCGCAAACACGCAGCTGCTATGGGAATTCCTGAAACCACTGTTCGACGAATTCTCCATGAAGACCTTCACTTTCATCCCTGTAAATTGGCTGTTGTGCAAGAATTAACTGAACGCGATTTTGTTGCCCGTCAAAATGCCTGTAAAATGCTGGTTAACAACCTGCCTGAAGACGCGGTCGTTATTTTCAGTGACGAGGCTCACTTCCACATTTCCAGCTGCGTCAACAAGCAAAACATGCGTTATTGGTGTGGTGTAAATCCACGTGAGCTTCACCTGAAGCCACTTAACTGTGAGCGATTATTACTGTCTGGTGTGCGATGTCGGTAATGAGAATAATTGGTACATATTTTTTTGAAGAAAACGAACGCGCAGTTACCGTGAATGGAGCTCGTTACAGGAACATGATCGAGGAATTTTTTCTTCCAAGACTCGAAGAAATGGATGTTAGGAACGTGTGGTTTCAGCAAGATGGAGCCACAGCACACACAGCACGAGACTCAATGAATTTGTTGCGACAACATTTCCCCGACCGCCTCATCTCTCTCAGAGGCGCTCTCCAAATTTGACGCTATGCGATTTCTTTTTATGGGGTTATTTGAAATCTCTGGTTTATGTCGATCGACCACGGACCATAGCACACCTCAAGAACAACATTCGCGACGCCATTGCCAACATACCGATTGATATGCTGCAAAGAGTGGATACGAATTTCAAAAATCGACTTCATCAGTGTATGCGCAATGGGGGTCGCCATTTATCCGATGTCATTTTCAAGACTGCATGAAAAAAAAATTGGGGTATTGTATTCTTAAATAAAAAAAAATTAAAACAATAATTGAAGTACTTTTGTTTTTATTGTCCTTTCAAATAAGTAAGTTTCTCTGGCGCACCCTGTATAAGCCTATGTATTGTTTTAAGAAAATTCGAAAAAACTTATGTAAGTTTTACAACCCAAAAAAAAAACCTAAAAAGAACCCTAAAATACCAACACATAACCAATACACGGGAACCAATTATGACGGTAGATACATTTAAATATTTAAATGATTTAAAAATGAATACATCCCCCATATTACAATTAGAGCATATTAAATTAATTGTGGATTAATATTTGAAGTTAAAACCGCTTTAAGCAATTATGATTATATATTTATAGAGATTCTAAAAATAATAGAAGCAAATGGAGTAACAAATTAATAATTTTCTTTATTAAAGTATACTTATACACCACCAGTATCCTCATTTGGATGCGTTCTTTCACAATAAGCCTTCCTTGTTATAGAATCCACATTGTTCACGTCGCAACGAGATGAATAGATTAAGCCAAGCTTCTTGCTCAGCTTCGCTCAGCGACATTATGCAATGAATTTTAAAGGTGCTACAAAGAAGTACGCGAGTTAGAATGCACAAAAAAATTGTTCAATTTTAGCATGGTAGCTATATGGCAGTGGTTGCATAACTCATACAAATTAACATTTCTTTATGTGAGTAAACACCGCATCTAGCAAAAACGAGAGAGAGATTGATTGAGAGATACTTGAACCGTGCATAAACCGACTGCGTTGCGGAAGATTTTGGTGCATTCGAATGCTATGTAAATTGAGAGACTGCCCACCAATTGAGAAACGAAGAACGGACATACGCATTGCGTCACCTTCAAGTTCTGGTATCATGATCGATTAATGTAAGCATACACGTGCACCTGCTTTGGAGTTTCTGACATTAACATAAATACACCCATACATTCACCAATAATGAAGAAGACCTACAATTTTAAGAGGAAGACTTTGCATAAAGTGCATGTCAGGATTACAACTAAGTACAAATAAGCAGTTAGGAAACTGTCCCACCTCAAAAAACTTGATCTTATGTTATTATACTATTATGAATTTTGTATTTAAATACAAATTTATGCAGTCGTACAGATCGGTATAAGCTCCAGCGCATAAACGGTCTGTGACATACCTGCGGCAGGTACCGCTGGATATTCGTTGATTGCCATATGCTGTCTAGCGTGCAGTGCAACCAATTAGAGGAACTGCATTTCAGTGCTAGGCTGAGACCCTTGACCCTCTGTAACTCCCGCACCGTGACCAATAACATATTGGAAGCAAGCTTAAAATGTCATCGCAAAAACTTTCAGTTTTCCTACTTTTTATTTGCGCTTCGTTTGTTTTTCATCTGGCCAACCACACTTGGTACAGACGTTTGTGGTCACTGCATCATACGTGTACGTGCTTGCAGTTACGGCCACATCATCATGCACTTGAACTCAATGTGCACAATTGTAAAATACGTTGGAGTCAGCTTGTATTTGTTGTAGTTGTACTTGTTATATCCTCTACACGTCCGCGTACAAAAGGGTATTTAAGATTTGTACAATACTAATGTAACAGACATCACCTTGGGTAGCGATAGAGCCGTCTTTCAGATTCTACAAAGGTTTTAGACACAAAATTATTATTATATATAGAATGGGTATGTTAATTTATGTCCCTAATTCGTCTCGCATGAAAACATCTAAAGATAAAGGGAAAGATTATAGAAAAAGCAACAATATTTCAGATATATATATATATATGCTAATTTATTTATCATATGATATCAATATGATCCTTCAACTCCATCTTACCATTGAAATGAAAACAACCTGATAGCTTCTCTTACAGTAACAGTAGTATGTTGATCCTGCATCCCAACATGACAAAACATTTCAAGTTTCTGTGCAGGGTATTTCACTGTCGGACATCGCCGCAACTGATTCACACTTTGTTTGTTGCAACTGCTGTAGTAATTGTAGTAATTGTAGCTTTGCAGTGTTGTTGCAGTGGCAGCAGATGTGCATCCTAGTCGACATATGGCAGCTAATGAAAGACTGCGCAGGCAAATAATCAGCATATGTCCGGCGGAAGCAAGCATCGATTTAATTTCGCTCCACTTTAGAGCCTAGCAGCGTCCCTTTTAGCCCTATGATGCCCCCCTTCTCACATCCCCCATGAAACATGTCTTTCAGCTGGTCAGCTGTATGAGTGACCTCTCTACCATTTAAGGAAGCGCTAAAAATTAACAACAAAAATACAAACAGATAGGAACAGGTATTAGACACACTCATGTGTGTGTGTTTATCTGTGTGTGGACGTGTATGTGAATGTGTGGCAACATGTCAACAATTTTGTGCAAAGAAGGATTTCAATTTCCTTTAAGCGGAAGCGCGCTGTCAGTTTCGCATTTTGCGCCACAAATCATCAACTCTATCGGTCCATGCCGGTATCCCACCTATTCTGCATCTGTATCTGTATCTATGTCTCTAAATATACGTACTATGCGTGCGTGTGCGTTTCACTGTCTATGTGTAGATTGCACCAACTGCACCACTAGTCGCTGCTACACATCATCCGTCCATCCATCCATCCATCTAACAATAAGCGTCCAGCCAGCCGGACAATCCGAAGGACAGTCTAACTAACCAACCAAACAACCAACCAACCACCCAGCCAGGCAGCTAGCCAAACCATCCATCTAGTCAGCCATCTGTCATCCAGAGTACCATGTTTCCATTGATCGTTGGGAGCCGAAAGTTAAGAGTAGTCCAGATGGCAAGTGTTTGACGCTCGGTGTTGGTTTACTGTTAACTGTTGCCGTGCCGTGCCGTGCGGTGCCGTGCGTAACGGCAAATTAATAGCAATATGACAACAGTTATGCGTAAATATGTAAAATTGTTTGTAAATAGCAATTTTGTTTTATCTGCAGGCATTCCACAAACTCATTCAGTCATTCATTGAGATTTCCAATTTTGTTGTTTTTATTGTTAACCCTTATATCAGAACCCATGCATTTTTTAAGCACATTTTAAAAGCAAATTTTGGAAAGTCCATAAAATGTTTTAAATATTTTGCGATTATGTTCGCACTTCGAATTATTGTAACTCAGCGTCATTAAAGCCAAGTTTTTTGAAAATATCGTGATTCGTTTTAATATAACCAGAAGATGAGTAACGCCGAATTAACATAAAATAAAATATCGAGTACTGATAACACAGGTCTACAAATATAGGGGTCATGTGAGTTGTTGGAAAGCTAAGAGTCATTTCCGAAGTAATTTGGTGCGTAGAATCCGAATCGGCGTCAGAACTGCCCATCACGTCAGGATTTTGAGATATTTGAGGTTATGTACCCAAAAACGGCGTTTTTTCCTACTTTTGAGGTTATGTACAGGACGCAAAAAATTTTTGCGGTCTTTCTCTCCAGTTACATCATTTAGTACAACTCTTACCCTTTAATTTAAGGGTTCACGAGATCAATTACGATTTTTTTTCGCAAAGTTATAGCTTTCGAAGTTGCGAGATATATCCCTTAAATTAAAGGGTAAGAGTTGTACTAAATGATGTAACTGGAGAGAAAGACCGCAAAAATTTTTGCGCCCTGTACATAGCCTCAAATGTAGGAAAAAACGCCATTTTTTGGGTACATAACCTCAAATATCTCAAAATCCTGACGTGATGGGCCAGTTCTGACGCCGGATTCGGATTCTACGCACCAAATTACTTCGGAAATGACTCTTAGCTTTCCAACAACTTAACCATGTTGACCTGTTTAATAATCAATAATTAATTTGCACAACTTTTTATTTAACTAAAAGATAAAAACAGTTGAAAATAAGTGTCAAATTCAAAAAATACTAAGCTAAGTTGTTTTTATAGAAGTAGTTACATATTATATGTATAGTACGTTTTTGCAAGTCTAAAAAGTACGTAACGCAGAGAGGTAGAAGTCGGAAAAGTCTACTCTCTTTAAATTCTACTCTTCCTATAGTTATACAACTTCCTTACGTTACCTTGTGGAAATCAGCGTCTTTGAAAATCATTTAAATACCCATGTATGTATTAAGAAAAAATTTGTAGTCCTTATCATCGGAATTCTCTCTTGAGAAGAAATTCGATTTTTTTTTTTCGCAATATTGGCTTCTAAATCGATTATACTATATATTTAATTTTCTACAGTAGTAAAATTGTATGTTTTTAAAATGTTAGACTCAGAGGGTGTTTCTAGTAATTCAGATGGGGCCTGAGGTCTGAAGAAGGTATCTCTAATGCTCAGAAGATGGACAAGAGACCAGAAGATGATCCACGGTAAGATTGCCTCCACATAATATAAAAAAGGGGCGTGTAGCGCCAGTTAAAAGATATTCGTGTGTGCCTTGTGTATGTTCTATTCGAAGATGTATAAACGTTCGGCATGCTGATCTGTTGAGGTAAACAGGCAGAATGATTTTTCAGCAGCTGGGATTAAATGTTGATTATCTATGAATGAATAGTCTCCAATTTATAGCGAGCTTTCTTACTTCTTTGATAGTCCAATCGCGCTCAGTTGCATACAGCAGATACTGAAAAACTGTCGGTGCAGATATCAAAGTATTCCGGGTTTTTAGTAGCGAGCTGGCACGCTTTTATCAAGCCGCAAAAGCGTTGGAAAAATTAAAATTTTGAAGTAAGCGTTTTATAAAATCAATACTTGTATCTGATTTAGAATTTTCCAACGATAACGAATATGTATATAAATTTTATTCCATTTTGCAGAATAGTTTAGCTCTTATAGCCGCTCAAAGTTGGGTATATTTTCAACTATAAAAAATCGTAATTTTTGGAATAAAAGTTAATGTTTAACGTTGTTTTGTAAAAAAACTATGCAGCCAATTGTTATTTTCTTAATTTCTATAAAAAGGTATATAAAATTATAACATAAACGAAAAAAAAAACAATGAAACAGTCCAAATATACATTTGGACTTTTCAACTTTTCAAAATAAAGCGGCAAAACTCCCATCGCTTCAAAGAAAATTTTATTAAAAAACACGAAAACTGGATGAAATAACTTACCCTTATTTATATTTTGTCAGAAGAACCTCAAACGTGTACGCACCGAAACTTGGGAAGACCTGTCAATATTTGGACGAGTGCTCAAAATTTATTCGAAAGATAAAACTTGCCGATGACACAGTCGATATAGCCACGAATCATCTATCGGAGGCTCTATCATTAAAAAACAGGAAATATGATGAAAATATAAGGCTGCGTATAACAAAAGCGGTTGCTGATGCAAGCCATGTACGACTTAAAAGGATAAAGGAAAGCATCGCCATTATACCCTGTACTTAAAAGTACAAAGGGTATACTAGATTTGTGCAGTGTATGTAACGGACAGAAGGAGGCGCGACAGACCCCAAGTCCTTTATACCAAAATGCTTATCATAACCTCGGGTAGCGATTGAGCCATGTCCGTCCGTCCGTCCGAATAAACGCCTAGATCTCGGAGACTAGAAGAGCTAGAAACCAAACTTTGCCAGCTGGTTGTACCAGTTTGTTTCGGTCAAAAAACACTTTTGGTTGAAAATTGTCAGTTTTCGGTTGTTTATGAAGGTAACGTATCTTAATTTGGAAATCAAATATCTTTTGGTCGTAAGCTGTATACTGAAATTAATTGTAAGCTAGTGGTACAGGGTATCCCGAAGTCGTCCGCGCCCGAATTTACAGCACGCCATAATTTTTCTATGTTTTATTTTAGTTTGAAATTCATACACGCTTAAAAACCCCCTTTATAAGAGCGATCTGATCTTTAAACCTTAATTTTATAAAACCTTTAATTTAAATTATTTAATTAATTTATTATACTCAAAGCATATTTAATAAATTTAAATTAAATTTTATATTTTGCCCATAGGTGCTCTAGTCCGTTTGGGTATTCATTCAGTCACTTACAAGCGATAGTTTTTAGTTAATTTACTTAAGTTATGTAAAAGCACAAGACCTACTCTTTTTTTGCATTAATTTTATTAAAACTCATTACACAGTACTACAAAAAGAAAAAATCAAAATACTTTCAAGTCACCTATCGTACGTTGTAGGTCTTGACGAGTACATCTCGATAATCTGTTTCAAAATTGTCTAACACCCCGAAATTTTCAAGTTATTGCTTAAAAACCGTTTTTCGTGTACTGCGCGCACTCCAACAATCTCAACGTTGTAATTTTTCAACCGATTTTCGATTGCTTTACGATTTTGGAAAGAAGAAGATTCAAGCTTTAGGATGATATACATTTGTTTATACTTCATACAAAAAAACTACGAGATTTTTTAAAAGTTTTCTAACATTTACACTTTTTTCCGTTTTTCACAGTTTGACGTCTTTTTTATATAACATTTCGATAAAAAAAACCTTTACTTTTTATATTTGATCTTAAAGAAATATTAATGTCGAGTAAGAAAAGTCATGGTTTATCAAAATCGGTCGATAAATGTTTAAGTTACGACGCTTATTGTAAATAAGAAAATTAAACTCCTGTCATGAAGTCGATGTCGCGTCACATCAGTTTAGTGGATATGATTTCAGTATAGAACCAATATAGCATTTATCATAATTTTATTTCGAGAGTGTCTTTTTATTTATTTTTTAAATAATTCATCGCCATAATTTATTTGTGATAGTTAACTGTGAGTTTTCAAACTATGTTGACAGTAATTATATGAAGAAAAAGGAAGGTCCCGCTTGCCTCGGCAAGACCCTTTGCCACGAGCGCCCTTCGGTAGCTGGTAGCAGTGCCCCGGCCCTTGATCGTGCTTATTTTAGCTAGCCCAGCAGCATTAAGGGCCGAATTTTGTAAATACTGAGGGCAATACAGATTTCTCAGTTGTATCCACGGAGGGTGCCATTGGGGTGGTGGTGGGGACGGTTGGTGGCTGCTCCATTTGGAAAGGTTCAACAGACTTAGGACCACTACCCTCAACACTAAGTTTCACCTTCACAAAGTGGTATTAAACGTGCTCACACAGTACCAGCACCTGTTGATAGTAAGTCCCAAAAGCCGCAAGGACGAGATGCAGAAGTTCACCATTGCGCGGGGCAAACTGGATTCTGCGCGTTTATAGCAGACAGAACCCTATCATTTGTCAGGTCGATGCTATTGGGGAAGTAACCTCGAAACACGTGTTTTTCACAACCTGATATCTAGAGCCTGCTTGCTCTTGATATGTTAGAGTTTGTTGTGATCATCTATTGATCTGTGGTGTCGCATAACCAGCGAATTCGATTGTGACATCAAGAATATCCTGTTTGATCCAATACATTTGATCGGAGGTAAGAGATGTAGCGTTTGAAATGAAACTCAGCATGATGCCTTTGACTGCGCTGCTGAAGGACATCTTGTTTGACTCGACATGAGTTTGCTTGGGTATCTTAGTATGAGGCGACTTGTCAAAAGATCAGCTTCTCTTGACCAGTGTCGCAGGTGGTGCCGATTTGATTAGAGCGTCTGCTCTGGAGAGTCCTTTGACAAGAGTGGCCTGAAGAAGTCTCTTCTCCCAGGAGTTAAGTTTTTCGAAGGGAGGCTCTAACTTCAGATTGAGGGTCTGGAAGGTGGCTCCGATACTGATGCCAGATGACTTCTACGAGACTACCAAATTACCTATAACACAAAAAAAAATAATTTCCTGTTGACCCCTTGGACCCCTTATTAATAACTGTTCGAACAGAACAGGGACCTACAGCTAATAGCCGAATCCGAACAGCGGTGTCTTTAATTAATAGAGACTTTCATGGCAAATAGCGTCTTTGAGCTAGCGATGCCAGTGCTAGGCAAATGCACCAGTGCTACTGCGGGGAATCGAATCACCGACCTTCGATTTTAGAGGCGAGTACGCTACCACTTACGCCACCGATTAACACTGTAATCTTCTAATAAATCTAAGTTAATTAAAAAGTTATTTTCCTATAATAAAGTGGATTGGTCTTAAGTTCTAGTCTTCCGAATTTTAGTAATTTTTTCAGAAAATGTACCGGTTTCGCTCAAAACTGAGTGGGTCACACTACTTATGCGACTTCACTCCTTTAAATTGATCTTCCTCCATAGGAAAACCGCAGGACTGCAAGACTGATTCACCCTTTTTACTCCGGCAACTTGAGTTAAAAGCTCTTAGACGCTCTTCGAGAAATTTTTTATCTTAATATCCTAATAGATGTACTACCAACAATGCTTTATAATGATTTCAATTATATGCTCTCAATATAACTTTTTCCTTCATGTCTGATGGAAGCTGTTTTTAGATGCCTTAGATTCAACCACTCAACATCTACGACCACTTTGGCTCTGCGTAGGGGCATATTTATTAATATTAAATTTAGGCAGTAATTACGCCGCTACCCGCTAGGAGTACGTGCGATCTGGTGGCTTGATCTTGTGAACTGTTCTGTGTTTATATATAACAATTTACAGTTCATTCACCTCATAATAGTATGAATACAAAATAAACGTAGATAATCACGACTGTGTTCGTCCTATTTGACTGTGTGGTTGACCTTCGAAGTGCATTAGAGGAAGGAGTTTAAAAATTAACAACTAAAAATTCAAAAATCGTGTCAAAATCATAAATACGCGTACGTTAATTGGTACAGTTTTTATCTTAGAACTTAACGTCGAATGGTCACTATTTTTTTATTGTTATGTGTAATGCGATAGTAGAGTGTTTGACATATCATCATATTCATAGTAAAATTTGTAGTCGAACTTGTTATTAGAAGTTACCTTGTTACCGGCATAAATATTAATTACACTGTCCTACAGAATTGACAAAAATCAAAGAACTTTTCAAGTGACCTAGTGTACGTTGTAGGTCTTGACGAGTAGATCACGATAGTGTTTTTCAAAATTGTCTAACACCCCAAAATCGGAGTTAGCGCTTAAAAACCGTTTTTCGTACTGCGATCACTCCCACTATCACAACGTCGCCATTTTTCAACCGATTTTCGATTGCTTTACGGTTTTGGAAAGAAGAAGATTCAAGCTTTAAGATGATATACATTTGTTTATACTTCATACAAAGCAACTAAGCGATTTTTCTAAAAGAAATCTAAGATTTACACTTTTTTTTCGATTTTCACACTTTGAAGTCATTTTTATATAACATTTTGTTAAAACACCTTTACTTTTAACATTTAATCTTAAAGAAATATTAATTCCGAGTAAGAAAAGTTATGGTTTATTAAAATCGGTCGATAAATGCTTAAGTTACGACGCTTATTGTAAACAAGAAAATTCAATTTTCATCGACAAAAAAAATGTTTTAGATGGATAATTCGTTTGTTCATGAAGATATCGTAACCAAATTTGGTATAATGCTTAAGAACAATAAAAACCTTACAAGTACCAAATTTGGTCGCAATATTTTAAAAAACAAACGAAATACAACAAATTTTGTTAAAAAATCGATTTTTGGAAGACAATTACTATGGGAGCTATATGATATAGTCAACCGATTTTGTTCAAATTTGGCGTTTGGAAATTTTTTAATGCATGTACGCAATGTGCCAAATTTCAACAAAATCGGTTGACTATATCATATAGCTCCCAAGTAATTGTCTTCCAAAAATCGATTTTTTAACAAAATTTGTTGTATTTCGTTTGTTTTTTAAAATATTGCGACCAAATTTGGTACTTGTAAGGTTTTTATTGTTCTTAAGCATTATACCAAATTTGGTTACGATATCTTCATGAACAAATGAATTATCCATCTAAAACATTTTTTTTTTGTCGATGAAAATTGAATTTTCTTGTTTACAATAAGCGTCGTAACTTAAGCATTTATCGACCGATTTTAATAAACCATAACTTTTCTTACTCGGAATTAATATTTCTTTAAGATTAAATGTAAAAAAGTAAAGGTGTTTTAACAAAATGTTATATAAAAATGACTTCAAAGTGTGAAAATCGAAAAAAAGTGTAAATCTTAGATTTCTTTTAGAAAAATCGCTTAGTTGCTTTGTATGAAGTATAAACAAATGTATATCATCTTAAAGCTTGAATCTTCTTCTTTCCAAAACCGTAAAGCAATCGAAAATCGGTTGAAAAATGGCGACGTTGTGATAGTGGGAGTGATCGCAGTACCCGAAAAACGGTTTTTAAGCGCTAACTTCCGATTTTGGGGGTGTTAGACAATTTTGAAAAACGCTATCGTGATCTACTCGTCAAGAGCTACAACGTACACTAGGTCACTTGAAAAGTTCTTTTTCACTGTTGGACAGTGTTATTGTTATCCTTACAAGCTTTTGATTGGAATTTGTGACTTATGATTTACAAAACAATAGTTTGAAATCCATCCTACTACCTTATTTGAGCGTAATCAAAAATAAAACGGTGCTTTTTTTCAAAGCAAACTAGAGAATTGAGATACTTTAAACTTTTCATAACATCTCCACAAGCTCCCACACAGATGACATACAACAAAGTATAGTATAGCTTTAGCTGTGGGTTGGAGCACGGCAAATCGGTTTTGCATATGGTGACCCAATCAAGCGGTAAACCAAAAACCTAAAACTCTGTCAACAGCACACACATGGACACACAAAACAAGTGCTATTGGAACTTGTCAAGAAACTCCAGCGATCAGGTGGCACTTGTGGTCAACCCCTCCCAACCTAAACTAAGCCAGTGCCCGCTTCAACCAAATCACTCCGGTGATGGCTGCCAGTGTGTGCTAATTGATTGTTTTTGGTACATCATCATTAAAGGCTGGAGCAACCGCGACCACGACAATGATGCTGACATTGCCTGGACATGGCACAATAAATTTGGGCTCTCAGGGTTCCTGCACATAAGTAAAAAGTGGCATATAGTACGGGTAATATATAGCAAATGTTCTTCGTCTCTTGCTGCCAATGAGATGCTACTGGAAGCACAGATATTGGCAAAGTTTTTCAATAAACTTAAACATAGACATTATTTAAAAAATCTCAATTTTCTCCTTTTAAAAAAAGCATTATAAATTTATAAATAAAATCGGAAATAGACATGCCATACATTTCCATTGTAAACTTAATAATTCTCAAAATATGCATACAAGAGGTGAAAAACTAAAAAAAAAATGCGGACTCCTAATAGCGAACCCCTACTGACAAAATGTAAAAATATTAGGTCTACGCCGTTTTCCAAAAGATGGCGCCAATAGCCAGTAATAGTTCAAATAAATAAATTACAGCTGTTTTCCATCAGTTTTGACATCGATAAATATAACCTTACATCGATATTAGTTAATTTTTGTTTGCGTCATATAGTTACACTTAATTAAATATGTCAACTTAACATATAAACCGAATTCACGTCATTTGCGGAAGATTTTACTTTTTCATTTCAACATGAAAAAATCGGCGGCTGAGGCTCATCGGGTTATTTCAAGTACTTATGGTGATGATACTATTAGTGAAAGAACGTGTCGCGAGTGTTCCAGCGCTTTAAAAGCGGTGATTTTGGTGTTGAAGATCGGCATAGCGGTGGCAGAGAAAAAACTTTTGAAGATGATGAACTGGAGGCTTTACTTAATGAAGACTCGTGCCAAACTCAAGAACAGCTAGCAAAATCATTGGGAGTAACTCAGCAAGCAGTATCAAAACGCCTGGAACAGCTGGGGATGATCCAAAAACAAGGATACTGGGTACCGTATCAGTTGAAACCAAGAGATGTTGAGCGACGTTTATTTGCTTGTGAACAGCTGCTTGAAAGACAAAAACGGAAAGGATTTCTTCATCGTATTGTTACTGCGGACGATAAATAGGTGCACTACGACAACCCTAAGCGACGCACATCATGGGGTTTGCCCGGCCACACTCCTACGGCGACACCTCGACAGAATATTCTCGGATCCAAGGTCATGTTGTGTATTTGGTGGGATCAGCTTGGCGTAATTTATTATGAGCTGCTAAAACCTTCTGAAAAAATTACTGATGCACTTTATCGAACGCAATTAATGCGTTTGAGTCGGGCATTAAAAGCAAAACGGCCGCAATACGCTGATAGACACGAAAAAGTAATTTTGCAACACGACAATGCTCGACCTCATGTGGCGAAAGTAGTCAAGACGTACCTCGAAACACTGAAATGGGAAATTCTACCTCACCCGCCATACTCTCCAGATGTTGCTCCATTAGATTGCCATTTATTTAGGTCGATGGCACACGGCCTGGCGGGCCAGTGCTTCGATTCTTTTGAAAAAGTAAAAGAATGGATCGATTCTTGGATCTTATCAAAGGATGAAGAATTTTTCCTACGCGGGATTCGTTTGTTGCCTGAAAGATGGGCCAAGGTAGTGGAAAGTGACGGACAATACTTTCAAAAATAAATAAGATACCATTTTTTTTTATATAATTTTTAAAATTAAAAAAAAAACGGGAGCAAAGTTGTAGACCTAATACATAAATAAAGCAATCTTAATGAAATTAGGCAGAGATCTTAAAAAACGGATTATCGAATTTACTAATTATATTTTAATAGACAAATGTTGAAAATGTTTTTTTCGGCTAACTTATTTGGACAAAACTTGATCCTGCAAATAAAAATGTTAAATACATTTTTTTTTATGTACGTATAAATTTTTAGTTTTAATAAAATTTGATTTGTAGAATTTTAGAATTATACTTATACTCGAATTGTTTGGTGGTATGGATTTTGAAATACCAGCAAATCTTGCACTTTACATTATAATTCATATGTTTGGTTAATGTCGAACATTTTTTCTAAGAAATTTTCTGATTCTGTAACAAGTGTCCGAATAATTTATGTGCTTAAAAAAGGGAATTTTTGGTTTTCTAAAATTTTATTTTTGAAAATATATGTACCTGGAATGTTATTCTTCAATATGCTAAAAAAAAGTAGTTCGATTATACCTATTAGAAATTCGATTCTCTTTAACTATTTTCTGGGATGTGCCAATATGTGATGCTGTGGGCAACCACCAAATGGAGCACTCGCAAAATGGAAATTCCAAAAATTATCAAAGCTCGATTTTTTCTTATATGTATTTACATATTTACTTTAATGATTTGTTTTATTATACCTTTCTCTTATACTGTTTTTTATGGTACAGGTGGAAAAAAAGTGACTTAAGACTCTTTAACTGGTTGATAATTGAAAAGATTCAGAAGCTCCAAGTTACAGTGGTGCTAATGAAGTTCCTGGCGCCGCATAAGTCCATTTTGAAACTTTCTACAATAATAAAGCAGATACTATTTACTTTTTGGATAGAAAAAAAGCATACCAGATTTAAATAATTTTTTATTTTTGCAAATAAACGCAGTTATGAGCTTTCAAAGTTGGCATTTGTAGTAATACGTGCCTGAATTTGTTCTAGCAATTTCCAATAGTAAACTAAAAGAAAAGGTTAAATATTCGAAAATCGTCCAATCTTTTAATTAAAATAAAAAAAAAGGAATGTATGAATTAAAAAATATGTCCTCGACCTATGCTTATGTGCGTTACTGATAATTACTAGTTTAAAAACCCTCTTCGTTTTACTTTATTTTTTTGTATACTACAAACTTCTTTAGAGTAAAAAAAATGGCGTACGTAAAGTCGGGCGCGGACGACTTTAGGATACCCTGTACCACAAGCTTACAATAAAATCCGGTATATTGCTTAAAACATTAAAGACATTTGATTGTCAAATTAGGTTCCTTCATAAAAAACCAAAAACTGAAGAATTTTTAAGCAACAATTTTTTTTAAGACCGATCGATCGTTCCTATGAGAGCTTTATGATATAGTCAACCGATTTTGATCAAATTTCACACAGTGCTTTGGTACTTTTAAAGAGTTCTGAATGCCGAATTCGGTTCAAAACGAAACACATTGAATTTTGTATAACAAATTTTTTTTTGGACCGATTGGTGCTTTGGGAGCTATATGATAGTCAACCGATTTATATTTAATTTAGTACAGTGCTTTTGATCTATAAAAACTTACGAATACCAAATTTGGTCTTAATATCTTCACAAGCAAACGAAACACATTAAAAGGGTCTAGCTGGATAAGGTATTGGAAACTGCCCCCAGCGATTTTTGAAATGAAATGATGCAATTCGATGCAACATGGCAAAAATAATTTTAAACCAAATCTCAGTTTTTAAAATTAACCCGTTGCGACTACTGAATATTTTGGAGCTAATTTTTTTTATGGTGTTAAATTCACATTATTATTATATCGATTTGGTGGAACAACGTAAAAAAAATAAATCGAACATTTTTTAGTGTTTTACACCCTACCATCGTCGCAAGCTGCTCAGGTGGGTCCCACTTGAAATTAAATTACTTCTTTATTCTTCTCATGCCTCTTCTTTGATGCTTTATGCATCTGTTCTCTTTTGCGCTATTTCATTTCCTCTTCAGTCAAATTCAACTTCTTTCTACCCATTTCGCTAAATTCCCTACTTTTTAAAAACATGAGAATCAAATATCTTCTGCTATACACATAACATCTTCTACACTATCAAAAAGTTGAGAAAAACTTTTTTGTTTAAGAGAGCTCGCATCTCTAATAAATTCATGCCCCATAGAAACTACATTTCAACCCATTGCGACTACGCTTCTGTCTGCACTTAATATTCGATACCGTGTGTTGAACAATTTTCTACAATGCTACTATTCACGATATTCACAAAAATAAGTATATCTCACGAACCAATACACACAAATACATCACAATAGGCTTAAAAGTTTTGAAAACCTCTAACCCATGCAAGAATCAGATTTGAAATTTATCGACGCGTTCATGAGAACACCCTTAACACGTAAAACATAAGTTTCTTCTTATGTATAAGATTCTCGTGTCACAATGTTAGTAATCATACTCCTCCGAAACGGCTAAACCGATTCTCACGAAATTTTGTACCGTATTTGTCTGATATAAGAATAAAGACTCTAGCACATGGTGATGTCATGGCTAGGATAAACTCATTTGGCGTACATCTTCTCTTTCACCGTTTAAGTATGTATTTATATAGCTTTTTAATACTGATATAAAGTTCAGAAATTAATAAAATGCTTGAACTCTAAAATATCAACATTTGAAGAGTTATGGGCTAAATACGGCTATAAAAGCTGTAAAAAGTTTATGATAATTGATATTCTAAAAACCCCTTTTTTTAGACCAAATAGGTGGGGTCAAAAAAAATGTAATGCAGCTGGTTGGAGTGAATAGCAAAGTTGTTCTAGAGACCAAGGCAGCTTTATTTTGTATCAATTATTTTTAAAAGTCATATTTACAATTGCGATATATTTGTTTATAATTCACAAGTGCTTAAAACGATTAGTTATACAAGTTGTTAATTTTTTTTTCCGATAATATGTAATTTTTTTAGTGCTTTTGGTTATTTATATTTTTATTTCAAATGATCATTATTTACAATACCGCATTTTCCAACGTTTATGTTATGTGTCTATCAAAACGAATCTCGCTTTTCGGCTTATGGCCAACTATGACCTGTGGAAGCGACTTTGTCGGCTTAGGGAGCTTTACATGTTTTTTAACTTTTTTGATTTCGTAGCTTTGTCAATAAATTAAATTTTTTTTTTTTAAGCTTTAAACTATAATATATAACTTACTTATATCAAATATGTAAATAATCAGCATAATTCTTATTTAAAAAGTTAAATAAATTGTAAACGTATTTTTTAAATTTTTTATTTTGTGTTCTTAGCTTTCTATTGCTCATCCAAAAATTCAGATTCTATATCAACTGCGTATTCGTTGTCAAAATCACATTAGTCCAATTCGGACTCGTCCATATCAGAGTCATCTACTTCAGTATCACTTCTGGTATTTAATAGCTCGCCTTCACTGGGTGTAGAAGTTGGCACTTAAAAGAGCGCTAGAGAATCAGCCGAAAGATGTTTCTTCTTATTTTTATTTTTTCGATGGGTCAGACATAAGCTTGAGATTAATGGATCGCTAGTGTCCATACATCTGTGGAAAACATCTTGCATGTTGTTTTGTCTGCTATTTTTTCGTGCTTATATACTTTGTTTCGAGCCTCAGATGCATTTTTACCCATGCAAACCTTTCTAAAACTTCATCTTGTAGTGTCATTATTCGCTTTACAGTGTGATCCAAAATATTTTGTAAAGGAACTACGGCAACAGTTTCAAAAACTGAAATATTGTCAGGTCTGCACTTTTCTTTTGCACATGCATGTAGTTAGGATATATTTCACAATTACGACTTTAATTCTGCAGCCTGAAGTTCACATAAGTGTTATTCGTTGATGTAATGGACAGAAGGAGGCGCGGCAGATCCCAAGTCCTTTATACCAAAAATTTTTATCATAACCTCGGATTGCAATTGAGCCATGTCCGTCCGTCCGCCTGTCCGAATAAAGAAATAGATCTCAGAGACTAGAAGAGCTAGAAACACTTAACTTTACCAGCCGGTGCGCATATTTTCTGAGAAGATGAAGTTTGTGGAATCATGTCAATATCTTCACCCGTTCCCCCCCAGTAGATTTTCGCGGCTTTTGGCAACATCGTTTAATATTTTCATCTGAAATTTAACAGAGTGATGCGTTATGGTTATGGTGCATCTGTGTGTCAAAAGTGAACAAAATCTGACAAATATGAATATTTGACTCTACCTAATTATGGTTACAAGTGACTCCGAATCACAAATTTTAGTAAGCTGATTCATGTGGCTCTTATGGACAAATCCATATCCAAATTTTATCGATGCGGACTCCCCAATCGTTTTACCGTACCCCATATAATTTTAATAACTTCTTTGACGTAACTTTAGACTTTCATCACAATCGGTTAAAATTTACGGAACTTGGGCATAAATATCAAATTTCAGAAAAAAAAAATCAATTCCATTTGGAAAGTTCTTAGTATGAATATTCAGAAAAATTTTTTCGAGAGAAAAAGTACAGGGTATTTCACTGTTGGGCACCGCCTCGACTGTACCACATTTTTCCCTTTAAGGTTAAGAAAAATAGTTAAAGAAAATTTAGATTGGTTATCTTTAAAGGTCATTCCAAAATTTGAAAGAGCTATTCGAAATGAAAGGGTCATTTAGGAGCAGGGGCTAGTTAAAGTGGCAAATGGTAGCATGTAACGCTTATTTAAATGCTGGCTCGTCAAGTTGTTTTTTCCATTTCATCTCTTTGGTTTTTGTTGCTGTTGTGTTTTTGGCCTATATAGGAGATGCTGACTCGACCAAGCTCATCCAGGCAATTCAAGAGGACAAAACCCACCGCAGCAGAACTTTTTTAATACGCAACACGAGTGACCCGCTTGCGGACAATTGGAATTGTAACTTTTGATTAAATTCGTAGCAATACGGCACTTCTACGGCCATGAGCAGCAATTGGCCGGTTGACCAGGAAGTAAGTCAGTCCGCTCGATTGCATAAGGTATACTATAGGACAACGCCTTAGTCGCTGGCTCCTAGTGTTTGTTGCTCGTCCTCGTCAAGGTAAAGTAAAGTAAGGATAAACTTTTTGCGTTGGGTTTTCAATTGCATTTGATTACCTTGTTGCGTTGCACGGACCTCGCTGTCAGCGTCTACGTTGACGTCAGCTTCGCGTCGACGCTTGTTGCTGCTACCTGTGCTCCAGTCTATCTGTCTGGATCAACTCAAGCCGTGCAACTTGTAGCGCAAAGCCAGCAACAATTTTTAGTTAGCATTTCAATAAAGTTGCATTTAGGGCGTCACCATCCACGGCTGTCGATCCCTGCTCCAAATGCTCCACCTATCACAAGTTGCTGCCTCAATTGCCCATCACTTGCACTGGCAGCTGCAACTTGTTTGGTTACCACTTGTAAAATCAATTCGAAAACTATTTCAGTTTACCGGCACGGCCAATTTCTATTTGATTTTTTATTTTTATTATTATTATTATTACAATTTTGTTGCTGCGCTTTAATGTTTGCCATGGAAATTTATAGAAAATATATATAAAAAACAATTTGTTGTCAAGATAGCACGGACCCCACATTGTGCTATTTATGCAACAACCAAATGCATATATACCACCAACACCACGTACAACTGCAAATATTTACCAGGGAATTCAAATGCAAATAACAAATAATATATGTACATATATGTACAACTATAGAGGAATGTATGTACATATATTATATATGTACCTACATATATGTATGAACTATAAAAAATAAGAATAAAAAATCGAACGGAAATTTTAGCTCATAAAAATTGCTGGTAAATAAATGTATATAAAACTACAACAAACAAATGTTGATGCTGTAAAATGTAAAATGTGGCAAGCCAAATGTGAACTTAAAATTAAAACACACACACACACACATAAATAAATATATATATAAATGCCAATATATATGTAAAATAGTGCGTGATATCGCAGAATTTGTGGCACTGATTGTAAGAGCTACTGAGCCGACTGAATCGCCACTTGGCATTCCGCTTTTTTATATAATTGGTTATTTAAAAGTAAATATAATATATCAATTAATAATAAAAAAATTAGTAAGCTCTACAATTTTTTTATAAGGGCATAATATATATATATATATCCGGATCGCGATATTAGGGGCACTTCGCGTATGCCGAGGTGTAGGCAACCGGACGGGTCACAGGTTGCGGATAGTGAAAGGCTTTCAGATATGAAGGTTAGCTGCGAATAACCAATTAGCAGTCCCGGATAGCGTTCAGCGGCTAGGAGCGGAGAGTCTCAGAGAAGTTTTTGGGTGGCTCCGAACTCCTTATAAATCCTGAGTGTCTAAGATTCTCCTAGCGTTATGGCGAGTGACTTGGCGCCATTCAATAACCAATCATGCTAACAACCTGTGCTTTAATGCATTGCAAGCCCCCACATGAGTTGGCAGACTCGTGTTGAATGCACGGTAGCGGAGGAGCTCCTCGCGAGCCAACGACAGCGTCCACAGACTTCCCGGAAGTTTACTGCCAACATGTGCTTAGTCATCAGAGGATGGTAGTTCCTACTAAGCTTCCGTTTTGTGCTTATAACTATCGCGGAAGAACTACCAACCTGAATAAGAGTTAATTTAAGCATGGATCAAAACGAAATGATTAGAAAGTCTCCAAGGGGTAATCGTGTTTCGAGAAATCCCCCTGCTCCGGCAGCCTGCACATCGGATTTGAAAGTGCAAAATTCATGTCACATTAACACAAATTCACCTATGCTCCAACCGGAGATAAAGGAATTGATGATGATGATGATAATAAAAATATATGCGAAATTTTAAAATACTTTTAGGTATTTATGAGATACAATTTTTTGTTTGTCAAGAAAATAGGAATTCAAGTTTCATTTGAAGCATGATAGGTATATAATATATCTAGTGGCTTCCCATTTCCATACAATAGAGTTTCGCTGTTTTCTCCGGATTTTTGAACCAATAGCATTGAAACGGCCAACACTAGTTTTTGACTTTTGAAAATCAATTTATTGGTACAAGTTTTATTAAAGTCTGTAAAAATATTGCGAGTTGTGGTCAAAAATGTAGAATATGGTTAATTAGTTTTCAAATAAGGTTTAATTTTTAAATATTTATATAATCTTGTATATTTTTTATTGGGTATTATTTCCTCATAGAGACTCAAAACTCGACACACGCCCTCCTCTCTCTTGAACTCCTTGCATTCGAAATCTTTAAAATTAAACTGGACTGTCACGCACGGTCGGCACGGACAATGGATTCTGTTCATCGGTTTATTGGCATTCTATGAGCGAAAAATGCCTCAACTGTTACATTGGAAGCGGGAATGGCAAAGAAAAATTTGGCAATTTTTAATATTTCACCAAACGAAGCAATATTTTTATTTGTAGCGAAGAACGAACAGATTTTACCGATGCATATACATATATATATTTTCCCTTGGCTCCTAAGTGGAGCATAGGGCCTCAATAAACAAATTATAATTTCTCTTATCTAGAGCTAGGAATTTAATTGCACTCCACGAATGGCCAGCTTTTTTCGCTTCTGCTTCAACTTGCCGTCTCCATGTATTGGCTGGTCTCCCACGCCTGCGGCTGCCTTGGGAGTTCCAAATCAGCGCTGTTTTCGTTATGTCACCGTGGGGTTTCCGCAATGTGTGGCCGATTCATTTCCACTTACGGCGTTGGATTTCGATGTGGATTGGTGTTTGTTTGGTCACATTCCAGAGTTCAGTATTGTTTATGACTTGGGGCCAAAATACACGTATAATTCTACGTAGACAGCGATTAAGAAAAGATTGCAGCGACTGTAGTACACCCGCCGAGATATTCCATGTTTCGCACCCATACAGAACTACAGACTTCACGTTGGCGTTGAATATCTTAAGTTTCGTATGCCTGGATATATAAGACGCTCTCCATACCTTGTCTAGCATACCAAATGCAGCACTACCCTTCGATATACGGTTGCGTATGTCAACTGATGACCCGCCAGTCTTGGAAATAATACTCCCAAGGTAACAGAATTCTTCTACATCTTCCAAAGGTACGCCAGCAATCTGAAGAGCTTGTGTTTCGGTGGTGTTGATTCGCATAACTTTGCTCTTCGCGATATTGATTTTAAGTCCGGTTTGTGCTGCAGCGTCACTTACCGCTTGTAATTTTGCTGATATGTGCGAAAATTTATGCGCCAACAGACAAATATCGTCAGCATAATCTAGATCTTCCAGATGGCCGCCCATACCCCAGGAGATGCCTCTGTTAACAGTACAAGCTTGCCGCATAACTAAGTCCAATACTAGGTTGAACAACAGTGGAGATAGTACGCAGACCTGCCTCAGTCCGTCTTGCACCTTGATCCCGTTGCATGACTAACCAAAAAAATCAAATCAAGCCAAAATTTGTATTGTGTAATTTTTATGATTTTATGGAGGATCTCTTGATATATGGTTTTAAACCTTCAAAAATTATTTAAGTGGGCTCAACTGAGGGCAATAGAATCAACCGCCTAGTTTTGCAGTGATTTTGCTAAATGAGAAACCAACAAAGTCACAAAATTTTTTCAATTCCTTCATCATAAACCATGGTGAGCACCATTATGCAGAATGTGAGCATGATATCCTGCCTCGATCAAGTTTTCATTTGTTTCATTTTTCAAAGTCGATTACTCTCCGAAATTCAAATTGTCAGTAGAGAGAACTTTCAATTTCAATTTCTCTGAAACATTATGTATATTTCTCCAATGGATTTTTGACCAAATTAACAACAGTGAAAGCTTACTTATTTGTAGTTTCTTTCAAATCCAACATTTTAGGTTTTAAGCCTTTTGTGTGATCGATATACTGAATAGTTTTTCAACAGGTTTTTCAACAAAAGGAATCGCAATTAACTGGGACTTATGTGTGTTTCGGGCCTTTTGTAGCGCGATCTGAGCCACGTCATACTTATGCTGGAGCGAGAGAGTAAAAAAAGAAGCACGCTCTCTAAGCAAGAGGCGAAGTCATGCACAGGCAACTTAACAGCACACTTAACGCCCCTATTTAGTTCAGAAAAATAGGCTGCTGGAATTTTTCTTACCTAATGTATTAAGGACCATTTTTTTTTTTAATTTTTTACCCCGTGAGGTGGCGGGCTTAGAATATCCACCTCTGCTTGTCGTATAAGGCGACTAAATGGGGATTATCAGTAGCATGGAGTGATGCTTTACAATGCTAGCGAGAATCTTTGCCAAATTGGTAACTTGGCAGATGAGAAGTAGATGTCATTTATAAGGTGCCTGAAGTGTGAGAACAAAAATGGGTGCATGAAGGCATGATCGCGTAAGTAGACATGGAGTTGTCATTTACAAGATGTGTTTAAAGTGTGAGAGCGAGTGCTTGGAAGCAAGAGGTGTCAGAAGATTGCCCTTGAGGTGGCGGATTAAGAAGATCCACCTCAGTGTTCCTCTGCTTATCGTAAAAGGCGACTAAATGGGGATCGTCTGGAGCTTGGACAGACATATGATTGATACACAGTTGATCATTTGGGATACCAGTTCCCGAGCACTTGATGGCAAAAACTGAATGGACGCCTCAGTCCGAGTCTGTCGGGACCAAATTATGGACTACCGAGTCCTTAATTCGGTACCACGGGTTGAGTTCACTTTCCAAGCCCACTCATTGCGGTTGGCCCCTTTTGGGAGCTTCGTGGTGGCTGTGATGAAGAGATGCTGGTTACTTCTCACCTCTTACCAGAGGGAAATGCATGCCCGACAACATGCTTTCATAGAAACCAAAGAAATATCAGTCTCGGCTGATTGCTCTGAGGGGCGTTAGTTTAGCGCATTTTCTAGACTCATTGTGTTATGTGTTTACATATTCGAACACCGTGGTTTTAATCCCACAAGGGCATATGTCACGTAAAATAAAGTCCGGATAGATCTGGCTTTCATGTATTAAGGACCATCCAAAAAGTCTAAAACCAAAATGGTGACTTTCTCCCCCGTAGGGTTTTCCATTATTTTAAATATTGGTTGAGCCCATTTATCTCGAATTCAATAAGTCGTACATAAAAATTTCCAAAGCAAAAAAAATTTTCAAAATTGAATTCTTGAAAACCATGCAACCGCTGTGCTTTTACAAGAAAGCTAAATTTCGACTTCTCTGGAAACTTTCCAGTGGAAAGTCATATTTTTCTTGTTTTTTTTTTTTCTTTTTCAGTTTTCTCCAATTTTTAGTGATAAGGAAACTCACAAGCTCCTTTTTGTGGTCGTTTTGGAAAAATACTCTTTGGAAAATTGTCTGTAAAATTCATATTTTTATATATTTCATATGATCTGATATTGCGGCTAATAGCGCTTTCTCTTCGCTTTCCAACGGAATGTTTACATCGACGTTTAAATTTATTCAATATCATTATTAGAAAAAATACATTTTTATTGTATTGAACATAATATACAATACAAATTCAGCGCCAACATTGACTTTACTTATTATTTCTTTACTTCCTTAAAATATATGTATTAGGCATTCGAAAAAGTCCGTTTACAAATTTGACCAAAAAGAAAACTTTTCTTATATTTGAAACAAACTTTATCAAACGAAATATGTGCCGTTTTGGCTGATAACCTTCTGCCATTTTTGGGTTAAAGCCATAATTCCACTTGGACAGAACTTTTGATTAACCGAAAACCAGATCCAAGTGTGTTTTGCAGGTCTCAACGGAGTTTAAATTTACACCAGTAAGAGACTTCTGCAGGAATCGAAACAAATAATAATCTGAAGGTACAAGGTCGGGGCTATTTGGTGCCCAAGAAAATCCCAATTAATTTCCAGACCCCGCTGTTTGGGTTTAACTACTAGGTTTGCTCCCGCCGTTTTTTTTTTAATTTTAAAAATTATATAAAAAAAATGGTATCTTATTTATGTTTTAAAGTATTGTCCGTCACTTTCCACTACTTTGGCCCATCTTTCAGGCAACAAACGAATCCCGCGTCGGAAAAATTCTTCATCCTTTGATAAGATCCAAGAATCGATCCATTCTTTCACTTTTTCAAAAGAATCGAAGCACTGGCCCGCCAGGCCGTGTGCCATCGACCTAAATAAATGGTAATCAGATGGAGCAACATCTGGAGAGTATGGCGGGTGAGGTAGAATTTCCCATTTCAGTGTTTCGAGGTACGTCTTGACTACTTTCGCCACGTGAGGTCGAGCATTGTCGTGTTGAAAAATTACTTTTTCGTGTCTATCAGCGTATTGCGGCCGTTTTGCTTTTAATGCCCGACTCAAACGCATTAATTGCGTTCGATAAAGTGCACCAGTAATTTTTTCAGAAGGTTTTAGCAGCTCATAATAAATTACGCCAAGCTGATCCCACCAAATACACAACATGACCTTGGATCCGTGAATATTCTATCGAGGTGTCGCCGTAGGAGTGTGGCCGGGCAATCCCCATGATGTGCGTAGCTTAGGGTTGTCGTAGTGCACCCATTTTTCGTCCCCAGTAACAATACGATGAAGAAATCCTTTTCGTTTTTGTCTTTCAAGCAGCTGTTCACAAGCAAATAAACGTCGCTCAACATCTCTTGGTTTCAACTGATACGGTACCCAGTATCCTTGTTTTTGGATCATCCCCAGCTGTTCCAGGCGTTTTGATACTGCTTGCTGAGTTACTCCCAATGATTTTGCTAGCTGTTCTTGAGTTTGGCACGAGTCTTCATTAAGTAAAGCCTCCAGTTCATCATCTTCAAAAGTTTTTTCTCTGCCACCGCTATGCCGATCTTCAACACCAAAATCACCGCTTTTAAAGCGCTGGAACACTCGCGACACGTTCTTTCACTAATAGTATCATCACCATAAGTACTTGAAATAACCCGATGAGCCTCAGCCGCCGATTTTTTCATGTTGAAATGAAAAAGTAAAATCTCCCGCAAATGACGTGAATTCGGTTTATAAGTTGACATATTTAATTAAGTGTAACTATATGACGCCAACAAAAATTAACTAATATCGATGTAAGGTTATATTTATCGATGTCAAAACTGATGGAAAACAGCTGTGATTTATTTATTTGAACTATTACTCGCTACTAGCGCCATCTTTTGGAAAACGGCGGGAGCAAAGCTGTAGAGCTAATATAAATTGCAGGTTCCTGTTCTCTACGAGCAGCCCCTCCCAAGGGGCGACTGCAAATATATAATGTCCATTTGATTTAAAGTGAAGCGAAGTATCTTGGGATGATTCTTGAGAAGCGGCTAACATTTCGATAACATATGAACAAAACGATCAAAAGTTGTCGCTTTAAAATAACCAAAATGTATTGGCTGCTAAATAAAAAAAAGTCCTCTTCCTTTATGGTTTAAAAGAGCGCTTTATAATACAATAGTGGCACCTTCTTGAAGGTACGTTATCCAGATCTGGACATAAAAACAGTTTGGCGAAAAATATACTAAATGAAAACCCAATAATAAGATTTAAAATTAATATAACGGCATGATGGATTGGCAATAATTAAACAATGGATAAGTGCAGTATATAAAAATACTAGCCGGCCTTCGGCACGCTCGCTTCGCTCGCTCGTCTAGATCTTTATTTTCTTCCAATGATTTATTTTTGTGGCGAATTCACGAAATTGCATAATGTGCAAATATTGATCTGATCATATGTATTTTATACAGAAATCAAAACATGAATTGTAAGCAAAAATCGCAGAATTCCTTTCTTCTTAAGAAAACTTTCTTGGAAAGGAATAACTAAATCAATATTAATTTCTAAAATTGATGAAATTGTAAATTATCCTACCGAGTTTTTAAATTCACTTGATTTGCCAGGAATGTTAGGAGTGGCAACCCTTATCTCTTAGGGGTATGAAAAATTGATGTTGGCCGATTCTCAGACCTGCCCAATAAGCACACAAAATTTCATGAGGATCGGTCTAGCCGCTTCGGAGGAGTATGTTCACACAAAAACCAATATGCACAAAAATGCGTATATCTCACGAACCAATTCACACAAACACATCCCAATAGGCTTAAAACCTCCGCATTGACCTCTAACACACGCAAAAATCAGATTTGAAATTCATCGACTCGTTCATGAGAACACCGATAGCACGTAAAACATAAGTTTCTTCTTATATATAAAATTCTAGTTTCAAAATGTTAGTTACCATACTCCTCCGAAACGGCTGGACCGATTTTCATAAAATTTTGTGTGCTTCAATAAAATAAAATTTATAACGTTTATAATTTTTGTGATTCCTTTCGACAAAAACAATTAACTAAAAAATATTAGTTAATCTGACAATGTACACAATGCCAACCTAAATTAAAAAAAAATTTTGTATTGGAAAATCAAATTGTCTTTTTTAGTATTTTCGTCGCAATATTGTTATATTTTCTCAACCTCAAACAATCCTTGGACTTCCACGAACATTTCAAGACCAAATTTAGCCAAATCGGTTCAGCCGTTCGTGAGTCCATAAGCTTAGAAGGAACATAACATTGTGACACGAGAATTTTATATATAAGATATGAGTTTTAGAGTTGTTGCGAAAATAAACTCCATTCGAACGGCAATTGAGCTTATTCCAGCTGCAGCCTTTTCAGGTACTCAAGAATAAGTTTTTACGAAAAATCAACACTGCGGTGAAGCCATTTAAATTGCTTTATACATATTTAAAACTAATAAAAAAATTTTAATAAAAACATATTTTTTTGCTAATACCTATCCATATTACAAATCAAAACTCCATGCGAAACGTTGTCAGACAAACAACTAATTAAGTTGGCTTGTAAATTTTTCATGTTCAACCCCTTTTTTTGGCCGGCGTCTTCTTTTCTTTCTCCTTTTGCACACATAATGTCAGCTTACATATTTAATCAGTTCATTTACCTTCGGGTACAGGATATCAAAATTTATGAACTTCAAGATTTCCAGAGCAAGCAGGGAAATTAAGACAATATGTTCATGAGTTGATAAAAACATACGAAAATCACACTGCTTAATGCACCTAGTTCTATTATACCTAGCATACTAAACAATGCATTTATTCAATTGTAAAATAGAACATTCATAACAATAATTAATAATTATTAAATTAATAATTACTTATTAAGCATTAGAGTAGGCGGGCGTCTTTGTGAACATATACGAATTTATAGTCACAAGGCTGAATTCAGTATACTGAGTAGAGTGTTTCATGAAACATTGCCAACATCTGTAGAGGGACAGATATTTTGTGGAAAGGGGTTTGACCCTCAGATGATCCTCCTGTCTCCGCCCCTAGCAGTCGCCCATACAACCAGCGGCACACATAATTTTTCAGCTGTAAGTCGACTCAGTGCAGTGGCTGCAAGCCATGTAATCATTTAAATGAACAAATTATAAATTATCCATAATGGTTTGACCTCTCGATCACAGACATTTTTAACCAGTATACATTGAACTTGTCCTTATACAAATATATTCACATTTGCATAGTCGTTTTAATACCCTGTACCGCCAAATGCCCGTATAACGATTGGGATACGTCCATATGTTCATACCACTTGGAAAACTCTTTATAGTGTTTTTCTATATAGCCCCCATATTCAAAATTGTCAAAAATCAATATCGTACCTGCTTCGGCTCTCTAGAAAATTATATACATGTAATACTTACCACTCCCGCATCAGCGCATCCCAGAGCCAACGACGTGGTCGTAGTGGCTATAAGACTCCTTTTTTTTTGTCTTATTCTACATATTTATTTTGCTATTTATTTTTAACAATTTTTTTGTATTATTTTAATTTTTTAAACTTTTTTTTTTAAATTATTAAATTTTTTTATTCACTACAATTAACAGATGAAAATTAAACAACAATTATGAGAAAGTGGGTTTCATATTATTGATTGAATTTATCTTACAACGTTTCCAGACGGCCAAAAATTCGAGGAGAGCCGATTCTCCCGCTTGTTCCGTATAATATCCCAACCCGTGTTCTATGAATGTGCAAGGCATTGTGCAACATGAGTTTTCAAAACATGGATTTTAAAAGTTTCGGTAACACTCTCAATCATATTTAAGGCTTTGAAGACCTTAATTAATACTGACAAATAGCCGTTTTAGCCCGGCCCTACTTTTCAACATTTAAAACAACAATTGACTACTCTATTCATACTTTTGAATACATTAATGTACAAGAGCCAAACACCAAGATTTAAATAAATTCTAGAATCATTAAGCTTGTCAGCCTCTTTTAATCATTTTCTGCAGGCGTTGCCTTCAAAAGAATCACCATGATAATTTTTTGAAATTAAATTCAATTTTTTAGCCATATCAAAGCTATGTCCCTTCCCAAAACAGAAACCAAACCGGGCGATCGTCAGTCTCGTTAAATAGCGGACGGTTAATGGTACTGTTTTAAGGGGAATACAACAGTAAGGGCTAAGATACATCGCTGATGCAGTCTGCTGTCCGTTGATATTCAGTAACATCTTAAAATCGCCAAAACATCTAAGAGAAATGTCATTTATATTTGTCAGATTAAATAAGAGTTTCACGTTGTTGTACGTTTCTTTTATTTTGGGAACTACGCAAAGGCAATAGGACACGTTTAACGCTCATTAGCTTGACTTCTTAACAAGACTTTCACCTCTCATTATTAACATTTTAATAGCACGGATTACGCAGACATATTGAATTGATTAAAAAAGAAGAAAAAAAATAAAATAATGACCAACAAAAAATACATTAACTAAATATGTTTTTTCACAGCAAACCAATAGTTCGTCTTGTTTTATAAGTTAATAGTCTGAAACCATCAAATTGAGACTTTTGACATGTACACCATACTCATGTGAGCCTAATTAACAACGAAAAGTTTACTTTTTTCAAATCACTACCAAATTAATTCGTCTACAGTTCTTAACGTTCAAATTCAAAATTTGGTTATAATAATACAAGTGGGTTAAGGGTAGCTCACCGTCGAGAATGCCTACCCAAGTGATTCACATTTTTATTGATTTACATTCTCCGAACCGTACAGGACTATAATAAAAAAATAGCTTCAATTTTGGCTCATTATGAATTTCCTTAATTTAAATGCAAAATGACAGCCACACACACTATCGTGCTTGTGTGTGTGTGTGTGTTTGTGCTGGCACACTAGCTACTGCTCTACAAGATGCAGGCATTGCATTCATCGAATCCCGATGAGAGCGAAATATGGCTCTCGGGCCACGTTCCTCACATGTACAAGGCGCGTAGTAGCTGCGTTTTCGTGGCCAGAGTCTGGTGGAAAAGTCAACTTACGAGTATGTGTCTTTGTGTAGGTAATCATGTTGCCGACAGGCATTGTTGCCACAGTCATGCGGCAACAGCCGCCACTGTTGTATGTTGATTTGTTGCACGACAATGAGCAGTTACTTTGCTACAAAAAAAAGGCAGAAACAAAAATTGAGAAACAAACTGGTACAATGATATCGCAAGGAGCCGACTATGCGATACCCTTAGCATCTATCATGCATGACCTTTTTAAAAAATTCATCTTCTTGTTTTACGGTAAAGTTAATCCTTGTTAGATGATTTAAAAAGTTTAGTCTACTCTTTGATCAAATTGCAGAATTTATATTGATTCATATATATATTATTAAGAGTGTGAATTTTAGAACTGCATTTTAAGCAAAAGTTTTTTTTTTTTTCTCGAATATTTATTAATGGAAATCAACCCTTGATTTTATGGGTTATAATCCAATATTTATATATATTATTTATCACTATACACTTAAAGAAATCTTTTGTGTGGTATCATTTAGATTACTCTATATATGTACAATATTTAAAAAATCAAGTAGACTCTATGACATGACACGCCTTCTGAGGTCGTTTGGATGAAGGCGTTTTAGGCGTCTTCTCGGTCTATGACCGGCCAGGGCACATGCAAGCGAGTTCGGATGGTTCCTAATTCGATCAGCGTAATGGTTTCGATTTCGGATATACCACGGGGCATCTGCAATTTTGCGGAAAGTTTTGTTTTGTAAAATTTGGATTTTTTTAATATTTGACTTTGCAGCTGTTCCCCAGATTTAAATGCCATAAGACCAAGTAGGCATAATTAAACTCTTATATAGAATTCTTTTATTATCCAAAGATAGCTTGCTATTTCTACCAAGTAGCCACTCCATTTTGCCAAGTTTGGTTCTACATCTTGCTGTTATTATTTTAATGTGGTCCCTCCAACACAATTTTTTGTCGAGGTGAATTCCGAGATACGGGTGTGATGTTTTCATTGGAATTATCTCTCCATTTAAAGTAAGCGCAGGATTTGGGTCTTTCCTTAACGAGAATAAAACGCTGGAAGATTTGTCAC
Source organism: Chymomyza amoena (assembly GCA_037043745.1). Lineage (NCBI taxonomy): Eukaryota > Metazoa > Arthropoda > Insecta > Diptera > Drosophilidae > Chymomyza > Chymomyza amoena. Next base: position 197,074 of record JBAMAX010004508.1, read on the forward strand.
CATTAAGCTGGATGTTCCAGCGTTTCGCCCAAGTTGCTATAATGTCCAGTTGCGGCACTCCAGCTTTAATGGTCCGTCGTTCCGAGAGTTCACCTTTCACCATAACTTTGAAAGATCGATTGTCAAGAAATGATTTTATGATTTCAAAATGAGGAGCAGGAAGATTTAAGTTTTTGTAGTAACCCTTCGTGCCACACTCTGTCAAAAGCCTGTTTGACATCCAAAAATGCTGCCATGCAGTAGCGACGATTCTCGAAGGAGTCTAAGATGTGTTGCACCACTCTGTGAGTTTGCTCAGGCGTGCCACGTTTCGGACGAAAACCGAATTGATGCGCTGGAGCTTGGGACGTCACGCTGGAAAATGATAAAACTCTGCTCAAAAAGATTCTTTCAAAAATTTTCGCGAATACTAGAAAACTAATCGGGCGATAAGATGCAATGGAGATGGGAGGCTGGCAGGGCTTTAGAATCATAACAATTTGAGCACATTTCCACTCCTTTGGGAAATATGCCATATGCATAATTGCATTGAATATCTTGACTAGAGCCAGAATGCCCGCCATTGGAAGAGCCTTAGCTACTCTGGCGTCAATTTTATCAAGACCTGGAGCTTTTTTGGGGTTGAGTGCTTTTATTTGATCTACAATTTCTTTAGATCGCACTGGGCGTACTGGCAAGTCCACTTGAAGCGGTGTAGATAATGCCTCCATAGTTTCCTCGACCTCAGCAACTGAGTTCAGATTGAAGGGAGTAAAACGATCCTCCAGGTGATGTGCAAAAGCTTCAGCACGGGCTCGGTCAGAACGACACCAGTGCCCATTGGCGGTTTGAATAGGAGCGCTTTTAATGGCTGGTTTTTTTAAGTACCGTGTCAGACGCCATAGGCTGTGGCTTCCATCATCATTTGGACTTACATTAGTAAGAAGAGAATTTATCCTTCGTTGATTTAAGTTATTTAAAGCTTCTTTAAGTCTGTTAGCAACATTACGATAGAGAGCCTTGTTTTAATCCGAGAGGCACAACTTTTAGCATTTACCGTTATCAAAACTCAAAAATTTTCTTTGGCATTTTTTGTGACGGCAAACAAATTGTAACTTTCCAAAACAAAGTGGTTTTTCATAACTTTTTCTGATTTATATCACTTATTTTAGAAACAATTGCCAGATTAATAAATTAAATTTGTTTTACGTATGGCAGATAGAACCAACTTGCTAAAACCAAATGCCGATTAGGTCAAGCTTAGCATTTAAGGCAACTAAAAATTTCACCACCCAGAAAGTATAGAAGTTGCTACTGACCGAAAAGTCATTCAAGTCAAGTGCCGCACCAAACAGCGTTTAATTTGGTTATTCACAAACTACCATAAAAAGACTTCAACGGAGAATAACTTTTTTACAAAGTGGATTTTCAAAGATTACAAACTAAATTTCTTCATAAAGAACTCATTTTGCAAACTGTGCATGTTTCACTGCAACGTAAGTAATATAACACATACATTTTGTACCAAACGGCTTTTTAATGATAACTCGTTGCCGAATTCAAAGGTACAAATATAATAGCTGTGAACTTTGCTTCCGCCGACCTAATATTCATGACGCTCAGGTTATACTCCTACCATCACAGGAGATCGGAATGGAAAGAAATTGATGCATTTGAGTCGAGCATTGAAGGAAAAACGATAACAGTACCGCGAGAGACGCGAAAAAGTAGCATGACGACGCTGGGACACATGTCGCAAGGCCGGTCATTATATGCATGGACACGCTTAAATGGCTGCTCCCTTATCCGCCATTCTTTACAGATATTGCTGCTCCAGACTAGCATGGGTTTCGATAAATGAGACATAGTCTAGCTAAAAAAAAAGATTCACAGCTTTTTCGAGATGGTACCCTATCACTTCCAGAAAGATTGGAAAAAGTACACCTAATATATAATCAAAATAAAAAAGAAACTTGAATTTTTTGCAGTTTTTTCTTTAGTAACTAAACGGGCGAAAATTAGCAAATCAAATATCGCACTGCGAATATAAATGTAGGATTGATATTTATGTAGGATTGATATTTATTTGTTTATTAATTAATGAGTATAATGAACTATAAGAGTAACAACTTTAAACGACTTTAAACGACTTTAAAACGACTTTACAACTTTTCTTGACTACCGCTTTTCGACTCTACTCTGTTCTGCTCACGCTGCTGTTGTACGCCCTGCCAACTCCCGCTGTTGATCGCGCTGCCAACTCCCGCTAATGATCGCGGTGCCAACTCCAGCTGTTGATCGCGCTGCCAACTCCAGCTACTTATCTTTAAATAAATTTCAATAATTTATTAATTTTAAAAATATAAAAAAGTTATTTATGAACAAAATGTGAAAATGAAATGAAAATGTGAAAGTCAACAGGCTAAAGCGTGAATCCCTCAGGTTGAGTTGAGTTTTCTTCTTCTTTCCAGAGTTTGTTTACATTTGTAAATTGGTACAAATTACATAAAAATTAATAGACTTGAGTTAAAATAAAAAGTAGCTGTGTATTAAATCGATTTTTATTATTTTTTTTGCTGCGAAAATAAATAAATTGCAGAAAAACCAAATTTAAGTTCTCTTTCCTCTTTCCTGTGTTTGTTTACGATTGTAAATTGGTACAAATTGCTTTAAAATTCAAAGACTTTACTTAAAAATGCCGAGACAGCACCTGAAATCTACTTTAATTGAAGCTGCAAATATCATGTTAGATAAAAACAATTTTACTAAAGGTTCGTCTCCTAAAACAATTTCATCGTAAAAAAATGAAATTTTATTTAATGCTGTGACTACGAGATTGCGTGGCGACGTACAAATTTGTAAAGCTCTAGATAATTATGTAGAGGACAATAATAATGTAATTATAATAATATTCTCGCGTCAGGGCGACCATTTCTACATTCCGAAGACAATTGATTGGCGCCAGAACGTGACCAGTTCCTAGCACGAAAACCGATGTGCTCAAATGCTGAACTCCACAATAGTTCTAGCATATATTAAGCCTTCTCTTAACTTTGTACAAAAATCGCACAACCTTTTTTTTGATGCGCTAATTCATGGTAATTCATGGCTATGGTAAGTCGCTGTTTTTCATATAACGAAATGGTTAAAAAACTACCAAATTATGCAACACTTTCTCAGCAAATCAACAGCAAAAAGTAAACATAGGTCTGGGTTGAGGAGAAGTTGAGTTGAGAATTGAAACACAGGGTTGCATTTTACCATACATTTTGTTTTTGTAAAAGCCCTCAACTCAACACAAAGCGTGAATACCTCTATAGTGTGAACTGAAAAGGCAGGACAGTCGTGATGTAAAACTAATCATTGTCAAAAAACGTACCTTGTACATTACTTGAAACATATGTAATGACTTCAAGAATGTACATTTTTAACCCCCGACGCAAAAAGAGGGGTGTTATAAGTTTGACGTGTCTGTTTGTTTGTCTGTCTGTCTGTGGCATCATAACTCCCGAACGCATGCAGTGATTTCAATTTAGTTATTTTTTTTTGTATTAAAGGTTATGTGCGAGTGTTCCCAGACATGTTTGATGAAAATCGGTAGAGCTGTTTAAAAGTTGTGGGGAGTGAAAGTGGGGAGAATGCGTTATAAAAAGCAAACGAGCTTGACCTTAAATGTTATCCATACCTTAACAAGAATCTAAATTATAGTAAGTATATTATAATATACTAAAGTCTAACTTAACCTAACCTACCTATAAAAAGTATGAAATAAAAAATTAAATTAAAAATTTAAAAAACCCCCGACAGAAGAGCTTAAGTAATTTTCATTTAAAAAGTAAAAGAAGAACTTAATGTTAAAGTACCTAAGAATCTATTAATAATTCTAAAAAAATACCTCGCGTTGGGGGACCGCTCCTAAACTAACAATTTAAATACAAATAGTCTAATTATGCAATAAAGATTAACTAAAAAACCAAATTTAGAAAATACTTCAAAACTTTCATAGAATTACTTCAAAAAATTTGCATGTAAGATACGTCCGTCAACGGACGTCTGCCCTCGCGTGTCCCCCAACGCGACGTATTTTTTTAGAATTATTAATAGATTCTTAGGTACTTTAACATTAAGTTTCTTTTATTATTTTTTCCTTTTTAAATGAAAATTACTTAAGTTCTTGTGTCGGGGTTTTTTAAATTTTTAATTTAATTTTTTTATTACCTAAAAAGTTTAGAATGATTTTAGGAAGTGCTCAAAACTGGTATTCCGTACTTAATGTAAGAATGTAGTCAAAAATTTAATTGTCAACCAATGTGGACTTCAAGTGCATTTTCCAAAGGTGCACTCCATCGAAAATTTATATGATAGATGACATTTTTTTGATTAATATTTTAATTCATATCTATTTTCGATGACGAGCTGTATGCAAAATAGATAACGTAGTAAGATCCCATAAGCATTTTTGCCAATAATCTCTAAATCTATGTATTGTACAACCATCTAATAAGACGGCTCGGAAGATTTTTAAAACGTTACTGCTTATATATTATATTTAATTAATATATAGCATAAATAAAAACCACGGAGCCACTCATTTTACATTACACATTGTTATTGGCTGCAAATAGACAGAGCTACAAAAGAATATATAAAATGTATATTTATAGTGTAAAATATGTAAAAACTTTGGCCGAATAAGTGAGATGAAATATTTGCTTAAGAAAAGCGCATGGACTATAATTCCAGCAGGATTTGGTCACTTGGATACTCTTCGCAGGAAAGTCGCAAAAGAAACGAAAAGTACTTAGGTCTAGAAATCAAGAATCATCAAATTAATCGGCAGCCTTTCCCATTATCGAGCAATTACATACAGACTACCAGAGATTTTAAAATTTGCAATCGACATAGTTTGGCATCCCAGGAGGCTATCAGCAATATGGTTACGATTAATACACTGCTGAAAGAATAAGTTATTGGCTGAAAAAGTGAAGATGTACGAGAACATTGAAAAATCAAAAGAAACTTATGATACCAAATAAGCCGGAGTGGTAAAGAGAATCGTGGTATATGATCTACTACCTCATGCCCACACGATTCACAAGTACTGAACCAGCTTGGAAATCGGGTTAGAGAGCTCCTTCTTCGTCTCGCCTCAACTCGGTTACCCCAAGCATACCAAACTCTCCTCCCGTTCTCTTTACCACTCAGTTTAGGGCTACTTATTTGACACCATAAGTTTCCTTTTTCTTTTTCTAATCTCTGGACTTACAATCTGTATTTGCAGGAGTTTTCTCTTGAATTGTACTATTAAGCGCCTTCATATACGTTAGTCTGCACCAACATTCATAAGTTGATTGGATGTTCGGAAATCGTCCTGTCATTACCCTCAAGTTCCAAATGATACAAATTTTTTTTGTAATGTTTTTACGAAAATAAAAATAAATTTTGTTAAAATAGTTATACAGCATAAAAAAATGTTTTGGTGCTTACCTCTTCAAATGTATTTGGTTCAAAAAAAAATAAAAAAAAATTATATATTATTTTTTTTTTCACGAAAATAATTTAGAATTTTGTTATATTTAGATGTGTTCCGAACGAGTGCCAAACTTAAACTGAGCTCTGTGGAAATTCGATTTTAGGTAGCAACTTTGACAGTTTGTAAAATTTTTGAACAGGCCTACTTGGTTTAAAAAATCTTATAAAGGGCCTACTTTGTTTTCGGGCAACTATTAGGTAAATTTATTTTTTTTATTCTTTTACAATGTTAATTCGGAGTACCATGATATTTCACTGTTGCATCTTAAGTATAGGTTCAATTAATAGTTTAATACCAAACTCGGCACAAAAGCGGCTAGGACCTCTGTTGCGGCTGTTCACCCTATGAAACTAAATAAAGTGTTCTTCCCGTGCGTTATCATGACTTTGAACCTCTTACTGTTGTAGTTGGACAGGAGGGTTTTTGACTGTTTAAGCCCTGGTATCTGCGCCCAGTGATGCAGTCGATTTGTATTCTCCTCTATTCTTAGTTGGTCCCGTACCACGTGGTTTCCAATCCCACCGGTTCTTGCGAGTTTGTCTGCTAGTTCATTTTCAGGAATATTGTAGTGCCCTGGAACCCATCTAATCGTGAGCTTATTCCTGGATCCTAAATTATCCAGTGATGTTCTCACTTCTTCAACCAGCCTTGATGTAATCTTGGCTTTACCTAATGCTTTTATTGCTGCTTGACTCAGGCAGGATGGAAATATCCTTTTCATGGTAGTTTTACAATAAGGTGTAACATATGTATAATAGAAGAAAAAAGATATCGGCGATGTGATAAGTAATATTTTTGATTATGAAATAAAATATTGACTTGAATAATATTTTACTTCATAAATACATAAGCAATAAAATCCAAAACAGGATCTGACAAAAATATCCATTATCTGGCCCTTCCGACCCTAGGTTAACTAAGCTCCACAAGCGGACGCTAACTTTAAGGGAGACTTCTCCACTTGCATTCGGATCTTAAGACCTCTCTTTTATGCACAACTTTATATGCTCCTTGACCTATGGTGGGTAGGGTATAAAAATGGTGAGGAAGAACCTGCAAAATGCACATGCACGTATTTATGCATATGTCGCTGCCTGCATGCCGCCCCATCCCCATGTGTTTGTGTGTCTGAGTATGTGGCACGTACATGTGGCATGCAATTCACAAATTGAACATACGAAATCACATTAGCCGCAGCCCAGCTCGGTGCTTGGGCTAAAGCCCAGTGCGACGCGTTTTGACGGTCTGGCTTCGGCTTCGGATTCACCTAGCCATCCCTCACAGCTTCCATCACTTATACTCCTGTTCACTGTGTGCAACATCTTTCGCTTGTTGCAACTTCTTGGGCTGCTGGGCTGTTGGGCTGATGTGGAGCTGATGCTTTAGGGGGTGATGGGTGGTGGGACAATTCATTGAGTTTTGGGTAGCACGCAAACGACCTGGCACTGAGACACGTACAGCAAACGTTGCCTGACTGGACAGCAGAAGTTTTTGGGGGGTTTTTACGCTATTGATTTGAATTCGAAATTCATCTAATTGCAAGAAATAAAAAAAAATTTCGATAAAATACACTAAAAGTTTGGTGAAGTTTACTCAAAATATCATAACGAACTATTTTAAAGAAAATTTAATGAATAACACCTCATGGCATCAAGTTAATTTTTTGTCCCATAACGAATTTACAGATTTTCTATTAGTATTTACTACAAATTGTGTCAAATAGTTAGTTTATTTATTATAAAATATATAGTATGGGTATTTCCCGCTTTGCAGACGTTTATAATACCTTTGGCATTCTGAATGGGATATCTTTACAGAACTTTTATTAAAGAAATTTCTTTGTGAGTGAGTTTTTTTCAAATGACGTTATAATTTTTGCTTACCTACAATATTTTTTGGGAAAAAATGTAGTCAAATTGAAAGGGTCGTTGCAAAGTAGTTATGGAGGTTAAAAAGAATGATTAAAGAAGAATAATTGACAAATCCTTTATACCAAAATGCTTATTATAATAATGGGTAGCTATTGACCGATGTCCGTCAGCCGGTCCGTCTGTATGAATACATAGATCTCGGAGACTATAAGTGCTAGATAGAAGATTCTCCTGAATAGATGAATTTTGTTGTATCATATCGATATCTTTCCACATTCCCGCAGCAGATTTTCGCGGCTTTTAACCACACCGTTTAATATTATAGTTTAATTTAACAGAGCGATGCGTTGTTGTTAAATGCTTTTGTGTGTTAAAAATGAGCAAAATCGGACAAATACAACAAAAGTTATATTCAAAAATCTACAAATTTTAACTCCCCTTACCAATAAACTGCATCAATATTTGACTCTATGTAATTGTGGTAACAAGTGGCCTAGAATCACAGTTTTCGGTATCCAAATACAATTTTATGGAAGCGGACCCCCACCCCCCGCAGTCGATTAAACGTGTTTTCTATTTATGTTATAATCTTCTTTCTTCTCAGATTCCCAATAGGCAGGTGAAGAGCAAATGCCTTTTAAAACTCGATAGCCTTATTCATGACAAATTAAGTTGTCGATTTCACATTCATAAAGTTCTGTTCTTGCTGTTATGTCTGGTGAGGCACTAAGCTTTCGCAGGCAAATTGGTATATTGCCTCTTATTTCGATCAATTCCAATTGCCTTATTATATAAAAAAGTATTTCGTAGTTGACATTTATATAACACTGTGCAACATTTCCGAGGTCATCGGCTGGAAACAACTTCTCTTTTCGCTTTTTTTGGAGTACATCCTGAAACTAGAGAAACCCCCAAAGGATTTTGCTCAAAGTCATCAATAAGGTATTTTTTTAATATCGGCCAAATTCCAACGAGATTTTTCGAAGATAAGACCATTTTAATCAAGTTCACATGCGAATAAGTATAAATAAACCGGGAACACGCTGAATATGATGGACGCACTGACAAAGATGTAGCTCTGGATTCTCTTTCTAGCTCGGACGATACAGAGTCAGACCATGACTTTGAACCACCACCAAAAAAATCGAAACCACAACAAGCGTCAACTTCAATGGATATCGATTGATAATTTTTTTTTTCTTTTTTTGTAACTTTTATATACTGAGCAATAAATTTCATGATAAAAATCAAACTACTAGTTTATGTTTTTAGAAAAAAATGTTCTGCAAAATAGATCACTTTCGTAATACCAAAAGGTAATAAGGAATGTTCGGATGCAGTTGGCATATGCAAGAGAGCTTTGATTGTTACTGCCAATTATTTCGCTATATATAGGAATGCTAGATTTTCAATAGTTTAGCTGTGTATAGTAAGAAGCATAAAAATATGATAATTTTTTAAAAATATTAGTAATTTTGTGACACTCGATATACAGTTTCTTTTTGGTGTCTGTTCTACAATTTATTTATCTTTGACAACATCCAAAACTTTTCTGAAGATATAAAAACGAAATTCCGAACGGTCTACGATATGTAGACTCCATAAAAATGGTCTTATTCCCAAAAAATCTGGTTTGAGCGGAAAAATTGCGGATATAAAAAAACTACCTTATTGATGACTTTGAGCAAATCCTTTAGGGGTTTCTCTAGTTTCAGGATGTACTCCAAAAAAAGCGAAAAGAGAAGTTCTTCCATTTTTTGTGTTGCACTGTGTTATTAATGCGACACTTATACAACTAGTATTTAACCTTCTGTTGATCGACAAGTGCTAAATAGTAAACATAAACAAACAACATACATTTTTAAGACAAAACACTGACTTGGAGAGAGATCGACGAGTGAGTTTTCAAATATAGCTTCATCTCTTTCGCACGGTAACCAGACGCGTGCTGCCCCGACCTGAGATTCCTACGGCCGAGCGGGCGTGCATTTTGAACTATGCCTTAGCGCCTCGCGAATAATAAATGTTCGTGCAGCATGTCTCACTCCGCGCTGTGGATATCGGTTAAGTTGATATGGCCATGAAATTTCGGCACTTGTACTATTACTTGTATATTATTCCTTGGTCAAAGTTAAGTCAATGATTCGTCTGTAAAGTGTGAATTTTGCCGCCCTCTGAACTTGCCGCCCGGAGCATAGGCCCCGGCCTGCCCCCCTAGGTCCAGGGCTGACTCTCATTGGACCGATGACCAATCGGCCAAAAAATTTATTTTTGTTCAAATATCGGTATATTTGTTTGTTTATAAAGATATCTCAACTAAATTTGGCATTCGGAAGTTTTTTATAGATCCAAAGCACTATATCAAATTTTTTCAAAATCGTTCGACGAGCATCCATAGGGCCGATAGGCCAAAAAAACATTTTTTTTATCCAAAATTCACTGCATTTCATTTTTTTATGGCAATTTGTCATTCAGAAGCTTTTTAGAGTACCCAAGGACTGAACCCAATTAGATCCGAATCGGTTGACTATATCATATAGCTTCCAATACAATATTCCATATTGTGATATATTGGAACCAAATTTTGCATTTAGAAAGTTCAGAGCACTGTTCCAAATTTGATCAAAATTAGCTGATTATATCATAAGACTCCAATAGTAACGATAGGTCAAAAACATTTAGCAATCAAATGTCTTTTGGTATATTAAAGCAATGTTCCCGATTTTATTGCAAGCTAGTGGTACAGGGTATCCCAAAGTCGTCCGAGCCCGACTTTAACGTACGTAATCTTTATAGAGAAATTATTAGTATAGAAATTACAGAGTAATTCTTATTAAACATTTTTGAAATCAAAATCGGCCAATAATATTTATTTTTAAGTTTTAGTATAAAAATTAAAAAACGATACTTATTTTGCGATTTCTAATAAAATTTTATATTTAATTTTTAAAGCTTAATTTTTTTCTCAAAAAATAAGAGTTACTCTAAATTTGAATGTAGGTAACCTGTAGGTAAATATAAAAATTTGCACATTGCTCAACAAATAAATCGTTAATACGTGTAACTTAAGTATTTCACTACATTTAATGTCAAAAAAAATATATTTTATTTTTTCAGTATTACACTACATTTACAAATATATTTTATTTCTTGCGACTTTCAAAGTTCGCGATCCACTTAAGAGTAACTACTTCTGCCAGCATAAAGAATAACTTCAACTTTTAATCGCGTTGCAACGGAATGTTGTCACCTTGTGGGACAGGTTCGGCCAGACGCAATGTCAGCAGAAATGGGAAAGCTTTTGACGCAATGTCAGCAGAATCCATGGGAAAGCTTTTGTGCGCAGCGCGAACTGGATAACCCGATACCTTAACTCCTCCCTTCGTAAGAACAATCGTCTCGATTGTCAATAAACTGGCAGGTCATTGACGCTGCGAAAAGGTTTCTCGAGATCCAACGCCTGTGGTTCTGATCCTTCGTTTACAACAGTGGTAATTCTAAGACTTGAAGTAGATTTGGTTCTTAGTCTGGAAAATAAGACAGATACGCCAAAAAACAGAGGACCAAATTAAATGAGAATACCAATTTTCCTTTGGTCGAGATTGAATGTATTTCATCGATATTATTTATTTGAAGTTTTTTCATCATTTCTAAAGAGAGAATTTCTTCGACATGAGATTTATTTGCTGATAGCTGCAATACAGCAGGAAGAGGTTTAAAGGTTGAACGTTCCTTTGAAATATATGTTGTGTTGTGTGAAACTGGATTAGATATGTTCCCAAAAGGTGATACGATTTGTTTTCCGATATTTCAATAAGCCCTTCGAATTGATTTAAAAGGATTATTCCTTGGTGAAATTCTTGTACTGAAGATACGTGTTGATTATTTATTACAGTGCAGCTATGATTTTTACTAGTAAGATGTTGCCGAATACAATTTGAGTTACTTAAATCTAGTAAATTATCCTTATGCCAAATAGTTAATGTAACAGGTGGGTCAATAAGTCTTTGGCCTAACTAAGAAAAACACAATTTTCTACAGTAATTTATATATATCCATCAAAGTAGTTCCCTTTGGCAGAGATACAAGCATTAAACCGCTTCTCTAACTTTTCAATAATGGTCTTGTAGGCCGAAGTTTCGGGGCCCCAAAATACGCTTCAGTTTCGGCGATCACCTCCTCATTAGAGCGAAATCTCCAGCCACAAACCATCTTTTTGAGCTGGGAGAAAAGGTGGTGATCGTTGAGGGCCAGATCTGGACTATACGGTGGGTGGGGAAGCAATTCGAAGCCCAATTCGCTGATTTTGTCCTCTCTAGGAAGTTTTCATTCGGTGTTGATTTTCTTCTGGTTTGAGGAAGCGCGGCACCCACTTTGAAAACAGCTTTTTCATGCCCAAATGTTCGTGTATTATGGTGTAAATGGTACCCCTTGATAACTTTATGGCATCAGCTACCTCTTGCAACTTCACTTTGCGGTTGGAAAGTATCATTTGCTCGACTTTTTAGACGTTTTCTGCCGTAACTGCCTCATTTGGACGACCAGAGCGTTCAACATCATCGGTGTCTGTACGACCGCGTCTAAACTCAGCGAACCAGTATTTTACACTTGATTTTGATGGTGCAGATCCTTACAACACTTTTCAAGCCATTGGTGGGCTGTGACGGTACTTTTTCCCATCAAAAAACAATGATAAATCAAAACACGAAATTGCTTTGAATCCATGATTTTTGTAAACACAAAAGTAGCGTCACTTGAACGTCTGTAACTTGGGTAATTCTAAACAGATTGACTTGAAATTTTGACAGGATGCATTTGAAGGTTGGTAGTATCGAAAAATCATAAGGATAATCAACTGGAGTCGCCATCTCTATGTCAGGCCAAAGACTTTTTGACCCACCTGTTATTAACTTCATTACATGCTTTTTTAATTTGAAATACATAATTATTACATTTTATTACATATTCAGAATTAATTTTTAAAATTGGGATTATTTTTCTTTACGGGTTTAATTAATAGTGTTCCACAAATAGTCTGATTTAAAGCTGGTAAACTAATAAAATATGCTAAAGAATTTTCATTAGTAGCTATTCTAATGTTAGCGAACCCTAAAGCTTCTTCTAAATTTGTATATGGGAATTCCTCTAAGTGAAGGAAGGCTTTTGTTTCCTCTATTTCTTTTTCTGACAACAAAAATGAATTGATGACGCCTACTTTAGCCCATTGCAAGGCGTATTCAATATTTACCATTTCTTCTTTAATGATCTTTAATTTGTTAGCAACTGACTCTTCTATTGTTCTCGTCACATCCTCTAGTGACTGTATCGTCCTTAAAATGTTGTCAGCAAGTTAATTCTGTCAATAGTGTCTTTGTTAATAATTTTCTGTCGTTCGTTGTTACCTAATAATCCGTTAATTTTTTCTACAAGTATGGTGTGGTCTTCGTGGTCAGGCGTACCGGCTATCCATTTTCAAGCTGTCCCTAGGATATCAATCGATCGCTTCTTCCTAGGATTAATTCTTTTTAGAGCATCTTTTAGACGCTTCATATCATAGAGAAGGAAAGGCAATACGGTGCTGTTTTTGAGAATTTTGTGTTTTACTTCAAATTCTATTTCGTCAATGGTCGTTTTGTACTCAGTCAGTTCCAAAATGTGTATGAGTTTAAAATTTCCGTTCTGTAGTCGCGCTTGTCCTAGATGGATTGAAATCAACTGCGAATTTGTGTAGTCAAGTATTCGTACTTCCGCTTGGCAAATGTAAAAAATTCCGAAAAGTATTGGCAATATGGTCGTCATTTCTGTTATGAGGGTAAGGATATAAGAAGCGGTCACCACTTGATATTGTCCTTATGTATCCTATTTCTAGATCTAATTTTTACCTTATTCCCTAAGCCTTCTAACATTATTTGTTTTTTGAACCGAGGTGACAATTTATTCCGTTGACCTATTATTTTTTCGTAAACTATCTGCCCTGTTTGATAAGATTTGACTGGTTTGAAGGTATCCCTTTGCATCATCTTTTCTTGAGCCCTTTTTAACGTGTCATTTAGATTATGGGGAAGAAATGTCTGAGGGTTTGTTATTCGTGACGGAGTGAATTGAATGATTATATTGTTGAGTAGCTCGGTAAAAGGATTCTGCATCGTCGATTAAATGAAATTCTTCCTTCAAGCATCGAGCTATTTCAATAATCGTTGAATCAACCCTTTCGACTTGGCCGTTGGTTGTGCTATGACGTGGTGTGCAATAATAAAGTTCGATTCCGAGTCGGTGCATTAGGGATTTAAATTGAACTGTTATAAAGCCTGGCTCGTTGTCGAGCGTTGTAATTTTCCTTGCTGCTCCTATGAGCGCGAATATGTGTTTGCTGAATAATTGCTTGCTTGCATCTTCTTGATTGGAAATATCAATTGCAAACACTGTCTCCTTGAAGTCATAGAGGTCCTCCAGGGTACAATGAACTGCGGTTACCAATGCTGGCTGAATGAATTCCAAAAGGATAGCTTTGAGATTCTCCCTAGTATCATATTTACTCTATTAAAAATTTTTATCGATTCGTGTATTGTGAAATTTGCCTTACTTAATAAAATCAGCTGTTTAAATTCATTTAAGGGTCTAGAAGATTCTGCGATAGTAAATGTATCGGTACTGTCTGTACAGTGTTGGGTGCTATGTAATGACCCATCGTCAGAAATGTTTTGCAATACTTGTTCGGTGGGAAATATGTTGTTTAAGATTTGCCTAGAAAGAGCATCAGCAACTACATTTTGAGTTCCTGACTTATATATGATTTTTGGAGAAAATTCCTCAATGAAGGCATGCCATCTTTTCATTTTGGCATTTGGGTTCCTACTTGATACTGCAAACGTTAAAGGTTGATGATCCGTATGAATTTCTAAATTTGACACCCCATATAAATAATTCCTTAGGGTTTTTAATGCCCAAACTATGGCGTATAATTCCTTTTCGTTGGTCGCATAATTTCTTTCTGTCGAGTTTAAAGTTTTAGAAATAAATGTAATCGGTTTGCCATTTTGGCTTAATACCGCGCCTATCGCGACATTTGATGCATCTGTGGTTAAAATAAACTTAGCACTAAAATCTGGTTGAACTAATGCTACTTGATCTATTAAAAGTAACTTCACTTTATTAAAGGCATCAATTGCTTTATTATCTACTACTATTTCCGTTTTTTTCGACATACTTTGGGATATCCTGCCATTTTCTCCTGCCAAATAAACTGTAAGAGGTTTAGTGCCTAAAGCATAGTCCTTAATGAATTTACGATAATAGTCTGTCATTCCTAAAAACCTTCTCAACTGCCGTAAGGTGGTTGGCAATGGATATTCCTGATTTGTTTTAATTTTTTCTGGGTCAGTTCTTACAACATTATAACTTATTATATAGCCTAAAAATTTAACTTCTTGGAAAAATTTTGATTTTTCAAGGGATATTTTCATGTGGGCTTTTCTTAGCGTTTCCATTATTTTTCCTAGATGAGCAGCGTGCTCTTCGATTGATGCTGAAAAAACAATTATGTCATCAATATAAACATGACAAAATTTCCCTATATATTCCCTTAAAATATTGTCCATGGCTTCTTGAAAAATTCCTGCAGCGTTTTTCAGGCCAAATGGCAGTCTTACAAACTCGTACTTTCCGTTGTTAACAGAGAAAGCAGTTTTTTCTATATATCTGACTCCTTCATCAATACCTGATGGAAGCCGGACTCTAAATCTAAAATTGAAAAATATTTTGCCTTACCTAAGTTTGATAGTATAATACTGCAATCGGGTATTGGGTATTTCTTTGCAACTGTTTGCTCGTTTAATTTTTTATAATCTATGATCATCTTTAGTTTTGATGATCCATCATCGTTAAGTCCGTTTTTTGGACCACCCAAATTGAAGAATTATAAGGACTTTTGCTTCCGTCAAAAATTTTTGTATGTCTTTGTTTACAAATACATTCTCGGACAAGGGATAAGGATATTGCTTACTCCATATAGGAGTTTCAGCAATTGTACGGATTTCCGCACTTACATCTGTCCTGAAGGGTAGTCCCACGAGAAGGTCGGAACCAAGATTTTCAACTTCATAGAATCTTTGCCTTAAGCCAAGTAGAGTGGTTTCATTGTAGTGGGTAATAATTGAGTACCCATGAATGGTTTTGATCCTTTTCCTTGCCTTTCCTGGCCGGGTATAGCAGTTTGTGGCTCCTGTGTCGAGCAAAAATCGAACCTTTCGTCCTGTGGACCGTAGTGTTCGGAATATGTAAGGGAGGAATATTGTTGATACGCTGCTCTTTATATTGTGGCTGGTACCTCACTTGTTCACTGGGATGCTGATGTTGAGCAGCCGGTTGGAAATTATTGAAATTCGGTTTCTGGCCAAAAAGATTTCAATACTGCTTTGTTTTCTGTCCGTGGAATTTATTGTGGAAATTATTATTGCCTTGAGGTTGGCGGAATGAATTATTGTAATTATTGAACTGAGGTGGCTTACCACGGTCGCAGAGCTACCTACTTCCATAGGTTCCGGCTTTGGATTTGAGCGGAATGGCACAGTTTGGCGGAAATTATTCGATGTCTGTTGCCTACTCTTTTAAGAGCTACATCCTTTACCACAACTTCCCATCGAGAGAAGATTGGGATAATGGGGTAATAGACAGTAGTAAAGGAATTAACATATATATGTACAGATGGATCCAAGCTTAACGAGCAGGTAGGAGGAGGCTTCCACTCTGACGAGATGAGAGCCAGTAGTTCCTTTCGGCTGCCGGATCTCTGTAGCGTCTTCCAAGCAGAAATCATGGCTATTAAAGAAAGCCTATTATTTTTAGAGAAAAGTGTTCTCACCGCAAGAGAAATCTATATTTACTCAAATAGCCAAGCGGCCCTCAAATCGTTAAAATCTCCCAAAATCACCTCGAAGACAGTGAAGGAATGTATCGATGTATTAATAAAACTAGCACAATATTTTACTATAAATCTGCTCTGGGTTCCGGGTCATAGAGACATAGAAGGTAATTGCAAAGCAGATGAATTAGCTAGATTGGGTACAACAATGCCAATCCTGCCAGATAAAGCAAACACACCAATACCATTAGCAACTTGCAAGCTGCCAATAGATAGATAGACCATCAAATCCGTCAATGTCCTATGGACTTAATTCTCAACCTGTGCAACAAGTAGATTGACGTGGCCAGAATGGAACATGGGCCGCACAAACCGACTATTGAAACTTAACAGAACTGCCATAAGAAACCTAGTGGGGGTTCTAACAGGGCACTGCCTAATCGGAAGACACGTCAGTAGATTGGGGGCGCCTTATAACGATTACTGCAGAAGTTTTAGAGACGCTGAAGAAGAAGAAACGTAGTAGAACACCTTCTATGCGGGTGCATGGCTCTGTGTATAAGAAGGCTAAATACTCTTGGGCAAAGCTTTCTGGATGACATGACAGAAGTTGCAAAAATAAAATCACAATTGTTAGCTACATCAAGACCACAGGTTAGTTCAATGAGGACAGCGTAGAGTGAGGAGAGGATAGCCCCGGTGGCATCATAATGGGCCTACAACAGGCCTAGGTGCGTCAAATGACAGCCACTTTACCACCTACCTACCTACTCTTAAAACATTTAAAAAATTTGTGTTCGGTTTTTCGATATATCTATTTGAACTTCCAGTGCGGTTAACTTGCATGGCAAATGTAGCTCTAGCGTTGTTTGATTCGAGCTACTATACCTTTGCTAAAGCATTTGGTAAATCAGTAGGAGAAAGAGAATATATTATATTAGCCAAAGGTGGGTTCAGTCCGGTAATAAAAAATCAAAGGGCGTCTTGCCTGTTTTTCTTGTTAATCTCGTTGGTCTATTCTGAGTTTGAACCGTGTGTCATTATGGTCTTATTTATTAATGATGTCAATTTTGTATTGGCATCATTATAGTATTCGATTATGCTCTGCGCACCCTGCCTTATTACGCTTAACTCCTGCTCGATGATATGAAGCGGCCCTTGTCCGCATATGCGAAATCTAGGCGGCTGAGGATAGCTTTAAAATTCAAAACGGATATATCTATTCGAACTTCCAGTGCGGTTAAATTGCATGGCAAATGTAGTTCTAACGTTGTTTAATTCGAGCTCCTGTGCCTTTGCTAAAGCATTTGGTAAATCAGTAGGAGAAAGAGAAAATATTATATTAGCCAAAGGTGGGTTCAGTCCGGTAATAAAAAGTCAAAGGGCGTCTTGCCTGTTTTTCTTGGTAATCTCGTTGGTCTATTCTGAGTTTGAACCGTGTGTCATTATAGTCTTATTTATTAATGATGTAAATTTTGTATTGGCATCATTATAGTATTCGATTATGCTCTGTGCACCCTGCCTCATTACGCTTAACTCCTGCTCGATGATATAAAGCTTCAAAATTTAAAACGGTGTCGTGGTTTGTTAACATATCATTTGCGTCCTCTGTAATTTTGTTCTTAAGAATCGTGAGTGCAGCATAATATTTGCGGCTGCCTCTCGTATGTAGTTTCATTGTGTTGCTAGCAGCTTCACGCCAGCTAACATACGAATTTGTCCCATTGAAATTAGGCAAGGATTTCATAACGTCCAGTGACTCGTCGCAACGAATTGCTTCGTTGATGGTCTGTGCCTCATACTCGGCGACTGCGTCAGCATTCGTCAGTCGCCCTAAAGTCCTAATCAATTTCTCAATTCTCGCCTGTAATGGCCCCAATTGAGCATCTACTATCCCTCTCACTGCTTCTGCGTTCGCCATGTTGCAATGATCGACTAAAAATTCTACATCACCTGGCAATAATTCTAATTCTTCCTCTAAATTAGGATCCAGCTTTATAATTAAATAAAATTAAATTTATAACAATGATAGAACTTACTTAAAATATTTTTGTTGATAAATGGAGATCTGGTGGAGGCTGGTGCTGATGGAGCGGTAACTGGTGTGGGCTGGAATTGGCTTCCTTCCATCCTTCTTCTGCTGGCGTCGTCGTAGATGTTATTATGAATTAAAGTTGTTTTATAGTTGTTATGTTGATTTATAGTTGTTATTTGAAGTGATTGTTGTAAATAGATTTGTTGAGTCTTAACGTGATCACTTTCGTGTTCAATTTTAGATTATACGGAGATATTGGCAGTTCTGGTTGCTAATTTTCTGCTCGTATAACGTCAATTGTTTTTATTGCATTTTGTCACAAGCTCTTGCAGAACAGTTCTTCAGCTGTTGCAATCGTAATTTCACTCAATTTTTTTCTTTAACTTTTTGGAAATTTTGCAATCATCTATTTTTCATCATTAGCACAGTTTTTTTATTAATTTGTAAATATTTGTTTTAAGTTCTTTTGCGATTTTCTTTTGTGTGTTAAAATCGTGATAATTTGTTTGGGTTTGAAATCTGCTTGCAATGGTGTTGAACTTTGTTATATTTGTTTTTGTTTGTAGTTTTTTGGGTTTTTTTTTTCACTATTTTCTCTTCTTTAAAAGGTACTTGTTTTTTTGTTTTTTCTTTTCTCTTCTTTAAAAGATACTTGTTTGTTTCTGGCGGATGCTTACGATCCTTACTTTTTCTTTTCAAGATTTAGCTAGCGTGAAGGACATCCCGGTTGAGCCCCCACTTAAGTATTTCACAACATTTTTTGTCAAAAAAAATATATTTTATTTCTTCAGTATTACACTAAATTTACAAATATATTTTATTTCTTGCGACTTTCAAAGTTCGCGATCCACTTAAGACTAACTCTACCTGCCAGCATAAAGCATAACTTCAACATTTAATCGCGTTGCAACGGAATGTTCTCTCGTTGTGGGAACCGAAATTTGCAGTTAGGTTCGGCCAGACGCAATGTCAGCAGAATCCATGGGAAATCTTTTGTGCGCAGCGCGAACGGGATAACCCGATACCTTAACTAGTATTCGCTTAAAAAGTATAAATCACGAACAAATTTTAAATTTCTTATGGTTAATTTCCCTTTAATTTTTGTGTTAAATATATTGGGTTCATTTTTATTGCAATTTCATGATTTAATGCAAAAAATTACATATCGTTTGTCGAGCAATATAAATATTTTTAAATTTACCTACTAAATAAATAAGCTTTTTTTACATATTTTAATAAAAATCATTAAAAACAAAAATCATGAAAAGCTTTTGGTTTATTTTTTTAACATTGTTCCAACAAATCGATTTAATTCTATGCACACCAAATAAAAAACGTATAAAAACAAGTGTTAAAAAAAATATTGACATATTAAAGGAACATACTTAAAAAAGTAAGAACGGTTTTTTAAAGGTATTTTTTAAGATTTTTTACTTTAGAAGCAATTAAATAAAAATTAAAAACAAAACACGATTTTGTAAAATTTCAAACACAACTTCAGTTGTGGGAAACATTTTTTAGTCATATGCATCCAAGTGAATCATTATTTTAAGAAATTGGTGGTTTAAACTTTCTTGAGCTATGCCCCAACGCACTGGAATATTTATACATTATGATTATAACTCTAATTTGTTTACAAAAAATAAAGTCTTATAAATATCGTACAAGTCTGTGCATGTTTTATGACTTGCCTAGGGCAGTTATTACTCAAAGTATGATTCATAACTCAAGCACTCTCTTGTAATACCTAACAAATCAATAATGAAGTGTCAAAGCGAGGCGACCATACCCTTAAGTTAAAGCAAAAGACCTTCCGCTTTCCGCATGAATAGCAGTACATGGTACAAAAGACCTTTTGGTCGCAGTGCCCCACCTCTCTGTGTGGTACCCCTTTTGGAAAAAAAATTAATAGCAGTAGGTCTTTTGTTGGTATTGACCTGAAATGGAAGGGACTAATCCGTTCCTTTCCCATGTGACAGGCTCTGTCCCATACCAGCGCTGGGCAGTCACTGAGAATATGTCTGGTGGTTTCGTCGATTTCTAGACAGAGCCTGCACTCTGAAGAGTCCGATAGGCCAATTTTCTGTAGATAGTATCTAACAGTGTGGTGGCCAGATAGGTAAGCTACCAGGAGCTGTAGGTCCGCTCCGCAAGACTTTTTGTCTTGTTCGCATCCAGAGGCTTGACAAGCACTTTTGCTTGACGAAGCCCCGGAAGGGAGAACCAGTATCTCCTATGTTCTCCTGCAGCCCATAACGTGCTAGATCGTCAGCGATCGTGTTAAAATCCACCCCACGAGTGTCCAGACACCCAACGTAGCGCGACTTTGTTCCTGTCGCACAGCGTTTGGAGGTAGTTATGGCATTCTTTAACCATCCTGGAGGAGATGCTCCTGTATGATAACGCCCTAATAGTAGCTTGGCTATCTGAATAAATGCAGATGTTTGCTCCCCTAGTTCCCTTGAGAAGGATACTAAGGACGCAGATCTCTATGGCATGAATCTCCGCTTGAAAGACGCTGGGCCAGATGCCCATTGCGGTAGAGATTTTGGTGCTGGGTCCAACGATTTCAACACCTACACCCTGCTCAGTTTTGGACCCATCCGTGAATCATTGTTGCCACCGGGGGTTTTCACAGAGGGTGTTCTCATCCCAAGTCTCCCGACTTGGGAGAAGAGATCTAAATTTCTTGTTATGAAAAAGTTCCGTGATCATAAGATCTGATCTGGAGCAGATCGATACGTCAGGAAGGGAATATATAAGTGCGGCATGACCAGTGTCACTTGCTAAAAGTCCAGATGTGATCTAGATACGTAGTAGACTCTGCTTACTTGTTGATGAAAATGTGAAGTGGTGTAAGTCGAAGGACTGACTCCATGACAGCTGTCGGACTGGTATGCATCGCTCCCGAGAGAGATATGCACACTAGTCTTTGAAGCTTGCTGCATTTATTGATGGCCACATTTTGCTGCGTCTTGTTCCACTGCATATGTGACGATAGGCCGTACCATCATACGGTATATCCATACTTTAATATGAGGGCTGAAGCACCATGTGCTGCCAAAGAATTTTCTACAAGCCCACATGGCTTGAGTAGATTTTGAGAGCACTTGTTCTAAGATACCAGAACTTTATATTCTATAATACATAGATGTTAACTATTTATAAATTAATTTAGATTAGAGCTTAAGCCAGGGATCGCAAATAAGAGTTATGTGGTAAAAAAAATCAAAGGGAAAAAAGACTTGGGATAAAAGTGGAATATAATAACTCTTATTCTCAATTATATAATAAAATAAAAAATTGGTCAATAATTTTTATTTTATATTTTTATTGTTAAAATTGAAAAATAAGACTTATCAACAAGACTTAGCAAAGTATGTATAAATAAAAATTCGGCTTTAAATATAATATTATATCATAATTTCTATTTTTTAAGTCAAAATAATATGCAATTTTAATTCAAAAAATCCAAAAATAATAATTATTTGATAATTTTCATTTTTTAAAATTGTAAGAGTTACGATTCCTGAAATAAACTAAGAAAATAAATATAGTTTGATGAATATTTATACATACTATTTACATGTGTTTTCATCTATTGGACTATAAGTACCTACTATATATAGAATTAAGTTTGGTACATGGTTTGAGACAAGCGTTAGCATTAGTAGCCTCGTTAAGAGGTATCCAACATAATATCTATCCTACAACGAGCTTCTCCCGAATAATTAATTTATATTAATACATCCTGAAAAACACACACACACCCACAGCCACACGTGCAGAGAAGTATTTCAATTTGTAATACTCGTGGAAAGTGTTGGGTGGGGGATTGGGGATGGGAATAGGATTGCAGTTGCAGTTGTCGTCGTCAACGTCGAGAACGCGACAGCTTAAAGTTTGAATTGCTGCAGACTCATCAGGGACAGCTGCTGGCATTGCCTGCAAACGATGGAGTTGGCTCTGTTTATCAGGAGATAAAGGTAAGGAACCATCTCCACTCTCTGTTGCTGTTGGTGTCTCCAGCCCTTCCCAGTTTCGACTCGGATAGTTCATGCCATCACCTTTAGATGACTCTGCTTCAGCTGCTTTATATGTTAGCGCAAATAATCGCCGTCATCAACAACACCGACGATGAGTCTTCGTTGTACACTTGCCCGGTGCTTCCCAAGCCATGGACATGCTCAATCTCATGCCCAAGCTCCTGTCCACATCCATGCTAAAACTCAGCCTCGCCATCATCTCGTCGTCGTCGTCATCGTTGTGCCTTGTACTGAGAACACTGACGCCATTAGCACCGAGTTTTGGAGCAGTTGCAGCAGAAGGAGCAGCAGCAGCCACGTCATCAACGGCAAACTTTAAATTGTTGCGTCATTACAATTCGAGCAGACCAAGCAACGAACCACTCACATACCTAAGCCTGGTCCCTCTTACCACAGCATTGGATAGTCTCATATTGAATGTCTCATACAGTATGTAGGTATGTACATATATATATACGTAGTCAAGTATGTGCATACGAGTTCCGTAGTGCCCTGAGCTTAGTAGTGCGAGATAGCGTAAGGGGAGCGTGTGTGCAACAGGAAGCACGCGTGTGAATATTTGAGCCTAGACGAACATCTTGCAAACGTCGGCGCCTGCGTCGACGTCAACGTCGTTGTTGGCGTCGTTACTTGCATGATTGATGTTGACTTTAAAGTTAAGTTGTGTCACTCAAATCCTTACACGCACACACTCATGCGCAGCTACACACACACTTACTTACACACTTAAGCAGTGGGGAGCCATCTGGTTAGCAATATTTATTGGTATTGGCATTTTGTGGCATATTTGTTGGTCCAAAATTTGAATATTTCAAACTTGAAACTTAAAAACAATTTGTTATCGCACTAAAAAGAACAAACTATGCTCAAGCTTCTACGTAACCTACATCCCTTTTCAAAATAGGTTTTGTGAAAATATTGGCTGCATTGTGATTACCTTTTAATCCATATAAACCTTTCAAAATTATAATGGCAAAGGTGAAGCCAGTTTTGAAAGTTTTTTCCTGAAAGATTATTTTATGTACATACATATTTTTTTTAATATGGGACATTCTTTTACAATTCGTACACCTTTTTTAACCTAAGATTTTTAAATCTCACCAACATTTTTTTTAAGGAGCATTTTATGAAATAATTGAACACGTGTATCGCCATTTCACCGAAAAATTTTTTTGTAACGATTTTATGAATATTCAAAATTTTGCTGGTTCGCGCTATAGCACAACATGTAGAATAGATTATCTCCGGCTCTATTTATTCGATCAGTCTAATATTTTTGTATTTCATCAACAGTAAACTGTTCCCATATGGCGTTGCGTAGAAAAGCCTTCAGTTTGTATTATGCGCACTTCTTTTGATTGGTTGCTGCAGTTTTCCTTTTTGCTGATCATTATTCGTCGGCACAAGCTTGATGACGACACGTACCAGAAGCTCGACTACTTCTGAATCGACAGTTGGCGTTGAACAGTGACCAACTTGTATTGATTCATTTGCATTGGGCTCTAATGTTATCCCCGCAACTATTACAATCTGTGTGTTGGACGAGTCTTAAACCCTATGATGAAACTCTCGCCTACTAGTAAAGGCTTCTTAGAGCAGACCAAGCAGATTCCATTGCCTTGTCGTGAAGCTACTGTGGCTTCCTATTGCAGTATTACATTGGTTTAAGTCTCCCAAGCTTAGTATCAATAACAGCCGCAAAATAATCATCACGTAGTAATTTTAGTTTCCTTAAAAGTGTCCATTGCTTCTGAACTACAATACCAAACCAGATTACTAGATGAAGCGACCACTTTTATATATTTATTATTTATTTAATACAGTTAAGTAAATTTAAAAAACTAACTGAAGACTTCTCTACCTTACAAAATGCATGCCGACCGACCAATATTAAATATATTTAAAGAAATAACAGTAATATTGTAATGTAAAGAATAGCAAAAAAAAATTAGTTACCAAATTGGAAATAAAATTGCCATAACGTGCTATGCGAGTTTAAAGCAGTTGTGAATTGCAAGATGCATTATGTGGTATTTTCTGCATTATTTCTTGAAATTAGCTAAAAATTCTCGAATTAAGATATTACTTAAAAAATACCGTCATTCTGCATTCTAGAGATAAAATCTTGGCACTTAACATTTTGCTTGACTTTTTATACCCTGTACCGTATATGGTACAAAGGGTATATTAAGTTTTTGCACGCTGTGCGTGCGTCCGTCTTTCTGACCGTCCGTTTGTACGTTTGAACGCCTAGATCTCAGAAATGGTAAAAGCTAGAGTAACCAAACTTTCACATTAGGTCCCATATTATTCCACAAAAGACAAGTTTATTTTATATTTTTGATATCGGGGTTAAATTATATAGCTCCGATAGGGGTGTTTCAGACGACCTCAAAAAAAAAAAACAAAAGTTTTCGATTGATAATTCGTTTGTTTATGAAGATATCGTAACCAAATTTGGCAATAACAAATTTTTTATAGCTCCCAAGCATTTTAGCAAATTTGAACAAAATCGGTAGACTATATCATATAGCTCCCATAGGACGCATCGGTCCTAAAAAAAGTTTTTTCATTCAATGTTATTTATCCTCGACAACGTTGATTCTGAATTGAGAAAAAGATGCCAAGCATATGAAACAATAAATTAAAAACTTCTAAGGGCGAACGAGCTATACACTGAGTTCCCAAATGTGGACATAGCATATAGGATCTTCAACACATTAGCGTCGACAAATTGCATGCAAATTTCATGTTTAAAAAGAGTTAAAAATTATTTGCGATCAAATATGACTCAAAGCCGCTTGAACAGTCTGCCACTTGAACGCTTGGATTGTGACGATTTAATACATCAGTTTGCAGTACAAAAAGTCAGACGATTTTGCATTTAAAATAATGTTCGTTAACTCAATTTACGTTTAGAAAGTTGTTTATTAATCCTTAGTAAATACATGTCATTTAAAATTACGATAATAAACACTTGTGGTCAAGTAATAAAATTTAAATGAATGTAACATCACTTTTACACCGGCAGTCATTCGGTTGTTTTTTCTTCTTCCCAAGCAAAACAAATAAACTCATTCCTCAAAGTATCGTTACTTAAATTGTATTATGTTATTCGTAAGATAATACTTCATACAAATGCGATGTGTTACATTTTCTGGGACTAATTGTGACATAACTGTCAAATTCTTCGGAAGAGAAAAAAATCAAAAAATATAACTTTTTCCATTAGATTTGTCAACTAGATCAAATAAATATTTTAGTCTTCGAACTCGGACAAAAACAAGGACTCAATAGTTAATCGGTGTTACGCTAACCATTTTTGTATAAAGGATTTATGGCCTGCCTCGCCTACAACTGATTGTTACAGCCATTGCACAAACATTGATTGGTCCCACCAACGCGAATATGAATAGACAGATTATTTAACAATTCGATAATAATTGCTATTCGTTGCAATTGTTGGCACGACACAAATCCAAATGTCTCCGAGGGGTCACATACAACGACAAAAATATTTCTAAAAGATCTCTATTCAGAAACTAACACAATGATCAAAAATACCCGAAAGTGTAAATCCCTGTACCTTTATTATCGAAAAAATTTACGATATTTATTTCGGCAATTTTAACCGATTTTAATAAAAATTATAAGTTAAGTCAAATAAGTTATTCAAAGTATATAGGGCAAGTTTCAAGTTGATATATTGGGGTCTGTGGAAAAAAACCAGGTCTATCGATTGCTGGCAGGGAGAGTCCGCATAGAGCCACATGAGTCAGCTCACCAAAAATTGTGATTCTGTTACCATCATCACGTAGAGTAAAATATTGACACAGTTTATAGGCAAGAGGAGATGAAAGTTTTACATTTTTGACTATAACTTTTGTAGTTTTGATCCGATGTTGCTCATTTTTGACCCACAGATTTATGTAACAACGCATCTCTCTGTTAAATTTCAATATATTAAATGGTGCGGCTAAATACTCTCTCTAGATCTTATAGTCTCCGAAGTCTAAGTGTTCATACGGACGGACGGACGGACATGGCTCAATCGCTACCCGAGGTTATGATAAGCATTTTGGAATAAAGGACTTGGGGTCTGCTACGCCTCCTTCTGTACTTTACATACATTACACAAATCTAGTACAGGGTATAAAAATTAGCGAAGCGAAGTTTTTCCACGGGTCCCCGACAAAAGCTAAGTAATATTTCGTGAAAGAGTGGTAATCGTGACCTTAGCATTCAGCATATCTCAGAGTATAGCAGAAATCAATTTTAAATCCATTTCATAGCGTCAGTTGGCTGAATAGAACGGCGAATAATATTACCAGGTGCTGCTGAGTTGATACAAAAGCAATGGGTTCCAAAAATCCCACGACTATCTCTATAAGAAGCTTATTTTTTTCTTGGGGCCATAATGTATGCAAGGTATTATGCTGTCTTTAGCTGCTACTGGGTAAGCCAAAACAAATAAATCCTTTGTTAATAAAGATATTGTAATTAAATGCGACAACCAGAAATATATTAGAGTTTTCTGTACTGAATTTTATCTAAGTCGGTGGACTATCATAAAGCTGATATAGGACCGATCGGTTTATTTTTGGAGTACTTAAGCAATATACCGAGTTTGATTGCAATGTGGTGGTACTGGGTACCCCAAAGTCGTCCGCTCGCGAATTTAACGTTGACCATCTTTTTATTTTGGGATTTCCTAATCGAAATTGAAGTTAAATTGAAGAATGCATTGGTTTAATCCTCCAACGCAAAAATTTACTTAGTTATAAAAATGAACCATCCAATGAAACGCCATGTCATGTAGCTAATGTCTTGTAGTACAATATAATTTGCTTATCTGCCTCGATACTTAGCTGCATCGGCAAGATAAGCGCCTCAAATTCACTTTTTGTTGCACTGAAAGTCAATTTTATGTGAAATGTTTTAAGTTAGCAGCATTGAAGATAAGTGCATCTGACACATACGTGCCTCCTACCGCCAGATTTTTTATGACATTTTTCGAAGAAAATATTGCACTTAGCTGCGCCATCTAAGGAAACTGCCTTATCTTTAAATACATACATATGTATGTTGATATTCGCTGAGAATGTCATTTTGTGTTTTTTTTTGCGCATCTCCGTTATTGGCCTTAGAGTGAAACAAAAGTTGGAAATACAATAGTAAAGACGATCAATAATAAAGTTGCAAAAAGTAAACTCTGCGAAAAGTAAAATTGCGATAAGTCAACAATTAACCGTATTGTGAGTCTGCAGGTAATTTAAAGCTCCAACGAAAGGGGACTGTTTGGTCGAAGTTGATCGATCGATATGTCATCTTGGCTAAAGCAAAGAAATTTTCCATAAAATTTATTGGCTTTTATGGCTTGACATTAAATTTGGCAAGGTTCATGGCGAAGCTGCTCAAAATTACGATATTGCAATTGAAGAGTCTGCAACTACCTACATATATACGCGAAGTATTGTCTTATTTAATAAGGAGCTTTGATTCAAATAATATCTTTAATTATGACGAAACTGGACTTTTTTATCAATCCTTGGCTCCTGACAATAAGAGCAGTGATGAGGAAGTTGATAGTGATGATGGCAGTGAAATTAATTGTCCATCCTTTAAAGAGGCTTTTTGCACTGTCAATATGTTAAAAAAAACTTGTGAACTTGCAAGAATTTTTAAATAGTCTTAGTGAATTAGAAGAAAAGTTTCTTTCACTAAGCATAAAAACTGTCAGACAGAAGAAATTAACCGACTTGTTCACATCATGTGCTTGTAGGCCCATTTCCCTTCACCATTTATGATGCTTATAAAGTTTGGGTCAGAATTTGCAATCTGCATCCGATACAGGCGCGTCTTTTACGGTCGCTCGACCATCTTT